>CM028130.1:1609475000-1610042500 GCA_016271365.2 Neoceratodus forsteri
ACATGGTTAGCTAAAGCGAATTTTATAATGAGCAACTTGAGAATTGCTGGGGAAATGGGAAACACTTCTGGCATAATGTTAAGGACCTGCTTGGTGAGGAGGACGAAGGCACCAACTATGCTTAGCGTCAATGACTTCCCTACCCTTGATCCTCTCTCAGTTGCTGAATCCTTTAACCTGCCATTTTCTGACCTCAGCTCCGTACTCCTCCTGACTATCGTAACTCTCCAGGACCTCCCAGTTAACCCCTCCCACCCAAACTTCTATTTAAGTGTGTCAGCACTGAAAGGAAGCCAGAACTTATATAAATAAGGAGCTCAGAGAAACTAGGCTTGGTAGTGAAACCATCGATATGAAGTTGGTGGCAATTGCACTGGATGAGCTTGTGGTTCCTATCACTAAACTCTTTAATAAATCGCTCGCTCTTGCAAAGTTCCAGCTGTTTAGAAGTTGGCACTTGTCAGTCCTGTGTTAAAAAGTGGGGACGATCCATCACATCCAACTATAGGCCAAACTAAATCCTCTACTCCCTCTCTAAGGCACTTTAAAGGATTGTGTCCGACCAGCTATCTCAGTACCTCTTGAAGTATGGTCTCCAGTGCCCACAGCAGCATGGTTTCCGTAAGTGTCACTTAGCACTCGACAGCCCTAGTCGAATTCACAGACTTCATCCACAAGGCCTTGGATGGTGGTAATTTAGTGGAACTATTTTCATAGATCTCACTAAAGCCCTTGGCACTATCAACCACCCTATCTGACTGGATCAGCTTCTTGATATGGATCTTGCCCCGAAGTTGTTCTCTGGTTTAATGACCGTCTATCCAGCAGAGTCCAGAGTGTAAAAATCAGGGCATCAATTTCTTCCTCTAGGAAATAAAGCTCAGGGTCCCTCAGGAGTCCGTATTGGGACCTCTCCTTTTCAGTCTGTTTATTAACTGTCTCCTGAAGCTTGCAATGGCAAAGTCACCATTTATGCCAATGATGCGGTTATCCTTAGTAGTAGCATCCAGTTGTATCTTCTGCAGGATGAGCTACAGTGCTCCTTCCATCACCTGGAGGACTGGTTCAGGTCCCAGAAACTGTTACTTAATTATAAAAGTTGAAGACGATGCTGTTATCCAGTTGTCAGCTAAAAAATCCATCCTGGCCTTGACTATCACCAATAAAATGGGTGACATGCTAGAGAAGGGTCAATCATTCATGTACCTTGGGGTTATCATTGATGACACCCTCTCCTTTGTGCAGCATGTTGACCTGGTCATAAAGGTGGTTCACACTAGGCTGGGAGTCCTCTATAGGCATAGGCATTATCTCACACCTGCTGCCCGATGACTCTCCGTTTCCTCCAACATCCTGTCAGTTATAGACTATGGCCTAGTAGTGTATGGTGTGGCCTCGGACACAGCGGCTCAAACATGTAGTCACAGCCCTCAATAAGGCCTGTAGGCTGACTCTTGGAGCTGACTGACCCACCCACTCCTGCTCCTTTTACGAGCAAATCAATTAACTCATGCTCACCAATAGGATTAAATTCCAGACATACCTGTTAGACAAGAACTCAGTAGTCGGCAAAGCTCCTCCGTGTCTCAGCAAATTGCTCCATACCTGTTCTTCAGGATACCAGACCAGGGGCTAGACTTGGGGCTCATTGGCTGCCCAATTTAGAGAAAACGTCTCTTGGACAGTGGCCCTTTCCCTACAGGGCTCCCTTGTGGTTAAACGAAATCCCTGCTCATCTGTTATTTACTGATAGTCTCCCCACATTTAGGTTGGAGTTAAAATGGCACCTTAATGCATCTGGGGTCTGTTGTTGCAGATAGATGGTGTACTACCAGTAACTCTCTTACCATCTCCTAATATGTGTGAGTGTTGATACCCCGCCCCCTCCTTCACTTGCCCTTACTGTAACTGTCGTAGCTGGCCTTAGCAGTGGGCAGAGTTTCTCACCTGCCCTCCACACCCACTGCCCCTGCAATTAGGTGGGCCTGGCTTGGACCTCTCCACTACAGACATACACTCTGCTCTGTTTTAGCACCTACTGTCCTACTGGAGGACATACCTGGTACTAGCTGACTCCCATCCCCCTTATAGCCATTCCTCCCCCAAGCTGACTTTTTCCAATCCCCATCCCTGTTACCAGGACAAAGCCTGTACTATGGGCTGCTGAGGTCCTTGTCTCTGTGTTCCCTGTAAGCTCATAGTCATACGCTGTTTTAGGTTTTGGCAGTAGCCTCAGTAGCTGGCTACTTGTCATTCTGTACTTATATTCTGCATTATATCTCTTTGTTTGCATTACCACTGCACTGTTTGTTTAAATGTTCCTGAGTTGTTCGTATTGTGTACACTCCTTCCCATGAAGTGTGCACATGAGAGGGGCAATTCAACTTCTGTTGTACTGTATATGCCATGTACTTGACGTGGAACTTTTGCAAAAGAGCTTTTGATCAAAGTTTTTTCGAACAATGAAATAAACAAATAAATAGGTGAATGAGACATAGGAAGCTCAAAACACCCAGCGCTTTAAGGCATCCTCATAAAAGGATCTTCTGCCTCAAAGTAGCAGGTGCTTTTGTGCTTACTATGTCTCCTTGGCCTTTATTAGGTATCAGGCTATACTCCTTACCCTCATTCCACACCTTAGATAGTTCTGTACTGGAGGACACCTCCTCCTTCCGATACCTCGGAGTTTGGCTGGACAGAAACCAAATTTCTCGCTACACATTGATGCCATTCAGAAGAAACTCCGCCTAAGCTAGGAGCCCTATAATCGAAACAGTAAATGTAGTTCCCTTTCAGCAAGATCGAATTGGTACATAAAATGATTATGCCAATTTTGATTACTGTGTCGTAGTTTATGGAGCTGCCCCCAAATCCTCCCTTTCTAGGCTGGACCCTCTTTTAGCTCTTTCTGCTGGTTTACCTTAGATGCTCCTGCCCAGACTTACCATTGCTTACTCTTTCGCTCTTTGAACTTTCCCTCCCTTGCTGATAGGAGAACCATGCATGCAGTAAAATTCACCTCAAAACTGTGGCTTGGTTTCTCTCTGCCTACCTCCTTCACCCCATCTCCTCCTCACTCCGCTAAATACTCCATCAGATCTGATGACTCACGTTCCCTGAATATACCCTATAGAAGCACTACGTCTGGCCAGATGGCTTTCTCCTATCGACTGTCTAAACTCTGGAACCAGCTACTGTCCTAAATCCATCACTCCTCCTCAACCAATTCTCTCTCTCATCCTTAACAAACTATCTAGTGACAAACTGCAATTGCACCTAGTCCCCCGGTCTGGTCTCTGCTGAGAGTCTATTTCTCCCCTACCCTCCAGCATAATCAACTAAGCTCTCTCTGACTCCTGGAACCTCCTACAATATTTTCCATTGCTTGTGACCTCTTGCTGTTTTGTAAATATTCCACAGCTTGTGATCTTGTTGTAAATTGTCTTTGTACAGTGATGCTACTTCTTGCAGAGATGTAAATTTGCACAGTCTGTGATATCGCTTAAATTGACTATGTACAGTGAAGCTATTCTTTTTCCTGTGTGACGATACTGTACCATGTAAATATTCCTCTCCCCTTCCCCAGGATGTACCGTGAGACAGAGCGTCTTGTTGCTCAGTGTAATTCTCCTGGTAAAACTTTTCAAAAGATAAATAAATCAAATGTAAATTTTACCTTTGCTTTGGACTCCTGACTGCAACTACTCTCTCTTTGGCTACTGAATTCCCAAGTCAGCTCCAGACTTGTTGATTGGTGTGTGGCTTTGTTCTGATCCCACCGCCAGTTCTGTGAATATGGTGGCAGACACCCGGCAGGATTGGAGTGGCTGGTAGCGAAGAGTGGAGCCTGGATGTGTCATGCTACCTTACTCAGAGGATTTTTCTGGGTAGGCCCTCCCACCTCCCAGCATGTAGCCAATGAGAGGCCGTGGCACCAGCCTGTAGGTGGGGAGCTACAATGCTGCATGATCACCCACAGCATCAAAGCAGTCCCGCATCCCTGTTCTGAGTGCAGGAAGCTCAGCACATTCTTCCCTGGGGTCGGTGTGCAGTGCCTCTACATCACGTTTCAGACCCCACCGCCCAGCCAATAGAGTAGGGACCAAGAATAGATCCCAGGTCTCCCACATAGTGGAGTAGTGCTCCACTAGCTGGCGCCACTGGGCACAGCTCCTGCATATTATTTTCTTTTTATTTAGTCTGATGTGTTTCCTTAACCAGTGATCTTGGCTTGCATTCATTTATTTGTGCCATCAAAATAAAATTGATTCAGTGATTGATTAACTGATTGATTGATTCAGCCATGATCAAGGACGGCAGCCAATGGGATGGACCAGTGGTGCGGAGGGCTGATGTGCTTGTGCCTTACCTGTTGCTATGCGGTGACCTGGACTTGGGAACAGACTTGGGTCACTGGGGATTGGCTTGGTGGGGGATTGAGCATCCATGGACTGCTGTCCTCTCCTGGCAAGGAAGGACTTGTTGCCTGTGCCATTAACTGCCACCCGGTGGGGGTTGGGTGACAATGCAAGTCAGGCGGGACATAGGGAGGGAGCTCTGGGTCTGTCATGGTGCTGTGTGCCCCACGGCCATGCGCTCCCAGCAGGGTTGGGAAGAAAAACTAAGGAAAATGGCAGTGCCGGCATCAGCGAAGCTCACATGCCTGCCCTCTGCCCAACAGGACCCCGTGCCCCTACTTCTGGATGTGTGTGTCTCTGTGGGTGAGGCAAGTCCTGGGAGGTGGTTGTCAGTGGGGTAGGAACAGGGCTGCTGAACCACTGACTGCAGCTAGAGAGAGAGATGAAAACCTTTTAGAAAAATAAAAGGGTAGCCAGTGGAAGTTTGTCCTTGATCAGTAAGGGAGAATCTTGCTTCCGTGGCATCAGTGACCCTAATGGTTAGTATGGATGTCACAGTACCACATTTTGAGAAGTGAGATATTTCTGAAAATAAATACATTATCATGCTAGTTTGCAGAATTTCTAATTTTCAGCTATTCTAGTTGGTTTGTTGTGCATGTAGATGCATCCGATGATGGGCTTGCCATGGTTCTGACTCGGGTCACACACTCAGGAGAGGAACACCCAGTTTTGCACCTGAGCAGAAGCTACGTCCCAGAGAGGAGACCTATGCCATGATCACGAGGGAGTGGTTACAGATTGTCTGGGCTATCCAGAAGTTGCAGCTTATCTGTATGGGAGAGTGTTCACCCTGGTTACTGATCACAACTCCTTACATGGTTGCATAGGACCAGTGGACAGAATTCAGAATTGCTGTGGTGGAGCCTGCTGCTGCTGCTGTCCTATAACATGGACACTGGGCACCACAGCAGGCTGCAGCACAGCAGCGTGGACCAGCTGTCCAGGCAATAGTTAGCGCTCTTGTTTTTTCTGTTAAAGACAAGGCCCTGGAATTCTGCGATTCAGGTTGCAGAATTTTCCCAGAATTAGCATCATGCTGCAGAATATATATAGTACCGCAAAATTCATTGTTTTCAGTGAATTTTCATTTAAATGTACTGTTTTTCCATAGTGTCAGGCTTTCTTTCACATCTTGTTTATCCTGAAGTCCCTCATCTATGCTCATCATATGATGTAATCGATGACATCACATAATATTTAGCCAATGGCAGGACTGCATTCTGCCAGAGCAATGAATAAATCATACCATGAAATCAGAAATGCTACTGAGAGCCAAGGAACCTTGCGCGAAATCAGAAAATTCTACGTGAGCACTAGGGCCCTGGTTAAAGGGACAGGAATCAATAGTAATAAATAGTAGCAGCGTACAGTGGATGTGTTTGTACAATAAAGGTGTTTGAAACTCTATTCTACTGTCTTTTGTTTATTTTATTGTAAAATACAAGTTTTCACTCTGATCTGCCATGCCACAACATTCTGAAGAGGCTCGTGTACATTGCTCCTGGTGGAACGTCATTTAATGACCTCATGGTTTACACAGCACCTATGACAGCTGTACGGGAGCATAAACAGAATGAGTGTGGTTATATAAATTTTAGAGCTCCTCTCTGTAATGAATAGAACTGAAGGCCAAAGCCATACCTTGCGTTCATTGTAGCTCCTCTTCCTTACACTGGGGACTCTAAAACATGCAGGCACATGCAGTACTGTAAACAAAATTGGACGGCACACAGGAGTGCTTAGATGAAAAATATTTAATGATTCTCAGATACAAAAAGACATCAAGTGCAACAGTACAAACTCTAAATCACTTTAAACAAAGCCCCATGCTAATCTGGGCGTCCTCGCTCCTTCATCCGGGGTGGAGCTGCAAAGTTTGAAATCCATTCATGCAAAACAACAAATACAGTGCACAAATTACCATCTAATTAAGACATAATTTGATATTTACAAAGAATCCATGAAAATAAAAACAATACAGATGTGTAAAAACATTACATTTTAAAACCTGTGGCAGATGGCATATGGTTCCAATTCAGTCTATTCATGACAGATGTTAGTGTCAGCAAAAATCTATTCAACATAAAAAAGAAATGCAGCAAAATAGGGAAGATGAGGTGGGGAGAAAACAAAAAGGGATAGGGAGGGAGAGGTAAAGGGACAGGCAGGACAATGCAGAGAGGAGTTAAATCACATGTGAAAAATCATTTTAATCAGAATTTATAAAAGAGCAACAGAGCAGTTAATCCTATAGACACCATAGCATACAAATAAAGAGGATTAGAAAGTGGACAGGTACACACAGTGAACTCGAGACAGCACAGCAGGAACAAAACAAGCATTTGTCAATGCCGAATGTTGATTGCGTTGGTCTGTTGAGCTCGCCACTGCCCTCTGTCACCGCTCAGTCTGTGTCTGCTGTGCTGCAGGCTGCTCTTTTGTACTGGGCTCCTGCCTGCATTGGCAGCTATTTCTGCCCACTAAGAAATCTGCAGCTGTCCCCACAGAGCTCCGTTGAGGTGGCTCCTCCCCCTCTCTCACTCGGCTCATTCTGTTTCTCCTGGCACTGCCCTTTTGTACTAGGCTCCTGCCTGCGTTGCTGCCTTCTTCTGTCCTCAAAGAAATGTGTAGCAGTTACAAAGAACTCCATTGAGCTCGCTCACTCCCCTCTCTCACTTACTCATTCTGGTTTTCCCGCCACTGCAGTCTGCCTTTTGTACTGGGCCCCTCGTGCATTGCTGCCCTTTTTCTGCCCACAAACAAATCTGCAGCAGTCCCAACAGAGCTCCGCTGAGCTCACTCACCCCCTCCCTCACTCACTCATTCTGTGTCTCCTGCTGCTGCAGGCTGCTTTTTTGTACTGGGCTCCTGCCTCCGTTGGTGGCTTTTCTGGCCACAAAGAAATCTGAAGCAGTCCCGACACAGCTCCATTGAGCTCGCTCACTCCCCTCTATCACTCACTGTTCTGTTTCTGCGGCGCTGCAGGCTGGCCTTTTGTACTGGGCTTCTGCCTGCATTACT
Source organism: Neoceratodus forsteri (assembly GCA_016271365.2). Classification (NCBI taxonomy): domain Eukaryota; kingdom Metazoa; phylum Chordata; order Ceratodontiformes; family Ceratodontidae; genus Neoceratodus; species Neoceratodus forsteri. Next base: position 1,609,482,443 of record CM028130.1, read on the forward strand.
GCCTTTTCTGCCAACAAAAAATCTGCAGCTGTCCCGACAGAGTCTCGCTGAGGTCGCCACTCCCCCTGTCTCACTCACTCATTCTGTTTCTCCTGGTGCTGCAGGCTGCCCTTTGTACTGGGTTCCTGCCTCTGGTGGCACCTTTATGCCCACAAAGAAATCTGTAGCAGTCCCAACAAAGTTCCGTTGAGCTCGCTCACCCCTTCTCTCACTCGCACATTCCATTTCTGCTAGTGCTGCAGGCTGCCTTTTCTACTGGGCTCCTGCCTGCATTGCTGCCTTCTTCTGCCCACAAAGAAATTTGAAGCAGTTACAATAGAGCTCCATTGAGCTCGCTCACTCCCCTCTCTCACTCGCTCATTCTGGTTTTCAGCCACTGCAGGCTGCCCCTTGTACTGGGCCCCTGCATGCACTGCTGCCCTTTTCTGCCCATTAAACAAATCTGCAGCAGTCCCAACAGAGTCTCGCTGGAGCTCACTCACCCTCCCTCACTCACTTATTCTGTGTCTCCCGCTGCTGCAGGCTGCCCTTGTATTGGGCTCCTGCTCATGCTGGTGGCTGTTTCTGGCCACAAAGAAATCTGAAGCAGTCCTGACACAGCTCCATTGAGCTCGCTTACTCCCCTCTCTCACTCACTCATTCCGTTTCTGCGGGGCTGCAAGCTGGCCTTTTGTACTGGGCTCCTGCCTGCACTGCCACCTTTTTCTACCCACAAAGAAATCCGCAGCAGTCACAATACAGCTCCTTGAGCTCGCCACTACCACTCTGTCACCACTCATTCTCTTTCTCTTGGCGCTGCAGGCAGCGCTTTGTACTGGGCTCCTCCCTGCATTGGCACCTTTGTCTGTCCACAAAGAAATCTGCTGCTGTCCCGACGGAGCTCCTGCTTGAGGTCACTCAGTCTTTCTCTCTCACTCGCCATTCTGTTTGTCTTGGCGCTGCAAGCTGCACTTTTCACAGGACTTCTGCCTGCATTGGCACCTTTTTCTGCTCTGACAAAGAAATCCACAGCAGTCCTGATAAAGCTCTGTTGAGGTCACCAGACCCCTGTCTCACTCTGGCTCATACTGTTTCTCCCACCGCTGCAGGCTGGCCCTTTGTACTGGGCCCTGCCTGCATTGATGCCTTTTTCTGCCCACAAAGAAACCGCAGCAGTCCTGACAGCGCTCTGTTGAGTTGCTCCTCCCCTCCCTCACTCGCTTTCTTGTTCTGTTTCTCCCAGTGCTGCATGCTGCCCTTTTGTACTGGGTTCTTGCATTGGGGCCTTTTTCTGCCCACAAAGAAATCCGCAGCTGTCCCGACAGAGCTTTGTTGAGGTCGCTCATCCCCTGTCTCATTCACTCATTCTGTTTCTCCTGGCACTGCAGGCTGCCCTTTTGTACTGGGCTCCTGCCTCTGTGGCGCCTTTTTCTGCACACAAAAATCTGCAGCAGTCCCCACAAAGTTTTATTGAGCTCACCCTCCCTTCTCCCACTTCGCTCATTCCGTTTCTGCGGCGCTGCAGGCTGCATATTTCTACTGGGCTCCTGCCTGCATTGCTGCTTCTTCTCACACAAAGAAATTTGCAGTAGTTACAATAGAGCTCCATTGAGCTTGTTCCTCCCTCTCTCACTCGCTCATTCTGGTTTTCCGCCACTGCAGGCTGCCCTTTGTACTGGGCCCCTGTGTAACCCCTAGATGGCATTATCCCAGGGGCTACTACCCCTGCCTGATTTGCCACTAACAGGTTGAGGGGCCTGGATCCAATGGGTGCCTCCACCCAGAGGTCAGGGTTTGCAATAGTTAAACTAACTTGGTCACAGCCCTCTGGGACACTGCAACCCCTTTCTTCCCACTAAGTGGCCCACACAATATATCAGAATTACCTTCACAGTATACACTTACCCCCAGGTCTGGTTCGGCACTGGGACCTCCTGTGAAATAAGATACAGTGCAACAATCACAGTACAGTACTTAACATAGACAAATACCTCAGGCAGTATAACTTTGCTGAAACAAGCAGCTCTGATTTATTTAGGGGATATAACAAGGACAGGGGAAATCAGGTTAATTAGCTTATCACTTTACTATCTACCTATGGCTCTGTGCACAGGCCTATCCCTACCAGTTACTGTCCCTGGGTACCCAAGCCCTAGTGGCTAGTCAAACCATGGCAGCTGGTAGGGGCCCTTTCACACAGTGAAAAGAAAAATTAGCTTAAACAGTCAGCAGTACAGTGATTCCATTTGGATTTAATGTGGCAATTCAACAGGGAGCGACCCTGAATTAGTACTCACGACCTCCAAACAAGATAGGGTCCTTCAACGTCAGCAGGGCTACTTTTGAGCTCCACGAGACTCTTCACACATTTATATGGTAAAAAAAAAGTACTATACCAGGCAGGCTGCTTCTCTATCCGATCGCAATTACTGCACAATACCCGGAGAACACACAGCAGATTCAGTTCCTGACAGACCGAGTGCAATTTTCAGCAATTCCTCCAGTCTTCTACAGGGTGAGCCTGGTTTCTACTCTTCAGATATCCTTTGATTCTCTTCACAGGACGGATTCAGTCCTAACAAGCTGCAGACCGGAACTCTGGACCTTACACATGTTTTTGACTAAAACTGTGCACTGAAGGACACAGGGTTCCTTTCCCTTCACTGCCAGAGCAGACTGAAACTCCAACAGACAAAACCTGGCACTTCCTTTGAGTTCCTCCCAGTTCTTGACTGGATTGGCTGTCACCACAATAGACTGCTGCTGTTGGTCCAAAAAGGCGCCAAGTCTAAACTACATCTCCCAGAGTCACTGCCCATATAATCCTCTTGTGGCTGGCTCAGATTATGAGTCCAAGTTCTGATTCGTCCAAGGCACCATTTTAGAGCTAGCTTACTCCACACTGATTGGTCCAGTTCAGCAGTTCAAAACCAGAATGGGGAACTAGGAGACACAGTTCTGACTGCAAAGAAAGCAGGTTAGACAAACTGTATTTTCATTATTACTCTAAATGACTTCTGGCAAACAGTTACATCTTTCAGATAGGTTCCCTTTGTACTCCTAGTGACTGCAAAATGGAGTGAATTGGCAGCAGTTCAGAGTGGTACTCAAACAGAGAAACACACAGTCCCCCATATAAACTAATTATGTCTGCAAGCAGACAGCTCTTAAAGAGACAGTACCAGAGGCTCTAAAACACTCACTGATAAATGGCTAACGCCAAACACCATTCAGGCTTGGAGCATTCAAGCAAGCTCCTGGAAGTCTTTTTGGGAACCCCCATTTGCAGGGGGTTACACCTGCATGCATTGCTTCCCTTTTCTGCCCACAAACAAATCTGCAGCAGCCTCAACAGAGCTCCGCTGAGCTCACTCACTCCCCTCCTCATTCGCTTGTTCTGTGTCTCCCGCTGCTGCAGGCTGCCCTTTGTACTGGGCCTGCCTGCGTTGGTGGCTTTTTCTGGCCATAGTGAAATCTGAAGCAGTCCCAACACAGCTCCATTGAGTTTGCTCTCTCCCTCTCTCACTCAGTCATTCCGTTTCTGCCGGCTGCAAGCTGGCCTTTGTACTGGGCTCCTGCCTGCATTGCCACCTTTTCTGCCCACAAAGAAATCCGCAGCACTCACAATAGAGCTCCATTGAGCTCACTCAGAACCGCTCTGTCACTCACTTGTTCTGTTTTCTTGGCGCTGCAGGCTGCGCTTTGTACTGGGCTCCTGTCTGCTTTGGCACCTTTGTCTGTCCACAAAGAAACCGCAGCTGTCCTGACAGAACTCCGTTGAGGTTGCTCAGTCTCCCTCTCTCATGTGCTCATTCTGTTTGTCCTGGCACTGCAAGCTGCACTTTTCTACAGGGCTACTGCCTGCTTTGGCGCCTTTTCTGCCCACAAAGAAATCTGCAGCAGTCCTGATAGAGCTCTGTTGAACTCACTCAGTCCCCGTCTCACTCGCTCGTACTGTTTCTCCCACCACTGCAGGCTGGCCTTTTGTACTGGGCCCCTGCCTACATTGACACCATTTTCTGCCCACAAAGAAATCCGCAGCAGTCCTGACGGTGCTCTGGGTGAGTTTGCTCACCTCTCCTCACTCGCTTTTTTTCTGTTTCTCCCAGAGCTGCAGGCTGCCCTTTTGTACTGGGTTCTTGCGTTGGTAGCCTTTTTCTGCCCACAAACAAATCCAGCAGCAGTCCTGACAGAGCTCAGTTGAGCTCAGTCACCCCCCTCACTTGCTCTATCTTAATCTGTCTCAAACACTGATTTCCCACAGCGACTGTGCTATTCTCTGGCAGGAGTGCAAAAACATATTTTAGCCAGGATGTGAAAATGACAGCTGTACTGTTCATAAGGAGGTGTTAAAAATGGCACTGTTGAAAATGTGGTGTGAAAATATTACAAATTTGCGAAGTTACAAAGGTGCTGAAACAGTTCAACGCTGCGCTTGTAACACAGTCCTGTTAAGGAGTTTGTCACCAAATTTTCAACATAGGGATTTTAGGACCTCTGCTCATGAACAGTGCCACTGTCATTTTCTTAATCTGTCCCAACACTGATTTCCCACAGAGACCACATTATTCTGCGTGGAACTGTGAGAAACACATTTCAGTCAGGATGTGAAAAATGACAGCTGTACTGCTCATAGGAAGTGTGAAAAATGCCAGTGTTGAAAACCTGGCGTGACAATATTACAGATCTGCAAAGTTACAAGGGTGCGTGGAAAGTGCGTACGCACACTTGTAACACAGTCATTTGATGGGCTATCATCACCAAATTTTCAACATAGGCATTTAGGACCTCTGCTGATCAACAGTATCACTGTCATTTTCTTAATCTGTCCCAACAGTGATTTCCCTCGCGACCGCTCTGTTCTGCGCCAGAAGTGCGAAAACACATTTTGGCCAGGATGGGAAAATGACAGCTATACTGTTCATAAGTAGGTGTGTGAAAATGGCAATGTTGAAAATCTGGATGAAAATATTACAAATTCACAAAATTACGAGCATTCGTAACACAGTCATTCTGAATATCGTCACCAGATTTTCAATATAGGCATTTAGGACCTCTCCTTGTAAAAGTGTCACAGTCATTTTCTCAATCTGTCCCGAACACTAATTTCCCACAGTGACCTCGCTATTCTGCGCTGGAAGTGCGAAAACACTATTTTGGCCAGGATATGAACAATGACAGCTGTACTGTTCACAAGGAGGTGTGAAAAATGCCAATGTTGAAAATCTGGGCGTGAACATGTATTGGACGAGGAAGTTACAGTGTGCATAGCAACTATGTAATGCGCTCGTAAAACAGTCATTTTGGGATTTTTCCACCAAATTTGAACATAGGCTTTTTGAGAGCCCACCTCTTGAACACTGGCACTGCCGCTTGTTACTCTGCCTTGAAAGGTGATTCATGCGCAGTGACCGCGAAATCACCTTCGGTGCTGATTAACGCCATGACAGTTCCAGAATTCATGAGGAGGGGTCCCAAAAACCCCATGTTGACAATTTGGTGAAAAATTCCAATAATGACTGAGATATGCATTAAAGTTGGGAAAAAACATTTATTCCATTATACAGCTTATCGGCATTTCCTCAGTTCGTGGTCGGCTTTGAAGAATGCAGACGTGTTCCCGTCCAATCAAGATGGTCATGCCAAGCTCAAAGGTACATATAGGGTGAGGGGTGCTGGGGGAGGCAGGATGCAGTGGGTGGGCGCAGTTGTGGGAGGGGCAGGGAGACCGCGAGGGACAGTTACTTTTACAGGCTAAAAAAAAAAAAGACATCCAGCGGGACCGTTTTTATTTTACAGGGCATGTGGCATGCTGGGGTGGGCTCCCAGTTTGCCACTGGAGTCTTTCTTTTGGGGGCAAGCTGTAGGCAATGGGGATTGGGCACCCCATCGTACACAACAAAAGAGAGTGACATTATGCCAACAGGGATTGGGCACCTGTCGGCAGACAATATAAGTGGGTGGTTACATAATGCCAATGGGGAATGGGCCTCTGCCGGGCAACATAAACATTGGGGTACTGAAGCCGATGGGGATCGGGCCTCGCCAGCAAATAAATAGGTGGGGGGTTAATATTGTTTGTGAACAAACCACCGCCATGTTCATAAACAATATCAGTGTGTCAAGATCCCGCCCTGCAATGATGGGTGCCCTCACTGCAGCGAATGGCTTATGCTGCAATGACGAGGTGGCCCCTGATTGCAGCGGCTAAATTTCATATAGGTTGGTGGCACGCTGTCTGAACTAGTGTCAGTAGCAGCATGCCACGGCATTGGAGGATGCTGGACAAGTCTTTAAAGGCTGTGGGGGCATTGGCCACAACAGTGTCGCGCCTCCACAACCTGCTTGTGGAGAAAGTTGCTGCAATATGTTTCTTGTGCATGCGCAATCCACATAAAAATTGATAAAAAGTAACAACTGTCAAAAATAGGATGACCAATTGATCCTCCAAGAATATTCACTAGCATCCTTGGGATTGCCATAGGTGATGCAAGAAGTGCTGTAGGTTAAAATGTCCCCTTAATAAAATATAGTACCATAGAACTGTTTATATTAGCTTTAGCTTAGTTTTACGGTTTGAGGTCCCAGAGAAAGCGCCCATTCAAATTTTGCACCCCAACCGCTTCTGAGATTGCTGAGGTAGCAGAGTTGCTATGAGCAAATTAGCTGCTGGAAACTTCAGTTTTAAAGCCAGACAGCTTGAAAGAAGAAAGTTTGGGGAATAGTTTTGTTGTAGCTTAATCCTTTATGGGGAGTAGTGAACAGCAAGCCAGCGGGCAGAGTAGCTAATGGCAGGCAGGTGTGAACATTGACAACAGGAAAGATTCGCCTAGCTGCTAATACAGCTGAGTTGTGCTTCAAATAACAAAGAATTTAATCTCGACAGCTTCAAACACCAAACTTTTACTGTGGCCTGTTTCTGTATCAGGAGGACCAAGCGGCAAGATTCGTTGAAACAGATTGAGAATGCTGCAGAGGGACAATCGGCAGGCATGAATGCTGACAGCAGTACATTCCTAGCCTGACTGTATGAGGTGACCACTGACTAGACAGCGTTGTGCTTTTTGGAAGCTGGGAATGGGCACAGTGAGTTGAAACGAGCAGAGCAATTGAGACACAAACACTAAAACCTTGTTATCTTTTTACGTCTCGCGATGCATGTGCAAGGAACATCTTGGGAGAACAGGGCGGTTTTGAGGAGTGACTGTCCCTGTGCAATGCACTGCTCCGTTGAGCAGGTGTGGCGTCCTGCACCAATGGATGTGGGTGCTGTGTTGACAGTGGTGGTCTTCACTTCAAAGAAAACCACCGCTGTGTGCTTCAGCGCCTCACACCCCCAAAGCTTTGGTGCCATGCTGGGAGCCCACCCAGCTTGGCAAATCTTGTTTTGCCGACGGGTGCCCAATATCCCGTCGGCTCCATGTCCCCAAACAACTTTCCCTGCTGCTTACGCTGGGAGCCCACCAGCGTGGCAAACATCCCGCATTAGGCGCCACTAGTGCTGGCAGCGCCATGCCCCAAAGCTTTGGTGCCACGCTTGGGAGCCCACCCCAGTGTGGTAAACTCTGTTTTGGCTGCCGACGGGTTGCCCAATCCCCCATCGGCTCCACGCCCCCAGTCATCCTTCTGCCACACTGGGAGCCCACCCCAGCGTGGTAAATGTCCCGTGTTGTCTTTTTTTTTTTAAACTGTAATTAAAACGGTCCCACGGCGCTCTCCCTGGCCCCTCCCACAACCCGCACCCACCCACTGTGCACTCTGCCTCCTCACATCCCCCTCACCCCATACTTACCTCCGAGTCCGCGCGATGATCTTCAGTGGACCGGGAACATGTCTGCACTCTTCAAAGCTGACCACAAACTGAAGAAATGCCGTAAGCTGTATAATGGGCTAGATGGTGTTTTTTCAACTTTGTTGTGATATCTCAGGCATTTTTGGAATTTTTGCACCAAATTTTCAACATGGGGTTTTGGGACCCCTTCTCATGAATGATGTCACTGACATGTGGCGTTATTTGGCCCAAAGGTGATTTCGCAGTCACTGTGCGAAATCACCTTTGGGCCTGATTAATGAAACGACACTGCCAGCGCTCATAAGGTGGGCTCTCAAAAGCCTATTTTGAAAATTTGGTGAAAATTCCTAAAATGACCATTTTCACGACCGTGTTGCGTAGTTCCTATGCAGGCTCGTAAGTTCGCAAATTTTCAATATTTTCACTCCAGATTTTCAAAATTGCCATTTTACCACACCTCCTTATGAGCAGTGCAGCTGTCATTTTCACATCTTGCCCAAAATGTGCTTCCGCCTACATTAGTGCACAATGGCACAGTGGGATTGTCTGGCAATGCGAACTCAATGTATGGGATACATTAAGAAAATCACAGTGTCACTGTTCATGAGCAGAGATCTTAAATGGCTATGTTCAAATTTTTGTGAAAAATTTTAAAATAACTGTTTACGAAGGCATGCTAAGTAGTCTTACGCACGCCGTAGTTTATGAATTCTCAATATTTCCACTCCAGATTTTCAACATTGCCATTTTACCACACCTCCTTATGAGCAGTATAGCTGTCATTTTCACATCTTGCCCAAAACGTGTTTCTACCATGTAGCATACAATGGCGCTTGTCGGTGTGCGAACTCACAATGTATGGGACATATTAAGAAAATCACAGTGACACTGTTCATGAGCAGAGGTCTCCAAAAGCCTATGTTGCAAATTTGGTGAAAATGTCAAAATGACTGTGTTATTTAGCGTGCATTAGCAGTTTACCACGCTCCGTGAATTTCTAGAATTTGAAATATTTTCAGTCAAGATTTCAACACTGGCATTTTTTCACACCTCCTTATGAACAGTACAGCTGCTATTTTCACATCCTGGCTGAAATGAGTTTTTGCACATCCAGCGCACAATAGTGTGGTCAGAGTGAAAATCAATGCTCAGGACAGATTATGAAAATCACAGTGACACTGTTCTTGAGCAGAGGTCCCAAAATGCCTAAGTTGAAAATTTGGTGACAAAAGTCCACAAAATGACTGTGTCATGAGCGCTCATTGCGCAGTTTCCATGTACGCTGTAGTTCGAGAAATTGTTGTATTTTCACCCAGATGTTCAACATTGCCATCCCTTCACACCTCCCTATGAATGCTACAGCTGTCATTTTTCACATCCTGCCCGAACTGTGTTTTTGCACATGTGAAGCACAATGGTGTGGTCACTGTGGGAAATCAACGTTCAGGACAGATTAACAAAATAACAGTGGTACTGTTCAGTAGCAGAGGTCTCAAATGCTTTTATGAGGTGGGGTAACAAAAGGTCATGCTTAAAATTTGTAGTGCAAATACCAGCAATCGCGACAGGGCATTAGGGTAAAGCACCATACATGCCAAACACCACTGCAAATACCTGCATGCTAACATTCGCATTGACAAATGCTTGTTAAAACTATGTGTGGGTTTTGTTTTGGAACCTTGTGGAATGATGTTGAGGGGTGAGCGGGTAGGCAGAGGGTACTCAGCTATGGTCACAAACAACAGCATTATTTTTTCTTAGCCAACACAGGTGTATATGATTACAGACAGCCTGCTACTTATAAACTTGTGAAAATGATGTAGTGGGGTGAGCGTGTGAGGCAGAGGGGTCATTACAGTCCAAACAGCAGCATAATCCTCCCCAAATCACCAACCACGCTCTCACCTACATGTTTACTGCTGTCTTTTGATAAATTTCAATGTCCAGGTTAAAGTCTGCATCACTAGTGTAGTGGGTTAAAGTATGCCATTTGCACTATCCACCAACCGCCATGTTTACCTTCATATTTAATACTACTGTTGTTTAATTGATAATGTTTAATTCCATTTTATTTTCACTGGCAGGCACTGATTCACCAATATCATGATAAATGGCATTAAACATTAACAGTTCTATGTCTTAGTATCAGGGAATCTAATTGATTTTGTAACGTAATAATACAGTAACATAGTAAAATATCGGCAGCTTTTAACACACACCCTGTCCCTACTCTGTCCGCTCTCTGGTTTGGTTGTCTGGTGTTTAAGCAATTTACACGGAAGGGTGGGTTACGCTTAGGATTTATAATGGGTGGTGTTTGGTCACGAGGCTTATAGGTGCTACCCCTGAATGAACTGAAGTGCATTTGTGTCCTTTTAACTGTTTTCTAATATTAAAGAATCAGTTTGTATAGTGTCCTATAGTGTGGACTGAAACTTCTTATGACGAGGGCAAGGCGGAAGTCCTCAATGAACCCTTCTGCTCAGTCTTCACTTACAGGACGCTGGTAATGGTCCCGCGATAACCAAGATGCATCACTGCACAATAGGAGTTGTCACCAGTCCCTTAACAAAACAAAGGGTACTCGAGGAATTGTCTAAATTGAAAGTAGACAAGACAATGGGGCCAGATGGTATGCAACCTAGAGTTCAAAAGGAACTCAGAGAGGAACTTGCCCCACTAGCTAAGCTGTTTAACAAGTCACTGGAATATGGCTCAGTGCCACATGACTGGAGAAAGGCCACAGTAGTGCCATTACATAACAGTGGTAGTGAGGAGGTAGTGGAAAATTATCACTCAGTCAGCCTGACCTCTGTGGTGGGTAAAATAATGGAGACATTGCCAAAGAAAGGGTAGTGGAATGCCTGAAAGAAAGTGAAAACTTGACCTGAGGCAACATGGTTTCACTGGAGGACACTCATGCCAAATTAACATGATATAATTCTTCGACTGGATTACGAGAGTGGTGGACCAAGGTGCAGCTATGGATGTAGTGTATCTGGACTTCAGCAAAGCCTTTGATACAGTTCCACAAAGAAGGCTAGCAAATAAGCTGGAGCAAACAGGCGTTGGTCAGAAAGTGGTCAACTGGGTTAAAAGCTGGCTTCAGGATAGGACACATAAGAGTTATAGTAAACAGAGACTTGTCAAAGGAGGGAAGAGTGACCAGTGGTGTTCCACAGGGTTCAGTGTTTGGTCCAGTCCTTTTCAACCTATTCATCAGTGACATTGTTGATGGACTGAATGGAAAGGTATGCTTGTTTGCAGATGATACAAAGCTCTGTAACATTGCGGACACTCAAGAAGGTGTCTTGGGAGTGGAGGAAAATCTCATAAAGCTAGAGGAATGGTCCAGGAACTGTCAGCTGAGATTCAACACCAAAAGGTGCAAGGTAATGTACTTGGTAAGAGGAACCCAGGAAATAAAAATGTCCTGAAGGGCAGTAACTGGAAGAGACAAAGTTGGAATGGGATCTAGGAATTCTCGTATCTGAAGATTTAAAGGTAGGAAAGCAATGTGAATAAGCAGCGTTAAAGGCAAGCAGCATCCTTAGATGCTTAGGTAGGGTATAACCAGCAGAAAGTGTGAGGTAATCATCCCACTCTATAGGTCCTTGGTGAGGCCACACTTGAGTACTTTTTGTGCAGTTCTGGTGGCCTCACCTTAAAGGACATAAGCCGCCTGAAATATGTGCGAGGAGAGCCACTCAAGATTGTGCAGGGTCTGCACTACTAACCTTATGAAAATAGGCTCAGCCAATTGAATCTATTTTCCTTAAACCCATTAGAAATAGAGGAGACATGATAGAAACTTTTAAGTATGTCAAAGGGATAAATGCAGTACAAACCGAAAACCTCTTCCATGAAAACAGGGGTCGATGCACGAGAGGACACAACTTAGGCCTGGCAGGCAGAAAGTTCAGAACCAGTGTTAGAAAGTACTTTTTATAGAGAGGGTCACCATGGACCCATAGAACAGCCTGCCGTCAGAGGCAGAGTGGCAGCTAAGTCAGTCAGTGAATCTAAACGGGCATGGAATAGTAAGTGTGGTCATCTCTGCAAAAGCAGTAGATGGGGGTAGACATCTCGGCAGACTAGATGGACTGCATGGTCTCCATCTGCAGGAAAATTCTTATGTTCTTATCTCTCAGTCTCTCCTTGTAGGGATTCTCATGCAACCCTGCACCATTTTAATTGCTGTCATCTGGACTGCATCCACCCTGTCTATGTCCTTTCTGAGGTGCGGCTTCCAAAACTAGACACAGTACTCCAGGTTGGTCTCACCAGCAAGAGATACAGTGGCTACACCACCATCCTCTTCCTGTTGGAGATACCCCTCCCTATGCGCCCCAGCATCCCACTAACCCTACCCACTGTTTGGTCACATTGCCCTGTCACACTGAGGTCTTCAGTTATGATAACTTCAAGGTCCCTTTCTTGCATACTGGCTGTCAGTATCTCACCCCCATCCAATACTCGGTTCCTAGGTTCCTGTGCCCTGGGTGCATCATTTTGCATTTTTGGCACTTAAACCCAACTGCCATGGCCTTGGCCACTCCTCTAGTTTCCTAAGATCCCTGTGCATTCTCTCTATCCTCTCATGAGTGTCCACCATAGTACATATTTTGGTATCATCTGCAAAAGGCATATGTTCCCTTCTAGTTCTTCTGCAGTGTCACTTATGAAGACATTCAAGAGGACCGGTAGCAGTACTGAGCTCTGCAGCACCCCATTGGTCACTCTTCCATCATTAGAATGAGTGCCATTAACCACTGATCTCTGTTGCCAATCCATTAACTAGTTTCTAACCCAATTAACCACTATGGATCCCATCCCTAGGCTGTTCAATTTCTTTATCAGCCTCCTGTGCAGCAGTGGCAAAGTCCTTACTAAAGCTTACTAAAGTCATGATAGGCTGTGTCCACTGCCCTCTGCTGATCTATTTCACTGGCCACCGAGTCCAAAACCAATCAGATTCGTGTGGCACAACCTCCCTCCTCCGTCCCCGAATACATGCTTTCTGTGGTCTTGCAGCCCACTGGATTCGAGATACTCTACCAGCCTTTCCTTAAGCAGGGTTTCACAATTCCCCCACCACTGTGGCGACACTGGCCTGCCTATAGTTGTTAACCTCCTCCCTACTGCTGCTGTCATGTACAGGGACCATGTCTACTCTTCTCTAGTCATCTGGAACCATACCTGCTTTCAGTAAACTGTTGAATAAGGCCATCAGTCGGGCAACTAGCACCTCCCTGAGTTCCTTTAGCACCCTTGGGTGTATCCCATCTGGGCCCATATAGCCTTGTCCACCTTCAGAGTTGTAGTTCCTTCAGGACTACTTCCTCTGAAAATGGACTTGTGTCCACTTTGTACCCCCTTTCTTCCTGCTACTCCCTGGTGGTCACCTCCCCCCACTGGGAAGACTGAGCAGAAGTACCTGTTCAGAATGACAGCTTTTGTTTGGCTCTGTTCAGCACAGTCTTCCTCTGCTGCCCTACTAATCGCACTATCCATCTTCCTCTTCTCATTTATGTACCTGAAGAAAGTTTAGCCCTTCAGTTACCCTTTGGCTAGCCTTTCCTCTGTCCGAACATTTGATCCTCTCATTGCCTTTCCTGTTTCCCTGTTTTACTTGGTATCCCTCCTGCCCTTCTTCCTCTGTGTTTCCTTATACCTCCTGAATATCACGCTTTTTCCTTCACCACCTTGGTCACTTCCTTAGAGAACCATAATGGTCTCTTTTTCTTTCTGCTTTACTCACTTTCTTCACACAGAGGCTGGTTGCCTTAATCATGCCCTCCTTTATTGTTCCCCACTGTGCCACTGCCCTCCCTGGCAGTCTCCTGCTATGAGGCAGTTCCTGAGGCAATCTCCCATTTCTTTAACATCAGCCCTCCTAAAGTCCAGGACCCTTGTCTTCATGCAGTTAGCCTCTGCTCTTGTCTTTATGTTAAATCACACTGTACGGTGACCATTGTTATCTAGGGACAGCCCGCTGAGATGTCTGCAATACTGTCCCTGTTTGTAAGCACCAGATCCAGCACTGCCCCATCCCTAGTGGGTTCTTTGACTAGCTGTCTGAGAAAAGACCCTTGTATGGAGTCAAGGATGGTCCTGCTCCTCACAAAGCCATCGTAGGGAAGGCTCCATTCCACATCTGGCAGACTGAAGTTACCAACTAGCAGCACCTCCCCTTAATTGCCATTCTGAGGATGGCTTCCCAAGTGCCTTATCCAAGTCCTCATCCTGTGCTTGAGGTCTGTATACTATCCCGTATGGATAGTAGTCCCAGAGTCTGTCTCAGGATACGCCACAGCACCTTCAGCCCTTATCTACCTCTGTGACTTTGATTCCTCGCCCTACTATAATCCAACCCCTTCTCCTCCTCAGTGCCCTGTCTTTCCCGAACAGGGAATAGTCAGGTATGGTCATGTCCCAGTTGTGGTGCTCCCATGACTCCATTATGGCCACCAAATCCAGGCTGGCCTCCATCATGATGTTCTCCAGGTTCTGGAATTTTAATTCCCAGACTCCCTGCATTGACACACATAGCTCTCCATACCTTATTCCCTCCCGCCTGCGTCCCTGCTTTCCTCCCCTCCTGCCTGTGCTTTCTCCTGAAGCTCCACCTGACCCACCTCTTCTTCCCTTTATACCCTGTCTCTTTTATTCCTTTAATCTTGCTTACTTGATTTATACCCTCTTTTCATCTGTCTTAACTGCACTCCTGTCTTCTTGGATGTGTTCTGGACCTTAGAAGGCCAGTTTAATCAAAATGGGTAAAATGCTAATGGAACACCTAGCTAGCCTTAGTGAAGATATGGACATAGACCAAAAATGGACCATGATTAGGTAAGGGATCATAGCAGCCACTGAAACCTGCCTTAAGCAGAAGGCAATAAAGAGAAAGGGCCTCTAAAGGAAGTATAAGAAGTCCCAAAAGGAGGAGGAGGACAGGCAAGCCTGCTTGGGAAGGCAAAGGAGGCTGGTAATGTGGTTAGGCATGCCAAGGCAATGAAAGGATTTCAAATTGCAGAAAGGATCAAGGAAGGGACAAGGCCTTCTTCAGTGACATTAGGAAAAAAGATCAATGAGGAGGGCATTGTTAAACTAAAAAGGAGACTGGGTAGGTAAAGGGGCAATAAGAAAGGGTGTTGGATAAATACTTTGCTCTGTCCTCATGAAGGAGAAAGATGGCCGAGTGCCAGAGGGAGGATGGGAATAGGGATAGGGTGGGGAGGTCATGGTAGAGGAGAGGATCAAAGAGGACAGAGTCCTGAAGGGCGCAAGACAGTAAAGATGGACAGATTGCCGGGCTTGATGACATGCACCCCAGAGTGCTAAGCGAATTGGTGGCAGAACTTTACAAGCCTGCTGATGGACCTGTTTAACAGGTCACTAGATACAGGTGTGATGCCACAGGAATGGAGAGCCGTGCATGTTGTGTCACAGACAACAGTGGGCCAAGGATGGCTCCAGGCAACTACAGGGCTGTCAGTTTGACCTCTGTAGTTGGCAATTGATGGAGATCATCCTGATAGAATATTCCTTGAGGGAATGGACTCAGGATGAGAGACAGCATGGGTTATTGGCAAGCAAGTCATGCCAAACCAAGCTGATTAACTTCTTTGGTTGACGACGGTGGTAGACGGGGTAGACAGTAGACATACAGTGTCTGGGCTTTAGCAAAGCCTTTGACTCTGCTCTCAGGAGGTTAATAAAATGTTGGAGGACCTGGGGGTGGAAACACATTGACTAGATGGATGACAAATTGGCTTGATTAAAGGACCCAAAGGGTGGTGATGGGGGTACTTCAGGGATGAAGGAGGTTACTGGAGGGGTCCTCAGGGGTTGGTGCTTGAACCAATGTTGTTTATTATGTTTATTAACGACATGGGATGGCTTTAAAGGCAAAATGTGCCTCTTTGTGATGATACCAAGCTCTGTGGGAGGGTGAACATGGAAGAAGGGGTCAGGCATTTAAGGGAAGGCCTCACAAAGTTCAAGAGATGGTCTGGTATGTGGTATCTAGCAACTGGGGCTCAATGCAGAAAAGTGCTAAGTTATGTTTATTAGCTCTTCTTCACCATGCCTCATTCCTACTATCCCTAAAGCGGTTGATAAAGCCAACCTCCCCAACTTGCTCCTGTCTCGCCCTCTAACACTCCCCACACCCAAACTCTCCCCCTTTCTCTCCCCCACTGCCCTACCTTATACCCAGAGTGCCCTCACACTCCCTCACCCTCTCACTCTCATCTGAGGACTTTGCCTCACTTGAATTTTAACCTGTCTGATCCCACCCCACACACCTTTGTAAATCTTTAATTGACAGTAATGCTGCCTTTTTACCTTTATGTATTCCTATCACTATTGTTGTTGTTACTGTATTGCACTTTAAAATTGCTGTTTCTTGCACTTCAGTTGATTGTAACTGCCTCTTACTTTGTTTCCTTCCCCAGGTCACACCTGGAAATAAACTTTTAAATAAAATAAAATTAGCTGCAAGAACTCCACAGCCCAATACAAACTGGTGGGGTAAAGGTCATGGTATCAGAACAGGAAAAGGATCTCATGGATAGCTATAACTAGTAAACTGAAGCCATCCACACAGTGCTAACAGGCAGTGGCCAAGGCTAACAGGATGCTGGGTGCATAGCTAGGGATTCACCAGCAGAAGAAAGGAGGTGATCCTGCCACTGTGCAGATCCATGATGCATCTGCACCTGGGGTGCTGTGTTCATTACTGGAGTCCCTACCTGGAAAGGATATAAACCATCTTGAGGCGATGCAGAGAAGGGCTACAAAGAAGATCCAGGGTCAGCAGAATAGCTCATATGAAGAAACCTTAATATTTACTCACTGGAGGAGAGAAGGGGGCATGATAGAAACCTTCAGCTACCAGTATAAACAAAGTGGATGTCAGGAATCTCTTTAAGCTTCAGTGAAAAGAAGAACATAAGAGGTCAAGAGTTAAAACTGGTGGGGTGGGGGGGCAAGAAGGAGGTCAGGAGAAGCTCCTTCATGGAGAGGGTGGCGATGGGGTGGAATGAGCTTCCAGCAGAGGTTGTCAATCAGAAGACTTCAAGAGAGGGTGGGATGGGCAAAGGGGAAGGTAAAGCAGGAGGGAGGTGGAGCACAACGTAAACACAAGTACATGGGCCTACGTGCTGGCAGACTTGATGGACTTTATGGCTTTCTTCTGTTGGCAGCTTCATGTGTTCCTATGTAGCATGGGGATAACAGAATCCAAACAGTCTAATCTGGATATGCAGTCATTTTGGGTTTTACAAACAAAAATGTATAAGCCAAAAGATCAGTTTGATTCTGCTGTCCACCATTCTATCTGGTTGGGTGTTGCACCAGCACTGGTTTAGGATGGGTACTCTACATATTCCATGTGCTTTGTGTTAGCCCACTCGGACCTGCTCTTCATTAATCAAACACCCCTTACCTGTCCTGTAACCATCCCTAGTCATGTTTTAAAATTTTCTCTTATAAACTCCCACGATATCCACCTTTCAGAAAGGTGGCCTGGGTGCTTCTTTCTTTGGCCTCAGGTTAGCTTGTATCCCTCGTGCCAACATTGACCACAACATCCTGTGGATGGTCCTCTTCAGGTGACTTGCCTGTTCCCTATCCCAATGATACTTACAGCTGCTGAGATGATGTGCTCCCACTGCAGAGAGCTTTCTGGCACTTGTATACTCTGGAGGTGCATAGTGGCTTGAGGTGTGTTCCGACACACACTCTTGAAATTCAGCAATAAAGCTGGGATTTATGCACAAATCTTTGCTGTGAGTGTGCTTTTAAGCTCCAGGAGTGCGACCTTGTGGATACTTGTTCTTGGTGAGGGCTGGCTGCCTTTTCCATTTGCACCCACCCTCCAGAAGTGTTCGCGGTCCAGTTTGTGTGGAGCTGTACTTGGTTTTCATTCACATATCTGGAATGTGTAGTATGGTATGGGCATGCCCATTGGCTCACGCTATGAACCAATGGGTGTGCAGCCCTATCGAGGTGTCAGTCATTGGGCGGTGGGGCGGCAGGCGGGTGGGGTACTGCCACCGCCGCTGACGGGGGAGCGGGTGGTGGGGTTTGTGGGCGGGTGGGGGTACCACTAGACCACCAGGGATATTGGAATTTGTTTTACAGATGCCCGCGATCAGGGCAAACAGCGGTCCACTGGACCACCAGGGATATTGGACTTATCTCGTTTGTACAAATGCCCGCGATCGGGCAGATAGGGTCCGCTAGACCACCAGGGATAATGGCATATATTCTTTTTACATGCCCGCGATCGAGGATAGCTGGTCCCCTGGACCACCGGGATATTGGACAGTTTCATTAATTTTTATACAAATGCCTGCAATCGGCATGACGCCAGAGCTGCCATGTTGCATCCTGTAATGCGCAGCTCACCTGTGGTGGCCATCAGTTGTTCCTTTTTTGGCTTAATCTTTGTGCTGGCGCAGGTAGGGTTGGCAAGATGATGGCTCTGCACATCCCGGCTGAATATCGGCTGTGCAGGTTATGCATGGGCACGCCCTACCTGTGCCTGCATACATTACTGATGCACTCCGCGATCGGGATTTGTGCCACGCACTTTTCCTTTTGAATATCGCTACCAAGATCAGTAGGTTGTGTATAGGAACACTGCTGCGCCATGTGCAAACTGCTTTGAATATCTGGGCCTGGGTATAACTGTATTGTTTGTATATTGGCGTGAAATACTGCATTTCTAATAATTGTGTCTTATGGACTTTTGTGTTGTGCTACTTGCTTGGACCTTGGGTCATGCCTGAAAAGGAATGCATTCCAGAGTACTTACACCCAATAACAAAATAAAATTAAAATAAAAGTATAAAAAAATACAGTAAATAATGGCACTAAAGCCCTACTTTCAGTTCTGCTTGTCACCGGCCTTCTTCAGGGCCCGAACATGCCCAACCCTTGTTGAGATACTAGTTCTGCTCTCTGCCTGCTTACATCATAGATACATAGATACATAGATACATAGACAGTGTCAGCAGATAAGGACCTATGGACCACCCAGTCTGCCCATTTGAGCTTGTAAGTTCAGTTTGTTTTCCTAGAAGTCTGTTACCCTTACCCTGTCCTCCAGAATTCCTTTATGTCTATCCCATGCATTCTTAAATCCTCGTGATTGTTTCAGCCCCACCACTTCCTCTGGCAGGGTGTTCCACTTGTCCACCAGCCGCTCTGTGAAGAAATTCTTTCTCATGTTTCCTCTGAATCGTCCCTCCCTCCAACTTCATCCCATGCCCTCTAGTCCTGGAACATCTTTGCTTAAAAATAGTGTTTTCCTGCACCCTGTTCTTCCCTGTCAGATACTTGTATGTCTCTATCATATCACCTCTCTCCTCCTTCTCCTCCAGGGAGTACATGTTCAGTTCCTTCAACCTGTCTTCATAGGACTTGTGATGCAATCCATGCACCATCTTTGTTGCCCTCCTCTGAACCTTCTCTACCCTGTCTATGTCCCACGTAGGTATGGTCTCCAGAACTGTACACTGTACTCCAGGTGGGGCCTCACACTAGTGTCTTGTATGGCAGATTATGACCTCCCTTTCCTGCTGGTGATGCCCTGCCTATACATCGCAGCATCCTATTTGCTTTACCTGCTGCCTTGTCACACTGTTTCCCTACCTTGAGGTCATCAGAGATGATAACCCCAAGATCCCTTTCCTGCTTGGTGCATGCTGTATCCTCACCCCCTAACTGATATATTGTGCCAGGGTTTTGTGCCCCATATGCATTATCTTGCACTTCTTGCATTGAATTTCAACTGCCAAACCCTGACCATTCTTCAAGTTTCTGCAGGTCGCTTCATTCTGTCTACACCCTCTGGTGTGTCTACTCTGTTACAGAGCTTTGTGTCATCAACGGACAGTGAAATTCTGCCTTCTAGGTCCTGCACAATGTCACTGATGAAGATGTTGAATAGGACTGGTCCCAGCACTGATCCCTGTGGTTCCCACTGGTCACTCTTCCCTCTGTGGAGTGACAGCCATTTACCACCACCCTCTGTGTCCTGCCACCCAGCCAGTTACCTACCCACCACACTACTGTCCTGCCCACACCCATATTCCCCAGTTTGTGTAATAGTCTTCTATGTGGCACAGTGTCAAAGGCCTTGCTGAAGTCCAGACAGGCCATGTCCACTGCCCTCACCTGATCCACCTCCCTAGTCACCCAGTCAAAAATTCAACGAGGTTGGTCTGACATGACCTCCCCTGGTGAAACCATGCTGCCTTGTCCTGTAGTCCATTGACAACCAGATGTTCCACCAATCTCTCCTTCAGTAGTGCTTCCATGATCTTCCCCACTACCGAGGTGAGGCTGACTGGTCTGTAGTTCCTGCTTCCTCTTTGTTCCCACTTTTGTATAAGGGGACTACATCTGCTGTCCTCCAGTCTTTGGGTACCTCCCTGTTTCCAGTGATCGGCTAAACAGGATAGCCAGAGGTTCAACCACCACCTCTTAGTTCTTTAAGACCCTGGGATGCACCCCATCTGGCCCCATTGCTTTATCAACTCTTATTACTTCCAGTTCCTTCAGGACCCTTTCTCATGTAAAGGGACTTGTGTCCATTCTGTACCATTCTCACCCCTTGTACTCCTTCAGACCCATTACCCTCCTCATCCTCAGTAAAGACTGAGCAGAAATACCTGTTCAATATGTCAGCTTTACTGTTGTCATCCTCCACGCTGCCCCCATCCTCCCCTTCAGTCTCACTATCCCTCCTTTGTCTTTCTTTTTCACTTATGTACCTGTAAAAGGTTTTGTCTCCTCTACCCACTGATTTTGCAATGTGTTCTTCTGTCTGAGCTTTGGCTTCCTTACTGACCTCCCTGCCTCCCTTTGCTTCTCCTGGTACTTCTCCCTATCCTCTTCTGCCTGTGTCTTTTCATCCTATCCCTGCCTCCTGTTGTGGCCTGTCTTCTTGCAGGATCACTATCACTTCTACTTGGACTTGAGCTCATGACTTCTGTTTCCTTTCCTCTCCTTTCCCTTCTCAGTTTGTCACTTCTCCTTCACTAGGCACTCAAGGGACAGCAATGCAAGCTGAGATATTTGTGTTTTACCTGCCACCTACAGATTGATGCCTGTCATGCGGTGTGTTCTAAATGGCATGCTTTGCTCTTCACTATTTGAATGCCTCTCCTGTTGCCAAGTTATATAATGCCTAAAGTCCTGCCACAAGCATGATATCATTCCATAGTCCTAAACCTGTTTGAACAAGCTATTCAGTTGTGTGTTTGACTTGACCATTCTATGTAACTCTATCCTTACAGTAGCTGCTAGGACACATCAGTGGTGCTGGGTGGCATATACAGCTGAGTCTATCACAGCATTTGGCAGTGAATATAAGGGAGCAGGAAGCTGAAGGTCAAAAATGTTTGCAGAGTAAATACAGTGATGCTGAAATACAATAAAGTGTGTCACAAGGAGCAGTATGGTTCATATTTCTGGTATGAAAAGGATACACTGCAAAATGCCTCTTAAAGCAGCAGTATTTGTTAGTAACCATATAGTTTTGTTCAGTAATAATGTTTGGCAAAATTATCAAGATATACATTTTCTTTTAATTTTTTCATTCCTGAACCAAGATACAGGACTTCGACATTTTTTAAATTCTACCCTTTGACATGCCCGTCATGAAAAATTAAATATATTGGTACATTGCTGTGCTGTTTACCACCAGAAACATGTGGTAACATTATCTTAATACATCCACATTACAAATCTTGCAGGAACATTCAACAGGTAATCTCAGTGGAAGAGATTTATAAAGAAGAAGAAGAATCAGCATTTATATAGCGCTTTTCATACACAGTGTATCCCAAAGTGCTTTACAAGCAATGCTAGATTGGTAGTGAAGTGACTGAATGTGTGGTGCGCCATATCGCATATCGTCACCCACACACAGCCTGGATAATTGCATGAACGGTTTATGGGAAGGGGAATGTTGGCCAGGACACCGAGAATGTTCCTACTCTTTGCAGAAGAGTGCCCTGGGTTCTTTTACTTCCACCTGGACACCACCAGGATGGGCAGAAGGGACCTCGGTTTAATGTCTCATCCGAGAGGAGGCACACCCCAGCAGTACAGCACCCCCATACTGCACTCGATGCCAGCGATTTTTAGGTGCAAGTCCAATGCGCTGTGGGATGAGAACCCATGACCTCTGGTCCAGAGGTGGATGTGCTACCAACTGAGCCACACTGACACCCAAAATTGTGATTGGGCCATCTTTAATGATGAGTCATTAATTACAAAATTAGCTATAAAAGCTGTATTAAAAATATCTAAGAAAATTCAAAATATACTGAGAATGAATTTAAGGATGTCAGAAATACATTTTGCTAATAAAATTGATAAAACTGTTTTGCCGACTAACAATTACTGCTGCTTTCAAATGAGAAAATCTAAAAATTATGCATTTTATCTTGAAAATTAGCTAAATTATCTGCCAATGGGGCAAGATAATTATGTAAATAATATATTTAATAAGATAATTTATCCTAATCAGATTTTTAAAATAAGAAAACAAGTCTTATTTTTAGAATTTGGGTATCTTAAAAAACAAGTCAATAAATATTAGAATAAGAAAATTTACTGCTTCTAGCAAGACAGTAAATCTTATTTCAAGATATTAAGCTTTATTTTTAGGTATAAAATAAAGATAATCGTCTTATTTTAAGATTTTGTAAAGATCAAATTTATTAAAAAAATAAATGTTTAGAACATAGTCTTACAGTAAAGGTGATTCCTTCTACTTTAACACATTAGAAGGAACAGTCACCACCGGGACTTGCGTTCAAGTGTGGGGCTAGAGCCAATGTACACTTATGTGAAAAAATATTTTGGTTTACTTACTGTTTACTGTAGTATAGTAGATTGTATCAGACTAATTTTGTTTAGTGCAAGGCTAACATCTTCTTTTACTACAAATCCAGAATCTCTGTAGCTGACATCAGAGCAGTAGGCAGCAGTGAGAAGATTCAATAGCATGCAGTGCATGTTAGAATTTATATAAACTCTGATCTTTAGTTTGCTGGTCCTGCTGTCCTCTATGGCTACGTACAGTCACAGAGGGCTGTACACAGCCCCTGCAGAAAAGCAGACCTGGAAAACATCCGATTGGAGATGATGAAAACTCTAACATACACTGCAGGCTATTGAATCTCTTTCTCCTGCCTACTGCCTTGATGTCAGCTGCAGGGGATTCTGGGATTCTGGGATTTGTAGTAACAGAAGATGTCAGCCTACAAGTAAGCAAAATTAGTCTGATACAATCTACTATACTACAGTAAACATTAGGTAAATCAAAATATTTTTGCACATAGACTGTACATCGGGACCAACCTTGCACTTGAGAGTGGAGTCGTTTGTAATGCATTTTACTCTCCCTTTCCAATTCACCCTTTTCTCCCCAACTGTTTTTCCCTCATCCTCCCCTCAATCCCCCTTTCCCATCACCCTGCCCTCCTCCTCTTACTGTTTCCTCCTCTTTACTTTTTGGATATCCTGTGTATGCAAATGACTCTAAACGCTTTTGTAAATTATGTCCTGTAAATAATTATTTTGCCATTGCACATTCGTTCTCTCTTGCCTGTAAATAAGTTTCTGTTTATAATATATTCCTCAGCCTTTATGTACAATGTATACTGTAAATTGTTTCTCTGTATTTTTATCATTTCATGTACAACTGGACATTTGTGAAATGGGCATTTTGTTCACATACTCTAGTATAAAAATAGAATTGATTGATTGTCTGTTCCCTTTAACCAATGATTGGTTTCACATTCACAGCCATTTTAGTATTACCTCTACTTACTAAATCCAAGATATGATGTTCCTCAGACAAGTGACTGTCTTCTCTTCTCTTCATATCAACTATAATGAAATGCCAAATTGCTGTTTACTCTGTACTGTATTACCCCAAAAGAGAACCCTTCTAGCTGAGGTTAAGTTCACATGTGAGATTATTTTTGAACTCAAGTAGTCACTTTTTCTGTAAATTATGATTACCCCAGGTTCCTTTCCTTTTTTGTTGTTGTTACTACCTCCCACCCATTGTGTATTCTTCCCTGGGTTCTTGTTTCCCAGGTGCATTATTTTGCACCTCTTTGCATTGAATCCTAGCTGCCATACTTCTGACCATTCCTCCAACCTTGCCAGTCCCTTTTCATCCTTTCCACGCCTCCTTGTGTATCAACCCTGTTGCAGATCTTTGTGTCATCTGCAAAAGGCATACTTTTCCTTCAGTCCCTCTGCAATGTCACTGATGAAGACATTAAAAGGACTGGACCCAATACTGAACCTCTGGTGTACCCCACTAGTAACCCCTTTCTTCAGAGTGACTCCATTTACAATTACCTTCTGTGTCCTGTTGTACAGCCAATGTTTTACCCAGGCTACCACCCTGGGTCCCACTCCCAGGCTGGTTAATTTGACTATTAATCTTTGTGTGGGACTGTGTCAAATGCCTTGTTAAAAGTCTAGGTAGGCCATGTCCACAGCTCCTCCCTGGTCTACTACTTTGGTCACCCAGTCAAAGAAATCTATTAGATTCGTCTGACATGACCTTCCAGCTGTGAACCCATGCTGCCTTAGGT
Source organism: Neoceratodus forsteri (assembly GCA_016271365.2). Lineage (NCBI taxonomy): Eukaryota > Metazoa > Chordata > Ceratodontiformes > Ceratodontidae > Neoceratodus > Neoceratodus forsteri. Next base: position 1,609,506,854 of record CM028130.1, read on the forward strand.
CCTGTGCTCCACTGGCCTCTAGGTACTCAACTATTCTTTCCTTCAGAAGTAACTCCATCACTTTCCTTACCACAGAGGTCAGACTGACAGGTCTGTAGGTTTCCTGCCTCTGTCTTGGTCCCACTTTTGTGAAGGGGAATCACATCCACCTTCCTCCAGTCCTCGGGTACCACACCATCCTCCCATGATTTATTAAAAGAGTAGCCAGTGGCTTCACTAGTTCCTCCTTAATTCTTTTAGAATTCTGGGGTGAATTCCATCAGGACCCATTGCTTTGTCCACCTTCAGTTTTAGGAGTTCTTGCAGAACCCTTTCTTCTGTGAAAGGACTGGGATCGACCCCCCATCAAGAGTGCTTCTGTTAATTGGATGAGGCACTTCCCCTCCTCTTTTGTGAATACTGAGCGAAATATTCGTTCAGTATTCCTGCTTTTCACTGTCCCCTCTGCCCACCCACCGTTCATTCTATTCAGACTCACTATCCCTCCCTTTGTCTTTCTATGCTGGCTGATGTGTACCTATAAAGGTTTTATCCCCTTCTTAACTGAGTTGGCTATCTTTTCCTCAGTTTGGGCCTTTGCTATTCTGACTTCCTCCCTGCTTCCTTCTGCCTTAACTGGTACAGCTCTCTGTCCTGTCCTTCTGTGTTTCCTTATACTTCCGGAATGCTATCTTTTCTTCCTGACTTTCACAGCCACCTCTTTTGAGAACCATAGTGGCTTTTTCTTTCGTTTTGATTTGTTTATTTGCTTCACACAAAGGCTTGTTGCCTCTGTGATGGCAGTTTTGATAATTCCCCATTGTTGCTCCACACCTCCTTCTAGCCTGTTTGCTAGTGCTTTTCTGAGGCACTCTCCCATCTTGCCAAAGTCAGCCCTCCTAAAGTCCAGTATCCTCACTTTTGTATGGCTTGACTCTGTAGCTGAGTTTAACGTGAACCACACTGTTTGATGGTCACTTGTCCCCAGATGGCAACCCACTTCCAGATCTGAGATCCTCTCACTGCTCCCGTTTGAAAGTATGAGGTCTAAGATTGCTCCCTCACAGTGGGTTCCGAAACTAGCTGTCTAATGCCTGCCACCTGTAAGGCATCAAGAATGGCCCTGCTCTTTGATGTGGCTGCAGCAAATGTGCTCCAGTTAACATCTGGCATATTCAGGTCTCCCATCAACAGTATCTCCCTTTCTCTGCCATTCTAAGAATGCCTTCTATCATATCCTTGTCCATTCCTTCCCCTGACATGGGGTCTGTACCTAACCCTGTGCGGATTGTGGTGCCATTTCCAGTCTCAAGGTGACCCACAGTGCCTCCTCTCCTCCTTGTTTACTCTTTTGTTCAGTTGCTTTTATCCCTTCCTCTACATGAAGAGCTACTCCTCCCCTCTTCTCCCCTGCCTGTCTCTCCTGTAGGTTATGTACCCTGGTATGTTAACATCCCAGTCATGGTTCTCTGTGTACCATGTTTCTGTGACTGCTACGATATCCAGGCATCCCTCTTCCATTAAGGCCATCAGCTCAGGGAGCTTGTTGCCCAGACTCACGGGCATTGGTACTCATTACCCTCCATTTCCTGATGGCCTTACTCCCTTTTGCCCCATCTCCTGTTCTTCTTGCCTTTGTCACTTTCTCCATTTACCCTGCCCTTATCCCGATCGACACCTCTATGTTGGTGTTTGCTGCACTTACTACTGTGATTATTTAGGGGCTAGGATTTTCTGCTCCTTTCCAGTGCCCCCCCTGGCTAGTTTAAAAGCTTGCCAATGAAGCATTTAAACCTATCACCTAGGATCCTGGTTCCCCCGGACAGATGCAGCCCATCATGCCAGTATAGGCTTGTATCACTCCAGGTGGACCCCAGTCCCCAATGAAGCCAAATCCTGAGCTCCCAGGGTTTTAAATAATTGATTAGCAGTTTTTCTTGGGGCTATACTAACTGTACAGAAAGTATTTATATAGATTTTCTAGAAGTGCTGTGTTTTTAAACACACTGAGGCAAGAACTATGCATTTTCACAAAGATTTAGCACTTTATGAACAAACGCTAATCAATTTTAAGAGTTAAATAAATCCCTGGCTCCACACCAGTTTTTCAACCACTGATTGAATCCCTGATGCGGAACACCCTAACATCTCATATGCCATAGATGGGTGGCATCTCCGAGAAGGTTACCGTGCGTGCTACTTGACTAAGGCCCCTCCCAATTCCACAAACTCTTCCTGCACTTCTCTAATCCCTTTCTTGGCCAGGTCATTTGTCCCTAGGTGGACAATGACATCCAGCTCCTTCCTGTGCAGCTGCTCCGGCAATCCTGAGGATTCGCTCCCGTCCCTCCAAGCCATGGCGCCAGGCAGGCACCTTACCTCCCTTTCCCTTCCTCCCCCAGTTCTACCTTCCTAACAATGGAGTCCCCACCAGGAGTTGTTTCCTTCCCTGCAGGGTCCCCTGCCACCCTCCTGTGGGTCTCTTTTGTGGAGGTTCCCAGCATCCTCCTTGGTCTCCACTGTGGGTGCCTCCATAGAAGAACCACACTTTGCCAGAATGGCATAGGGTGTGGAGAGGTACAACTGGAGGATGTGCCTCTGTTTCACCACCCTCACCCTCCCTGAGCCCACTGTGGTCTAACCGCCTCTTTCTTGGCAACCTCTGAGGCAATGGCAGTGGTACTGGTGGTCCCTGGATGGAAGAGGAGGTCCCACAAATCCTGGCCAACTCAGCCTGGAGATGAGCAACCTCCCTCAGCCCAGAGAGAGTGTCTGCAGATGGGACAACACTGCATCCTCCAGAACATCTCCCGAAGACTGCTGCTCCACAGCCACTGCACTGCACCACTCCAATCATGTCTTATTTCTGGCCCCTTAACTGTTTGCAATCCTTACTCTTTCCTCTGTTTTTTCTCTCTCTCCTTACTTTCTGCCTGTGTGCCCTTTAAGCTCCTGATTGTCCTGTTCTGAGACAAGAATATCCTATATTTCTCAGTAGACCACTTACTTGCTCAGATGCAGACCTCCAGCAGCTAGAGGGGGCGGAGAGCTACTTTTGCCCTTCTAGGATGGTGGGTCCTTGGTGGTTCTGTGATCACTCACTTCCTGCTCCTAAACAGGAAGTTCCTGTTGTCAGTCAAATCCTGTGCCTATAAAAACAGAACTAGCTTTGGGTGAGTGGTGGAGGGGAGGGAAGGAGAGCAATATAGTCCCAGTACAGAAGTTCAGTCAGACAGCAGTCCTTTCTCCTGGTGCCTTTCTGCCAAGCTATTAGCTGAAACTTTCTAAGGCAGTCTTTAAATGTAGCTTTCTTCTAGCTAGCCACTCCCCTACTTACCAGATCTTTCTACAAGTAATTTAAACCTCACAGCAGTTAAGTCCTTTCAGTCACCTGAGATTTACACCTAGATAACTCTTCAGATACCCATTCAGTTCAGTTAACCCAAACACACACTTTTTTTTTGTATGTTAGTTTTTTTACCCTAAATTAAAGGTCCAAATACAAAAGTTCTTCTACTTTAGTCCCAGCAGAGAAGTTCAGTCAGACAGCAGTCCTTTCTCCTGGTGCCTTCTGCTGTTATCACTTACAACCACATCGAGTGGCTGTAGGAGGTCTGTATATGAGGCTGAAACAAACATGGGAACAATAGCTGCCTTTTTCAATTTCTCCAGGATGGTAGGTGTTGTATGCACATGGTAAAAGTCCATTATATGAATTGTGCGCTGTTCTAATGGGAGATCATTTTTTGGTATATAAACATAGATGCACAGAAACATAGAAGTTGTTGGCAGATAAGGACCTCTTGGTACACCTAGTCTTCCAGTTTTCCTGCCTACTGTGCCACTGCAGACCCTACTCAATCTCCGGTCATCTCCTCCTCTTGCCTTACTACCAAGGTCCCTTGTATCTGTCCCATGCATGCTTGAATCCTGTCACTGTTTTGGCCCCCACCACCTCTGCTGGAGGCTGTTCCAGGCATCCACCAACCTCTCCATGAAGAAGTATTTCCTCACATTTCCTCTGAGCCTCACCCCCAACTCATAGCATGACCCCTTATCCTTGAGCTTTTTTCACGGAAAATGCTACCTTTCTGTACCTTATTAATACCTGTTAGGTATCTGAATGTTTCTATCATATCCCTTTCCCTCCTTTCCTCTAGAGTGTACATTTTTAGTTCCTTGAGTCTCTCCTTGTACGGCTTTTGATGCAGCCCATGTACCATTTTAGTAGCCCTCTTCTGTACTGCCTCCAACTTATCAATGTCCTTACGGAGGTGGGGCCTCCAGATACCATATGATGAGAGCTGCAGCACAGTATCAATAAATGCCGGCAAGTCCATAAATCAATCAAAACAGAATAAAGAAACTTCCCGACAAAAAAAGCGAGCTTTAGCATTCACTCTGCAGCACCTGTAGTTAGCAGTCATGAGATATATGCAAGATAGCTAGGTTCAAAGATTGTTATTCTCAGTACAAAAGCGCCAAGCGCAGGTGCAAAATGTTGGGGTTCTGAAGGCACTGCTTTCACTCTGCACCTTATTTTGGCACAGCATGGCAACGCTTTTGTACTGAGAATAACGATTTTTTGGAACTTGCTTTCTTGTAACATCTTATGACTGCTAATTAGAATAGCTGTAGTGGATGAGTGCTAGAGCTTTTTTGTTGGGAAGTTTACCTGTTTCTGCTTACTGCACCCCATATAGCCTTGTAGCAGCATAGCCACTTTTTGTTTCAGAATAAAATAGAATAGAAATGAGGCCATTGAACATACGGTATAAAATGGATTTTGAGTTATTAACAAATGCAGGTACAGTAAATAGCTAAGATGAAGATAAACTGGGTAGGTCTAGTTAAATAAGTTTTAAGAGAGCCCTTAAAGGACTCTACCATGTGGGCAGATTGGATGCTAATGACAAGAAGTTCCAGAGCTATAGTGCAGTGACTCAAAGCCCTGTCCTTCGATTGTTTAAGCTAGAGAGGTGGAACATGAGCAATCCTGTCTCAGTGGAGCAAAGAGGATGAGTAGGAGAGCAAGAAACCAGGGATCTTTGAGGTAGTTGGGACCCAGACCATGTAGGGCCGCTCTGCTGGGCTGCTTCTATTCTGGACCAACTGCAGGCAATGCAGCAAAACTCCAGATAGCCCTAAGTACAGATCATTGTGGTAATCCTGCCTAGAGGTGACAAAGACATGGACTATCACCACCAGTTCAGCAGGCACCAAATGTAGTTTGAGCGGATGATCTTGCAGAGATGGTAAAAGCCATATCAGACTTACATAAAACCGTGTGCTGCAGGAGTTGCTCAGCAGGTGCAGCTAACAATTCCAAATGGTCCAAAGAAGCTTTACTTAGGGACTAAAATAGGTAAGTGATTAAAAGAATCAAATGGTCAACTGGAGCCGGGTCAGTGACATTTAAAAGACATTTCAGACTACAGCTGACCCCTGCTCTTCCAGTGTCAGCTTGTAAAGTAGGAGAGAAAGTACAGTGCAATACAGAGTGTAAACAGCAGCAGAAAGGCCACATTTCAATTGAGGAAGTGCAGTTAAAATTTACTGGTGGCACATGGGTAACTGCCCCATGGGGGCTTCTTTAAAGCTCCCTGTACTCACACATCAAAGACACCAGCTGCTGCCATTGGAGCCAATGCCTTAGCACTCCCAACTGAATCAAGAATCTTCCAATCGTTGCCCCTACCAAACTAGTCATACAAGTATAACATGCAGGACTTGGGGCTTAAAATAATGTTCAGCTGCAGGACTTAATGTAAACAAAGACATTTTGGAAAGACTTACAGTGGGCTACAAGAGGTCAGCCACTTTTATCACCTCTGACCCGAGATGGCATGGTGGTAGGGTCAGAGGGTGACTTTCAGCCCATCAGGCTCAAATCCTCTGGTGACAGTCACAAGACCTTATGGATTTGCAGTGGACTTCAGTAATCCAGACGCCTATACAGCATCCAATTATTCAGGAAGCGTGGCAGGCCTCTAGACCTGCTGAAAGTAACTGACAGCTCTAGCAGCCAATTTGGAGCTGCAGTTCCCAGTGAACACCAGGGCTGTTACAGAACACTGTCTGCTCAAGGCTGAGATCTTTGTGAGACGCCAATGGGACCGAGTTTGTGTGCTGTTGAGAGAGCGACCCCAGCTGCTGCTGCAAATAATGGACCCTGTGTCTGCCAGAGAGAGAATGAAGGAGAGAAGCAAATCTCCTACTGCTGACAAAGGAGGCAATTGTGTGCTAGGTCAGCACAAACTGAGCGGAACGCTGCAGCAGAAACTTGAGACACTTTTTCTGTGCTGCAGCCCTGAGTGGCCTGTGTCTGGGAAGCAGTGTAGTCAGTACCTGCTGGGTGCTGCTTGTCACAACACACTAGGGATTGGATACCAGGATGTGGTGTGTTGGCCAGACATGTTTCAAGTTTCCCAGGCTCAGCTGTCCTGTGCCAGAAGAAGATTGTCTGCTGAAAGCAGAGGTGAGGAGAGGCCAGACTGGGACTGGAGACAACAGCTGTTTCTCCAGCTCTCACCAGAAGCCTTGAGAGAGGAAGAGAGCGCCAGCCAGAGAGGGACTCTGCAACTGAGTCATTGCCCCAGTGCATTGAGAGAGATTCCCTGATCTGGATGAACCTAGAGTAAATCAGGGCTTGCCCTGCAGCACCGCTGTATTATAGTTGTTGGGAAATCTTTACAGGACTAGGCCATTCGCCAAGATTACAAATACCCTTGTGCTTTTTGTTTATACAGAATTTTCTGCACCCTTTTCCTCTCAATGGCACCCCTGCCAGCCCTGTCATTTACCTGTCTCAGAGACTTACAGATTGATAACCACTTACACAAAGCCATGTGTTGGTGGATGACTTGCTATGTAGGGTCACATGGTGCATTGGGGGATGTCGAGTGAGCCGAGGCATTTTCCCTTTTGTGTCCTTCTTGGGGCATCGTGTGGTGAGACACGACGACATGCATGTTGACTTACGCGTGATGCATCAGTACACTCCTCCCATGCCTGCTGGTCAGCTCAGTGCTACCTCCTAATCTCCACCAGGTGGTAGGCAGTGCCATGACTCAAAGTCCTCCCTCCCTGAGAAAGGAGAGCCATCTTTGGGATGCTCAAACTTCCCTCATCCAGCTGACTCACATGCGACCCTGGTCCATTTCCAATTCAGGTTGCCAGCATGGCAGGAGGTAAGGCATCATTTGCCTCAGCCCTCCAAGCCACTTGGCGGCTTCTCCTTGTAGTTTTAAAGTTTTTGGGTGGGGTTTGCAACAAAAGTTAAGCCTATTTAGTGAGCACCACCACTGGCCAATCACATGCCATGTCATCAGTCCTACACAATTTCTGTGGCCGTGTACCCAGAGAAGCACCTGAAGCTTCCTAGTAGAAACTAGTACCAGTGGGAAGAGGGTAGAGCTCACCAGTACAGCTGGGCAAAGCAAGTACTGTGCATGGTTTGTGGATGGGCTACCACATTCTAGGCTGAGCCTGGAAGGACCCCTGGAACAGTCTTCCTACAGGGTGTAAGGACATTCAGCCTTTGGCCTTGTGCCTTACTATGCCCCTGGGGTGTACATCATTAATCCTTTGATGCACACTCCATCATAGCTTATTACTCTCGTAGCTTCCAGGGACAGGCCCATGACAGTGGTGGAGACTGCAGGGCTAAGGAGTATGAGGGCATTTAGCATAGATCGCTGTTAATTCCTGGGAGTATGGACGAGAGACACCAGGGGTAGGGGCATCTCTGGCATCCTTGTGGTGCAGGGAAGGTCCCTCCAAAGATGGGGTGTTCACCTACTGGGGTATTGTTTCTGGTCATGTGCCCGAGAGATGCAGTCAGCCTACCTGATGATGGAGAAGGACATGGGAAGAAAGACTAAGCTGTACAGACTAGGGTAAGAAATATGCCGACACTGAGGGCAGAAGATCCCAAGTTGGGATGGACACTGGAGTCACTGGCTCCAGAAGGGGATAGGCTGATTGCCAGCCACTGCCAGAGGACAGGCTGGAGTCTGTCCTGCTGTGGTGTACCTAGCTCACAAACAAGGGAGTGGAGTTGTGCCATTGTGGAGGTACCCAGGGCAAAGGTGGCAACCAGATGCCAGTGAGGAAAACTAGCCAGGGCAGTGTTGGGTCTGTTACAGGACCAGGACACCTCCTGGATATTATCCAGAGAAGCTTTGAGAGTGAAGTCCCTACAGCTGTGATGCATTATGCACCTAGCTGGCAAGACACTGTGGTGTCACAGAGTATGTGTAAAATTGCAAACCTAAAATGTGTAGCAAGGTGGGAGATTCTGGTAAATTCAGTGCAGAGTAGAATTGATTCTAACCTGAGGTATAACCCCACCTGCTGATGTTAAAAGAGGAACAGAAGGGGTCATGATGTCTGGAGTTGGAAGAGGAGGGTACAACCTATACAAAATGACCCTAAGGTCTTGACTCATGTCCAGGGTCAGGATCAAACCTGTTGTACAGTGTAAATCAGCAGAGCTTTCAGAGACTGAGCTTGTGTGCATGTGTGTGTGTGTGTGTGGTGAGTGTGTGTGTGTGTGTGTGTGTGTGTGTGTGCGCGCAGCACTGAATATATGTTAGTAAAGAGTGACAACTGCTTTAACCTCCTTTCAGTGTGATATTGCCAGTCAGAATAGAGGTCAGAGTTGATCTCTCCAGAGTCGGGGTGGGGGAAGGGGTACAGATGTGTGACTAATGTGGGCAACCTCCCCAAGACACAGAGTGTTTCCCTGGGCAATGCCCAGCCCTGCTGCCACCAAAGAGGGTTATTATATGATGCCAACCTCAGCTGAGAGACTGTCGGCAGCAACTGTGTAGCCTGCATGGTTTGTACACCAACCAGGGCCAAAGCCATTTTAGTTGCGCAGTTCATGGCATGTGCGACAAGAAGACAGACTGTTTTCAGGTTCTGTCAGTCTTGTTACAGGTACCACAAGTGCGGCTGAGTCGTGCCATAACTGGCTTAAAATCCAGCCTGAGGACTATTACTGACTACAGCATTTAACTCAGTGGTGAAGGGAAGGTTGCCAGAGGTTTCAGTATCTCACAAGCGCTTGCATACTGCTGTACTAATGGGAGATAAACCAGAAGGAGCAGAAATAAAGAGACAGCTGCATTGTATGGAAAATTGCAACTAAGCAGGTGCTTTTATTTGTAGAAAAAAAAATCACATGACTAGGGCTGGCCTCTCGGTGCAGTGATAGAGCTAGTGCTCATGATACCAAACACCTGAGTTCAGGAGCAAGCTCAGGTTATTGGTGGTTGGCTGAGGGGAGGGTTACGCATCCCAGAGGGTGCTGTTTTTCTTCAGGGAGGGAGGGAGGGTAGCAGCTGCTCCAACACTGCCACTGGGGTGACCACAGGTGGCAGTGCAGTGGCAAATATGGTGGTGGTGGTGGTGGCGGTGGGAGGAGTTGGCTGGGCTCCACTCTGGCATGCCTCTACATGCACAGCTTGGAGCCCCAGCGGACTGGCGTTCCATGGGAGGGATCCAAGAACACAGGAAAACAAACCTGAATTGCACCACGATGAGCTGCGGCAGCCTCAGGCCCCACCCTTGGCTATTGTCTGCTCTTCTGTACCATTGGGACTCCTACCTATGTGCCCAGAAGGTGGCAGCAGGTTGGATCTGGCTTGGCTTAACCAGACCCCACCATGGGGGGAACAAGACTGTGGCGTTGGAAGCAGAAGAGGTAAATGGCAGATGCTAGGGCTAAGGCTGGGTCTGACCCAAGGAAAGTGGACCATATCAACAAATTATAACAAAACAAATAAAAAAATCACATAAGCAAATAAAGAGTGCACATTTATGCAGAGGCAGGCTCCCTACTCATCACCTCTCACTGAAGGGACCCATATTTTTTCACCTAGCATTTACAATGTTCCTATCTTCCTATGCACAGTATTATAAGGTATCACAAATTACTTCCCACCCCATAATTATATAGAATCCCTTTTATGAGAACTCTCTCTCTCCACTCTCCCTGCATTTGTAGCCAGTGCTAGCTTCTATGTTGTAGTCTAAGCCCTGCAAAGAAAATGAGAGGAAACACCCTCGAGTCAGGCACTAACATTTCATCCATCAGCGGAACACTAGGCTTCCCAAAACAAAAGCCCTTTTTTCAAACCTTTTGTCCGGAAACAATGCCAGCATTCCAGCTAGTCCTTCTATTTTGATTCTTAATGGCTGTGCAACCAGGCTGTAAAGTGATACTCCACTGATTTGTATGGATGTTTGTACCATTCAAAAATTGAAACTAGGAAGAGAGGAGGGCTGTGCTAGGTTACACAACACCAACACACACGGAAGATTTAAAGGAACACTGGCAACCTGTTTAGCATCATATCATTTTCTAGTTGAAAACTCACATTTATGATTGCTTACCCTCTCTAAAATTCCTTGACGTTGCTGGCTGTTTTATCTGCTTCCTCTTAGTAGAACTGAAATGCGTGCTAATGGTGTAATTATACCTAACCTTGTTTTGTTTCAAATCCTTGATCTTCTTTCATTACATACTTCCTGAACATTAGGACCCCCCCAAACAGTGCAGCTACTCATGATGCAATAGTTCCCCTCTCCTCTCTTTGCATCATGAGTGGCTAGACTGTGTTGGGGTGTTCCCAAGTGCAGGAAAAGACACAGTGGGAGCTGATCAAGGGCTGTATAGCAAGCATGTTTTGTGTGGTAACACCAATACAGTGGGCACATAGGCAAGTAGCGGTTCAAAAACTGGGGTCAAATGAATTATATCATGATATGACAGTTTCACAGTCTTAGAAGTTATGTTATCAGTACTGTGGGAAGGTGATACTACCATCAATGGTTCACGGTATGCCACTGTTTTCTGGCATTTTAGCCAGTTCAGAGGTGTTTTGCCATCTCTCTAAATATAGTAATAAGAAATATGTACAGTACCTTAATTTGCCAGGCTTGTAACTTCTGTGTGTAGGCGAGCAGCTCGTAGAAACCCTGCAGCTGCTGGCCGCCCTAAAATCGTTTAATGATGACACAAGCTATGGAAGGAGTTTGCAGGTGCTCTATGTCAGAAACAGTACTGACAGGATTGGGCGGGTGGGAGGATCTCTAAACCTAGCTGCATTACTTTTGCTGGCAGTTCTACACATATGGGGTTAATTATAGACCCATACATATAGAACTTCAGCAAAAGTAATGCAACTATATTTAGAGAGTCCTCCTCCTCTTATATCCTATTAATATCTTAATGGAGCACCTGCACCCTGTTCCTTACTTTGTGTCCTCGTTAAGCTTATTTTAGAGGCAGGGCTGCTGCAGGACTCTGCAATCACTTGCCCATGCATGGAAGTTACAAGTCAGGCAACTGAAGGTTCATATTTCTTTTCAAGCTAGCTCTGGGCAGCCAACTCCTTGAGTACGAGTTGCCTGCCTGGAGTATGTCTGCTGCTATCTGAGATACTGTACACACTATCCCCCACCCCCACCCCATGCAGAACATCTACAGATTATGTCTCCTTCATTCACTACCGGACTCTGCGTTCTCACTGACCAGATCAATCTAAAGTGAGGTTTTAGTGAAATCAATGGTCATACCAGCAATATACCAAGGATTCTAAGCAATAAAACAGTCTTTCAAGTGTCTAGCTTTTCCTACAGCGTACACTCTGCCCCTGTATTCTTAATAAAGATGGTTTATAAACAAAATTAGTGGACTTTATTCCCCATCCCTCACACACAAAAATATCTGACCTATGCTGGCTAAACTAGAGAATGGTGGGTCCATGAAATAGCTTAGAGTGTGGTGCTCAAGCTTCTCTGTAAACATAACCACTACTTATCATTAGGTTAAGTTTTCCATTTCTTTCTTTCTTTATAACTCTAATCCTTGCTACATTAGTATTTACAGGGTTGCAAAAACCATAGAGGAGTTACTTCGGACCTGTTTGTTTTCCTAGTTACTCCAGGAGTCAGGAAGCCTTTCCCCAGATGCCATTACTTCTGTACCCACCACAGTTCACCAGTTATGCGCAACCAGCACGGTTACAATTCTATTGCTATGCTATGTATTAACAAGCATAACATTGTATGTGAGTCAAAACTGAAAACTGTGGCACTTCTCCCAGTTCCCACTCTGAAATGAACACGTCAGCTTTTCTTCTTCATTCTGAGTCTGCTTTACACTTCCAGTATAGAGCTGGCAGTATAGCCTAGAGGTTAGAGTAAGGAGCTGTGAAGCGAGCTTGGTACATCCAGCAGACCTAGGTTTGATTCCACAGCCTCCAAATGAATACTGTGTGACCCTGAACAATTGTTCCCAGGTAGCACCTGAAAATGAGCCTTACTCAGTTACCAAAGAATAAAATAAATTTTGAAATATGGAAATGAGCATGTCTGCTCAGTATGTCTTTCCTGGTAAAACTTATAAATAAATGAATGGAGCATCCATAAACTTTCATCAGTATTCTCAATATGTTGTTTTGAACACTCATGAACATAATTTCTGGTGATTAAAATGAACTAGCAGGCAGTGCTGCATGACTTTACAGGACAGTGGTTGTACTAAAACCAGGACCACCTTGTTAATAAGCAACACTCAGTGGAGCCTTTTCCAAGTATAACCACACACACACACACACACACACACACACACTTTGGTGTCCATTTTCAGGAGGCAATTAAGTACTTAACAATTTATAGCCCTTGTCACATTCCAGTCCTATGGAAAGGCTGATTTACATACAACTAGGATTTCAGACTTTGTTTTAAATTCTGAATAATACCAATTCTACCCTATGTATTTAAAGTGAGTTATTTGCAAAGTCTGTTACTGTCTAACAAAGAGCTCTGCATAGCTCAAAAGCTTAAATTCTTTAAATCTCTTGTTGGTCCAATAAAGGTATGGGAAAAGGCTCAGAAAAAAATTGTTTTTGTGTATACCAGTGGGGAAAGGGGATGTAGCAATTAGTCAGTACAATTCAGTGAGCTTATCTGGCCTTACCCTTGCTAACTTCCAGTGAATGTACTGTGTGCTGTGTACAGAAGACTTAAGGCAACATGCAGACTTAAGATAACAGGCTATTAAATCCTGTATCAGAGTGGGGGGCAAAATGTACATTCCGACCCTTACTTTTGAAAGTGATGGGTTGGCTGACCCTGGCTCTGCCGCCTGTGGGTGGGCAGTCTGTTTTACACTTTAAAAAGAGAACAAAAATAATCAGAATCAAACTCCCAGCTACCTTGGCAGTCTCTACAGAATGTGAGCAGTCAGAACACGTGTTTTGTAAATCTGAGCCACTTTGAGGCCAAAAGGGTTGAGAGTGTCCTTTAAAGGCTCTCCCACCACACAGTAAATGAGGATGGACAGGGTAGAGTGAAAACAACAGCACAAGGGAGAGGGCAGGTAGTGGATCCAAGGCAGTAATGCAGAAGGATGAGCAGGGGCACAGGTAGGGTACAGGGAGCTTGTGCCTGGGCATGCAGGCCATTTAAATCCAGACTACGTTGCCAGCGATATATCACTGCTGGAGCACCGATTGGACATGGCGATTTTAATGGCGCATGTGGCAGCTTCTGGCCCATCCTGAGCTGCCTGCTGAGGAGCAAGAAGAAGAGGGCCTCAGAGGATAGGAAGTGGAAGAGTTCGGTGTGGGGGTGTCAAATAAGAGGGACAAGTGTTGTAGGTATGTAGGGCCAGTGGCATTGTAGGTGTATAGAGGCTTTGCAGTCACCTCTTCTCTCAATTTCTTTCTCACCTTCTGTGCCTGTTTACTCCTTTCCTCATCCTCCTCTTCCTCCTTTCTCTTCTTCTTCTCTTCCTCTCACTCTACCCCTCAACCTCTCACTGTCCCCTCCTCCTTTTTTTTTTTACCTATTACCCCTGCTGTTGTTCTTAAGGCCTTTTGGCTCTAAATCATTAGGTGGGAGTCCTGATGGTTTTGACCCTAGACTCCTATTTCTTTCTGTTCATGTCATTGTCCCCCTATTACATACCTCCTTAATCTGTCTTTCTCCCTATCCTGTGTCTTTGACTCTTGGAAGTAGGCTACTGTCATTCCCTTCCCAAAGGGGGTGATCTCTCCTCCCTAGTAACTACTGACCTATTTCTCTCCTTCCCACTTTGGGTAAGCTCCCAGAACATCTTGTTTTATCCCAACTCTCCCTTTTCTTGGCTCAACCTCCTTTTCACTCCTTTCCAGTCTGGCTTTAGAGTCTCATTCCACTTCCTCTTCTCTCATTTGACTCACTGATGATATCCTCTCTGGCATGGGTCAGGGCTTTGTCACCTCGTTTGTTTTTGTCAGTTTAGCCAAAGCTTTCGATGCTGTAGCCCATCCCACTCTCTGGGACAAGCTTAAGGCAGCTGGTGTCTCAGTTTGTTCAGTTGAGTGGTTCTGCTCCTACCTTGAAGGCAGGTCATAAGCCGTCCGTGGAGATCCCCCACTCCCTATCAGTTCAGGCATCCCCAACAGTCTGTCTTGGGCCCAATTCTTTTCTCCATTTTTATAAATGCTCTCTCAAAGCCTGCTCCTCTGTGTCATTACATATCTGTGCAGATGATGTGGTTCTCTTTTTCCTCTGGCTCCTCTGCCCCAACAGCACAAACCAACTCCAGCTGAGCTTTAACAATATCCAGCTTTGGTTTCCAAGATAATCAGTTATCCCTCAATGCTAAGAAAACAGTCTCTGTGACTTTTGGCACCAGGCAGAGACCTGTAGAGTCCTCCCCTTCCTTCCGTTCATACCCTTGATCTTGATGGTACAACTATCAAAGATGTCTCCTCCTTCAAGTACCTCGGGGTTTTGGTAGACACCACCTAGATTTTTCTGTTCATGTGGATGCTAGCACGAGAAGCTCCACCCAAACTTGGGATGCTATACAGAAATAAAGAAGCATTCTGCCCATTTGGGACTACAGAGACATAGTTTATAGTGGTGCTCCAAAGTCCACTTTAGCTAGACTGGACCCTCTCTGTCACTCCTTCTGTTGCTTTGTCCTTGATAAACCCCTGCATGACATATCACTGTACCTTGTTTGGTTCCCTCTCCCTCCCTCTCTTGTTGCCAGGCACCTTACCCACTGTATTTCCTTATTCTTCAAATTTTGGTTAGACTCTCTCCTCGTATCTCTCATAGAAACATAGAAACATAGATATTGACGGCAGATAAGGACTGCTTGGCCCACCCAGTCTGCCCATTTCCCTACTCTACTGGATAAGCTGCAGATCCTAGTTAACCAGCAGCCTACTTCTTCCTACCCCACCCCTAGAATTGCCTTATGACTGTCCCATGCATGCTTGAATTCCACCACTGTTTTTGACTCCACAACCTCCTCCAGAAGGCCGCTCACGCATCCACAACCCTCTCTGTGAAAAAATACTTCTTAAATTACCTCCTGAGCCGCCCCCTTCTATCTTCAAATTGTGCCCCTTGTTCTTGCACACCTCTTTTTTGAAAGATGCTACCCTCTTGGACTTTGTTGATTCCTTGAGGTACTTGGAAGTTTCTATCATGTCCCCCCTCTCCCTCCTTTCCTCGAGGGCTATACATCCTCCTCTTCTTCACCCTTTGTCTTCTTACTCTGTTAGCAATGTTTGCTCTCACTCTTTTGCTGTCCCTCAAATGAAATCTACTGCTGGTCAAGCTGCCTTCTCATTTTATTTCCCTAAACAAGGGTTCTCTTCCTTTCTATTCTCTCTGCTCCTTCCTTTCCTGCTCTTGAAGGAAAGTCCCCACAACCTATTTCTTATATATCTGTGTAGTTTGTAAGCATGCACAATGATTCCCTCTGTTACATCCCCTAATTTCATCTTATTTTAAATATAAATGAGGTTGCTTCATTGTGTTCTGCCCTGGTGTGAAAAACTGTTTGTCTCCATTCCAGAGCTGATGACCCCCCTCGTGCAAGGCATCATGGGAGTTTTTCATCATATAATTTTCTTTATTATATAATTTCAAGGCACCATGCGAGTTGATAATGCATACATGCTCAAGCCAGAAGTTATACTCTGTAGTTCTGTTACATGTCTTATGAAGTCCCTGACTCTCTAAAAGCATTTTGTCTAGCTCAGATACACTTTAAACTACAGAAAACAGCAGGGCAATTACTATGCCTTGCAATGCTTTATGGCCAACATAAGACAAGAACATAAGGACTGCAGAGGATGGAGTTATGTGATAACAGCAACTCCTAATGAGCACTGACCACAAAGGAATGAGACAAGAACCAACCGACAATGTGACGGACAGTAGATCGGCCCAATTACATAAACCGCGATAATAGCTACGATCTGAAAAAGAAAAGATATGTATTTTATGTAGGGCTATGCCCTGCATCCCCTCTGTGGGTGTCACCGTGCCCCCATAATAGTAAAATAATCAACTCACGGGGACACGGACTTAGGGGAAAACAAAAGATTTGAAAAAACAAATATTTCCTTTTCAGCCACTAGATCCGAACGGGGTCGCTTGCTTCAGGGCAGTAGTGAAACCACCACGCTACATGGCCAGCTCAGCAGTGCTAGCCCAACCATCATGCTATATCCTTCTCTAGCAAATGTAGCTCCTGCTACACTCCCTCTACAGGATATAGCGACTTCTTTCACCACAACTTTACTTCCAAGCGCTATTATTGAGTCGCTCATAATGAGTTGCTCAATAATAGGCTGTCATTAGGTGTTACCCAGAGGACAGCAACAGCACTGACTAATACAGCATAACTACTGCAGGCCTTAGCACCAAAACATCATAAAATTCCAGGATGCCTTTCCTGAATCAGGTCATGACCTTTGTAATGGAGTTAAGCAGGTTTACGTACCAGACTTAAGTGCCTTTATTTACATTTAAATCCTGCTGAAATTAGGAGGGTGCAGTAAAGAGCAATCATCGTGCATACCTATACACTACACAGTGAAACAGAATAAAAGGCTGAGGACCTTTTCTCAGTGAGTTCTCTATTCACTCTAGCAGTTGCTTCTGATGTTGGATTGGACTCCTTTCACCTGTTACTCACCCAGTCTCTGACTTTCAGCACTTCCCACTTCCCTATTATCAGCCATTCCTTCTGTTCCTTATTTGATATGTTGACTACTATTTAATGTTTTTCTGCCAGTTCCAAAATTTACTATATGGTACTTACTGATTGTCAGTTTATTCTTAAGCATAATTCTCTGTTTATTTTGACATGCTTATTCCATGTTAAGTATTTTATAGTCTGTATTTTAAGTCTGTTCTCTTCCCTTCCCCAAGACTTATCTAGAAATGAGCTGATATCAGATCAGTTTGTCTTTCTTGTAAAACCTTTAACTAACTTCTACTAACTAATTGTCGGTATCTCTAGCGGGAGGAAGAGGTGGTGATACCACTGTATTGCTAAGCTGGTGAGACTCTACCTGGAGTACTGTGTCCGGTTATGGAGGCCACACCTCAGAAAGGACATAGGGTAGAAACAGCCAGAGAAGGCAACTAAAATGGTGCAGGGTTGTATCAAAAGCTTTATGAGGGAGACTGAGGGGTCTCAACATGTACACCCTGGGAGAGAGGAGAGCAAGAGGAAGATTTTAGAGACATAAAAGTACTTCACAGGGGTGTACAGGGTGCAGGAGGAGTTGCTTTCAAATAAGGAAAAGCACCAGAACTAGAGGGCAGGCAATGAAGCTGGGGGGGTTAAGAGGGTTGTGAGTACTACTTCACTGAAACAGTGGTGGATGCTTGGAACAGACTGCCAGTGGAACTGGTGGAAGTGAAAACAGTAAGGGGCTTCAAGCATGCATGAGATATAAAGGAATATTAGTAACTAGGCAGGAGGAGGCGAGTCACTAGAGACCAGTTAGGGTCTGCAGAGACAAACTAGGCAGGGAACATCTGGGCAGACTGGGAGGGCCAAGTAGTCCTTTTTTTCCAGCAAATTCTGTGTTTCTAATGGGCTGTTTAGGAAGCAGTCAGGTAGAGAATAGAATATAGGAATTTGAAAGGCAGCCAGTATGAATGTAAAGAGCCTGGAGAATAACACAGGGGATCTCCAGGCAGTAGCAGCAGAGGCAAAATCAGATGTTATTGTCAATAACAGAAACATAAGCTACACGAAACCAGGATTGGGATCTAACTATTCCGGTACTGTCTTTTAGAGAGACATAAAGCAGAGCAGAGGAGAGGGTGGTCGAGTACATAAAAGACAGCATAGGTAGGGAGAGGGATAGAATTAGCATGGGCAGAGTTAATGACAGATAAGAGGGGGTCATTGGGGTGGGGTGGTGGAGGCCCCAGACCAGACAGAAGATGTGTATAGAGTGCTGGGGAAATGAGGAGGGCAGTCATGCAGGTGAGGTTGAACTAATAGTAGAATTCGACCTACCAGATACAGACTGAGAAATCCAGTCAGTCAAAAATGCATGGAGCCAGGTGCGGGTGAAGTAGTATTGCTTACTACCTTGTCGTCAGTGTTGGTGGTACAGCAGGTTGCACACTGCCTCTGAGGACAGAAAATTGGAAAGCTGTGGGTTCTAGCCCCACACCAGGCAGCTGGATAAAACCCAGTACTGATACTGAAGGGCAGCTTGAGGGGATGTTGTACTCCTGAGGTGCCATCTTTTGGATGGGACGTTGAACCAGGTCCCGTCTGCCTCTTCTGGTGGTTGTTCAGGTGGACGTTAAAGATCCCATGGCACTTCTTGAAAAGAGTAGGGGTATTTTATTTAAAAAAAATACAAAACAGACAGCAATAGTATATGACTAATACATTATGAAATGAATACCCTGAAAATCACACAACAGAATAAACAACAAAAAAAAAACAGAACATAATATTCCAATACCTGTATCCTCAGTTACGCTAGCCAATGGATTCCATGCCATAAATTAGCAAACTGGGTCCCTGGATGATAAACTAATTTTTTGGTAAATATTGATTGGTACTGGGTGAATATAGCGTGGACAAAACTACGCATGCAATAAGCACTGTAGGAAGCGCAATGGCTCTGTAGCAACAGGGGTTGTTTCAGCGTGTGGTAAGAACCGCTACTGCTGAAACTGTATACTGCCATGACGCAACGTGAAGAACACTGCTGGGTGGTGCTTGGCTGAGCCGCTCCCAAGGTAGAGTAGCTAGAGCACCTGCCTCTGGCTGCGCGGGACCTAGGGCTGTGATTCGTTCTCCCAAGTCCCACTGTAATGTGGCTTTTTGGTAAAAACATTCTTCCATTTGAAGCATGCAAAAATAACATATACAGTTCTTGGATTCCATTTACGCCATACAGAAGTTAAATTACCTAACAGCAAGATGTCAAAAGTGAGAGGCTCTTTCCAGTGTGCTGCCACTAGGGGCCAGAATTGCATAATAAAAGAACAGTCCAAAACAAATGTTCCATTGTTTCGAAACATCCTGCACATTGTGGTCGAGGACATATCCTTTCTGTCAATGCTTTATGCTTATGATTATTTTAACATTCAACTTCTCATAGCTACACATACACATAGTGTCCCACATTTTGTTTGGAATTCTAGATTCTATGATGGCTTCTAAAATATAGCAACTTGGGATTCTGTTACTGGAAGCATGAGGTTCTTCAAAAGAAAAGTACACATAATAATGGAATACAGTCGTTTCCTGTGTAAGGATGCAATTTGTGATATAGTAAGTTTCCATTATTTTACAGCAGCAATGCATGACAGCTGAGAATACTGATATAAACTTGGTCCAAGCCATATTAAAAGGAGCACTCCTTTATTATTTCAAATGTGAAAAGAAGTACTAAAGCAGATTCAAAATGAGGAAAGAAGGGTATTGTACAAGCCAGAGATAAAGAGCAAACCAAAACAGAATGAAAAGGTACACGTCAAAATTTTCACCATATTCATGCACTGCTGCTTTAACCTAGAAAAACATTCCTTAATATATATTGGGGAAGCGAGGAATGCTTCTTTAAAAACTGAGGTCCCTCTTTCCCAATGGGAATCAGTGTCACACACCATTCTGACAACAGGTTAGTCCAAGGCAACATTACCTGTTGCAGCAAAGGTGTTAAATTAAATAAAAAAAAATATACAACAGAAAACATGGGATTAATCATCCCTCAACCGCCATCCTTAGTACTTCTGTAGGTATGATAGCATTTGACAGGATTCAACCTGCTACCCCACAATAATCTAAAGAAAATACTATAGAGATGGCTTTGTAGTGCTAAGGGGAGGAAAACATAAGCAACATACAGAAAAATAGGAATAATAAATGTTTTAATGAAGAAACATAGAAACATAACATAGAATCTGTCGGCAGATAAGGACCATATGGCCCACCTAGTCTGCCCATTTCCTCTACTCCTGCTGCAGCCCCAGATCCTATTTGATCTGCGGCTCTCCTGCTCTGCACATCTCCAGGGTACCCATGGATTGTTCCCATGCACTCTTGAACCCCCTATTGTTTTTACCTCACCACTTCTGCTGGAAGGTTGTTCCATGGCTCCACCACCCTTTCAGTGAAAAAGTACTTCCTAACATTACCCTGAGCCTTCCCCCTTCAGCCTCATATGATGCCCCTTGTTCTTGTGCAGAGTTTTCCTAAAATATGCTTTCCACCTGTACCCTGTTTATTCCCCTAAGGTACTTGAGCGTCTCTATCATATCTCCCCTCCTTCCTTCCTCCAGTGAATAGATATTAAGGTCCTTAAGTCTTTCCTCATAGGGCTTCTGGTGTAGTCCATGGACCATCTTTGTTGCTCTTCTTTGGACTGCCTCTGTTTTGTCAGTGTACTTCCAGAGGTGTGGTCTCCAGAACTAGATACAATACTCCAGCTGAGGCCTCACCAGTGATCTGTACAGTGGCATCACCACCTCTTTCCTCCTGCTTGTTATGCACCTCCCTGTGCACCCCAATATTCTGTTTGCTCTCCCCACTGCCTTTTCACACTGTTTGGTCACCTTCAGATCGTTAGATATGATAACCACCAGATCTCTCTCCAGACTTGTGGTGGCCAGAATGTCCCATCCATCCTGTACTCCTCCTTGGATTCCTGTGACCCAGGTGCATGATCTTACACTTTTAGCATTGCAACTCAACTGCCAGACACCGACCACTCCTCTAATGGGCCTATGTCCTTTCTCATTTTTCCACCCCTCCTATGTGTCCACTCTATTGCAGATCTTGGTGTCATCTGCGAAGAGGCATCAGAGGAATGCCCTCTTTCTTCATCATTGGCCAGGAGGCCCATCTGGCAACAATTCTTTCTTTCATCTCTGTTCTTGAAATCCAATTAATGGTGGCCCTATTCCCGTACCCAAACATGACACCTTGCACTTGCATGGTATCCTGGTTGTGGAAATATTCTGTAAGTCAGAGCCATCCATGGATCTTAGCCACAAAGCTTTACTCTTTGTTTAATTGATAGTAATGTCTGTGACTTTTGAAAGATCTGAAAGCTGAGCCACTGCCCTGTTTCCTGATTCCTGATCTTTCACCAACAACACTAGATCATCTGCACGTGCAGTTATTTTTGCAAGTGATCATCCTTGTTTTGTCGTCATAGCGGAAACATCTTGCAGCAACTCAATGTACTAAGAACAGGGTCTATACTAAAGACATACAAAGAGTGCTCAGTGGACATCCCTGCGTACTCACTTCTTTAATTCACTAGAGCAACCTATCCAGCCATTTACCAGTGGCAGTATTTCCGCTTTGTGATATACAGTAGCATTTGAATCATCTTGATGGCAGACTTGGTAACCCATATTTGGCAAGCACCTTCCATGGGTAGCTATGGACTACTGAGTCAAAATCTGTCGCTGGTCCAAAAATACAACATAATCATCCAGGTCACGTCTAACACCCTTTCTACCTCTTACTTGCTATACAATAAATTGCTTTATATGGATCTCCTGGCATAGAAGAAGCCTGCAGTGGGGCTATGAAGCACTGAACCACAGCTGCCAATCTTTGCACAAAATATTGTTAAAATGTTCACATCAGTATTCAGGACACTTAGGCGTCTCCCATTACAAATATCATTTTATCCCCATTTTTTATAAATAAAACTACTACTCCTTTATTCCTGCTGGAACACAAGGATCCCAAGAAATTAAAAGTACCATTAGTATCTCAGTGAAAGGGGTTATCAACTTTTATACAGTTCACTGGATAAACCATCTAGCCCAGGTGCTGTATTAGTACACAAGGACTGAATTGCCTCCTGTACCTCAGGGATTAATGTCTGCTACCAGAGCTTTCTTCTCACTACTGTCAGACCAGGGTTTTGAGAGTATCTAGAAGGTCTCATTGAGACTCCTCTACAGAAGCAGTAGTCCCAAACATTTTATTAAAATGGGCTGCCACAATATCCTGAATATCATTTGGTCTGACCTTGCCTGACCGGAATCATCTTTCAAAGTCATCACTCTTATTTTCAAGTCTATCAGCACAACTGTCATATGGATTAATGTGTAGTTTTAAACCTTGCATGCCATATTTTAGTTTTATGAACAAAGATTTAGCCCTATCATATTGATAGCTACTCATTTGTTTTTGATGTCTGAGATCTGTTCAGATAGCTCTATTCGGACTCTTGTGTAATTAAGCAATAATGCCTCCAGGGTGTGTCATGCTGGGGAGGCGTCACCTCAGGTGGCTGGGCATGCAGTGTCGCGGGCAGTCGTCCAATACCTGAGGTGTGGCGTTATCCCAGCATGACACACACCCTGGAGGGCATTATTACATATACAATGGCTGTTATATAGAAGAAAAAATCATTTTAAAGATTTTTGTGTGGAAAAATATTTTTGTTTTCAAGAGACAATGGAAACAATCAAACAAAAGCAAAAAAAAAAATCATCTGCTGGTTCACAGTGAGGCTGAGACTAGACCCGTGATGTTGTACTGGGATAACAGCATGGGTCCAGCCAAGACTGACCAATCAGAGTCCAGGATTTTTCTTGCCATTGTATAATGGACAGTAACTTAATTAGTTGTGCTCTTAGGGAAGGCAGGTGAGCTATTTCTGCCTTTCCACTGACCCTGTGTTTTTGAAGTAAATACTGAATATCCAGTTTGGTATCCTCCCACCAGTTAGCTAAATCATCATATGTACAGAGTGCTGTTTGCCTAGTCAACACTAAGTCCTGCAGTTTCTTAATAGTCTCTGCATTTTCCAAGCAGTCCAGAATAATTCTCTAGAATCCAGGTCCAGTACTTTGCTCCTGTAGCTGCCCTGCTCACAGTAACAATTCTATGACCTGATGTCTCTAGTGGGACTGTTTCTACATGTAACATCTTTATTCTGGAGGAAGAAACCAGGGGCCCGATATTCAAGGAGATGCAGCGCAGCGCCAAAATGTGTGCTGTGCTTGAGGCTTGCCTGGGTACCCAAAGATGCATATATTTAGTGGAACAGCACACTGGATTATTTGACTGAATATGAGCCATGTCGGACAACACTTAGTCACTTAAGCTGGGCAGACATGGCTCCCAATAGAGTACCACAATGGCTTGCAGATCGCTAAATTTCCAGTATTCAAATGTATCCATGCAAATGTGCCCATCGGACATGCAAAGGTGCTAAGGGGACCATTTACATGCCCATTATGGAACCATTTGCATGAGGAGTGAAGCTGGATTGCTGGCACCCCCAATTGCCCAGTCCCAGAGAGCTATCCCTGGTGTTGAGTGCTCCCCCACACCCGATTGCCAGCTCAATGTTAAAATTAAATCTTTTCCTGATACTAATGGCCCCAGTCACAAGCCCAATGTTAAACATAAATCTGTCCTGGTGTAATGGTCCCTCCCCACCTGCACCCATGCTCAATGTGTAACTTATTATTCCCTAGTGGATAGTGGTCCCTCCCTCCACCAGCACCCATGCTGATGTGGAACTTATTATTTCCTGATGTCTAGTGGTCTCTCTGCCCACCTGCACTCATGCCTGATGTAAATTATTATTCCTTGGTGTCTAACAGTCCCTCCCCCACCCGATCACATGCCCGTTGACTAAGTGTCACTAGTGTCCTGTGGTCCCTCACCCAACCAAATCGCCCACCAACAAAGTGCCCTGGTGTCCAGTGGTCCCTCCCCTCCTGATCACCCACTTGACAGACAGACAAAGTGACCCTGGTATCCAGTCCTCCCTCCCCCACCCAATGCCCTGCCCAAGTAAGACAAAACTATTGTATCTGGTCTACTGTTCCTCTCCCTGTCCAGTCCTCATCCCAGGTTTGACAACTCCCCCACAATTGTTGTCCCATCACTAATTCACGGGATGCCAGGTGCCAGATATCATCCACCCCCACAACACAGCCCTAGCCTCATTCCTGTTCAAGGCATTGCAAAGCCCTATAAATAGGCAGTGCACTCCCAGCTTCAGTCAGATGTTGGGTGGCAGAGATGGTATGTGGAGGGCTGTGTCACTGCCATCAATTCACCATGGCACAGAATAGGTAGGTATGGGAGACTGGGGTGAGTTGTTGGTGCCATGGGTGGGAGGGCGCACTAGCACCAACAAGGATGGCTAGGGGTAGGGGATCAGCAAATGTGAACAGGGTTGGGGCTGTGTTGTGGGGGATACTTGCAACTGGCATCCTGCGGTCAGTGGCGGAACAATAATCGTGGGGTGGGTTGTCAAACCTGGGCTGGGGATTGGACACTGGGAGGGACCACTAGACCAGGGACAATAGTTTTGTCTTACTGAGGCAGGGCATCAGGTGGAAGGAGGGACCACTGGACACGAGGGACACTTTGTCTGTCAGGCAGGTGATCAGGTGGGGGAGGAACCACTGGACACCAGCGGCACTTTATCTGTCAGGCAGGTGATCGGGTGGGGGAAGGACCACTGGACATGAGGAACACTTTGTCTGTTGGGCGGGTGAGCAGGTGGGGAGGAACCACTGGACACCAGGGAATAATAAGTTACACATCAGGCATGGGTGGAGGTAGGAGGAGGGCCGCCAGACACCAGGGAATAATGGTGCTCATTGGGCACGGGTGCAGGTAGGGAGAAGGACTGCTAGACACCAGAGAATAATGAGTTACACATCAGGCATGAGTGCGAAGGGGAGGGACCACTAGACACCAGGGAATAATACTTTACACATCAGATATAGGTGCGGGTGGGCGAGGGACCACTGGATACCAGGGACACTGTTATTTTGGATTGGGACCTGTACAAGGGAGCAGCATTTCCTGCGCCAACTGCTAGGTTGCACAGCAATAAGTCATGGTCTTAATCGACAGTATTTGCAACGCAAAAGGGACCATGAAAAGCCCTTGTGCAGTGCAAATACTCTGAATATCAGACTGCACTGATATTCAGGTCTCCACTTCTTCATTTGCATTGCACCACCCTCAAAGTTTGCTGGGCGCAAACCCTGTTTGCCTGCACTAACGGGGCTTTTCAATATAGGACATCTGCACAAAAATCCAGTTTGCATGGGCAAACTAGGATTTGCACTGGGCAAACTTTTGAATATCTGTAACTAGAAGTCTATATAAGATGACAGTGAACCCTTAAAGAAGGTGTACTCTGTGTTCCATCCTGCCAAGGCATAGGCATCTGTTAAGCTTGCCTTCTGGCACATAGCTTTAAGAGAATTTGAATCACAAAAAAACTTTTGTGGTTTTCCTACCCCAATCTTAAAAGAATAGGTGGCGTTTATTAACAAAAATATCATACAATATACATATCAGGTGTACAGGTTAGAGATCACAAAAAATCTCTGACAACTCTAAGCAAGTGCAGAATGAAACCAGACCACAGTTTTTGAAACACTGATACAGGGAAAGATGATTTATCTTTTCTACACAGGCATTGAAAACAGGTATATAACATATGGGCAACTCGTATGGAATTACTTTCTGTTGTAGGGTGAATGCACAGCGTCCCTGCCAGAGATAATACTTACACATAACAAAACAAATCTGTAAGATACATTGTGAAAAATCAGACCAAGCAGGGGCTAAATACCAAACACTACTATATCATACATGACTGTAGTAAAAACTCTAGCAAGAGCCAATACTGCTGCAAAATAATGATATTGTGGGAAGTGAGAAATGTAAACTAGCAATTTTTGCACAAACCACTGAGCCACCTAACTGCACTTTCTAATTGTTTTGATACACACACACACTGTCTAATACATATACACATACACATACAGTATATGCATATATTCCAGTATAACATAGCAGTGCACTGCCTACACACATTTTACAGATTAAAAAAAGACATTGAGCAACGTTTTCTTTTTTCAGGCTCCAAGGGACATCAGAGGGTGGGGTTGCCACCAGACACCTCATTTAAATCAGAAATGACATATATAAGGCTAAAACTGATCTAGTTAGTAGGGAATATAGACTAGCAATTTTGCACTAACCACTGAACCACCTAACTTCACTTTCTATTTGTTGTGATGCACACACACTGACTAATACATATATACATATGAATATATATTCCAGTATAACATAGCAGTGCACTGTCTACATGCACTAACACACAGACACTGCCTTATATGGCATTTATTTACTTGTACATCTAATCCTAACTTTTACTGTATTTAGGATAAGCACTGTGTTTTGCACTAACTCAGTACTAATCTACGGCATGCCTGGGTAACTAGGTAATTTGACTTGGGAGGTGCAGTGGATGTGGCCTATCTGGACTTCAGAAAGGCCTTTGATACCGTCCCCATAGAAGACTGATTAACAAACTGCACAGCCTAGGGGTGGATCCTAGAATAATTCTGTGGGTGGAGATCTGGCTGAATGACAGAGTCAGAGGGTTGTGGTAAATAGGGAGTACTCTGGAGAAGGAGGTGAAAGGCAGGGTGCCACAGGGGTGGGTGTTGGGGCTAGTCTTCTTCAGTACTCATACTCCTCCTGTTCTCACAGCATATATAAAATGGACCATTTAGGCCCACCGGCAAAACAGGGTGAAGCACTATAACTGTACACTCCTTTCTCTCACACTGGGCCCTCTATCTCAACTGTGACTCCTCCTTATTCTAACTGCTAGCCTACAACTTGCTGCCTGGTGCAATGAATTCACACTGCACTTCTTCCTACTGACTGCAATGTTTAATACTGATTGTTATACCTGTTTTTGGTATGGTTGTCTTACAATGTCCCTGTGTTCTGGTTACTTTATATTAACTCTTCACTACTATTTGCCTGATGAAATCTGATGCTTGTAAAGTCCCTGTTGTGCTACTTATGTAATGTAGTCCTCCACTTGTATTTGCCTGATGTTCATGTATGTACCTTGTAATGTACCTTGTAATCTCCCGAATCGCATCTGAAAATAGGCACTTGGCTGTCTAGTGTGCTTACCTGGTTAACAAAGCAAATAAATAAATGTCTTTATTGGAAACATTGCAGAGGGACAGAACGGAAGGTATGACTCTTCGCAGATGATACAAAGGTATGCAATAAATTGGACACTCCGGGGGTGCTGAAAGAATAATGGAAGACCTTAAAAAATGGAGAATGGTTTGAAGAATGGCAGCTGGGATTCAATGCAAAGAAGTGCAGGATCATGCATATAGGACACAAAAAGCCAGGGGCAAAGTACATACTAGGTGGGAGGTACTGACAGTCACAAAGCAGGAAAGGGACCTGGGAGTTATCTTCTCAGAAGATCTAAGGAAAACTAGGCAGTGTGATAAAGGGTGGCCGGAAAGGCTAGCCAGGTGCTTGGATGCATAGGGAGGGTATCTCAAGTAGGAAGAGGAGGTCATCTTGCCCTGTATGAGACACTCATAAGACCACACCTGGAATACTGCATCCAGTTCTGGAGGCCCCATCTGAGAAAGAACATAGACAGGGTGGAGGCGGTGCAGTGGAAGGCAACTAAACTGGTGCAGGGCCTGCGGATAAGACCTATGAGGAAAGACTAAAGGAGTTAAATATGTATTCCCTGGAGGAAAGGAGGGAGGGGATGTGACTGAGACATACAAATACATCACTGGTATACACAGAATACAGGAAGGAAGCATCTTCAAAAGTAAGAGATGCTCCAAGTCAAGGGCACAAGGGGAAATGTGAGAAAATATTTTTCACAGAGAGGGTGGTGGATGCCTGGAATAGCCTACCAGAGGGGTGGTAGGGGCTAAAATGGTTGCAGAATTTAAGAAGGAGTGGGATAGAGGTATCATTAGCAGAAGGCAGAAGGTTGTGATGCCATTGTACAAAATGCTAGTGAAGCCTCACCTAGAGTACTCTGTGCAGTTCCAGAGCCACACCTTCATAAGGACATTGACAGGGTGGAGGCAGTCCAGAGAAGGGGTGACAAAGATGGTGCAGTGCTTGCACCAGAAAACATAAGAGAGAGAGACTAAAGGACCTCAATATGTACCCATTGGGGGACAGAAGAGGAGAGGAGGATCAGGGGACATGACAGAAACATCCAAGTACCCTAAGGGTATAAACAAGGTGCAGGAGACATCTTCCAATATAAGAGATGTACAAGAACGAGGGCATGATATGAATTTGGAAGGTGGTAGGCTGAAGGAAATGTGAGGAAGTCTTTCTTCATGGAGAGGTGGTGGACACATGTAATAGACTGCCACAGGAGGTGGTGGGGGTGAGCACAGTAGAGGGTTTAAACATGCATGGGACAGGCATAAGGGTACTTTAGAGGTGGGAAGGTGGGGTGAAGTCATTGACCAGTTAGGGTCAGAGGTTACAAACTAGTGTAGGACTTTCAGGCAGACTGGATGGGCCTGGCGGTCCTTGTCTGCTGACAATTTCTATGTTTCTATGTTTCTATAGACACAAGGGTATCCTAGAATCAAGGGTGGGGTTCCAGAGTTCAGTTTGGGCATGGGGCCACATAGATAAAGGATTAATAGGGGCAGACTGGGTGGTGATGTGATGCCCACCCCAGCCAACCTCTACTGAGCATCCACCACCTGCATCTCAGACCTCCCACACACCTCACTCACTTGAACAGGTGTGAAGATCTACTCTCCCATCGAGACATATCTTGCTGCTGAAACTGGCAAATGATATATGAGAAATAAGGTGAGTGCAGTTCAGTGTACTTCAATGGGTTTTCAACCGCAATTACCTTATTTCATAGCAGTTGCCGTTCCAGCTGCCAAGCCCTCTCTCCATGGACAGTGGATCTTCACACTGGGATCTGTTCAGGTGAGTGAGGGTGTGGGAGATGCTGGGGGATGTGGGGTGGCAGGTGCTCAGTGGAGGTTAGAAAGGGGTGGTTGCACTCAGCGATGGACCTGTTTTACACATTAGAAAAGAATTGAGGGATCATGTTCTTCTTTTCAGGCTCCAAGGGACATTGGAGGGTGGGGTTGCCACTAGACACCTCATTTAAATCAGCAATGACATGCATAAGGCTGAAACTAATCTAGATAGCAGGGGAATGTAGACTAGCAATTTTTGCACTAACCACTGAGCCATCTTATTGCACTTTCTAATTGTTGTGATACACACACTGACTAATACATACACACATATATCCATATATATTCTAGTATAACATATCATGCACTGTCTACATACAGAGCATTGCAACACACACACACTGCCTTATACGGCATTTATTTACTTATACATCTAACCCTAACTTTTACTGTATTTAGGATAAGCACTGTGTTTTCCACTAACTCATTGTACTAATCTACAGCATGACTGGGTAACTAAGGTAGAGGGAGGTGCAGTGGAGTAGCCTATCTGGACTTAGAAAGGCCTTCGACACCGATCCCCCATAGAAGGCTGATTAACAAACTGTGCAGCCTACGGGTGGATCCTAAAATAGTTCTGTGGGTGGAGAACTGGCTGAATGGCAGGAGTCAGAGGGTTGTGACAAATAGGAAGTAGTCTGGAGGGAGAAATGAAGAGCAGGGTGCCGCAGGGTGGGTGTTGGGGCTGGTCCTCTTCAATGTCTTCTGGGGACATTGCAGAGGGGCTGGAGGGAAAGATATGACTCTTCACAGATGATACAAACGTATGTAATAGGGCGGACACTCAGGGGTGTTGAAAGAATGAGGAAGACCTTAAAATATTGGAGAAATGGTTCGAAGAATGGCAGCTGGGATTCGATGCAAAGAAGTGCAGGATCATTCACACGTGTAACAGGGATGGAATTATTAGGAAGGCGGGAGAGTGCACTATAGTTTTATTAGGTGGACAAAATTTCAGTTCCAATAGGGGTATATAATTACAAGTCAGAATATAAAGATTTAAACCCTTCCTCTGGAAGTTAATGCAATCATCAAATGACAGGTGCCACAAAAGTAGTTTCTTAATAGCATACATCATATATGCAGGTACTATATGGGCATAGCTCCTGCCCAGGGGCCTAGCAGCATCGTGTTCAAAAGGTCAAAAATGGTATCAACCAGAGGACCCAGAAGCTGGGGCTCTGCAAAGTGCAGGTGCAAAGTTACTAGTGAAAAAGATGTTAAAGTAAAATACAATAGGGTTCACCATGTGGAGACCGCTCTGTTTCAAGGCAAATAGGTAATGTCCCTCTTAATGGGATTCAAGCGACAGCCCCACATCCCTTGAAATAAAAGACATAACAATCTAGTTTCTGAAGAGTGATGAGGTGGGAAAACATAACTGAGATACGTAAAACCAGGTAGTAATAAAGCTTTGATTAAAAATTCTCTTTGGATTTAACAAATTCCTCTGTCTCCAAAGCGCTAAATGTCCTTCAGCTTTCTGTAAATGGCATTCCCAATTGAAAGATACGCATCACAGTGATTAAACTAAATGCCAAGACTTCACAGGGTTGGTTTGAGCGGAAACTCCAGCAAGTCTGAGATGTGTGACTGGGAAAAGTCACCCAATGGTATGCCACACTTTCGTCATAATTGATTTTAGAGCCTGAACTTACCAAAAAATCCTGCAATAGGGATTTTACTCTAGCCTGTGATTCCACATCCCTTAAAATGATACATGGGTCATCTACATATGCCAGCACTCTTAGTTCAGGAGTGTCTGACGTAAGCTGAATACCGTGGATATGAGGGGTATCTTGAAAAGCCAAAGCAAAGGGTCTATGGAAAAACATAAAGTAAGGGACTCAATGGGCAACCCTGTTTTACCCCCTCCTTTTATGTAGAACAGGATTACCAATTGAAGAGTTAACATAGGGAATCAAACATGTGACTGACTATAATAACCAAATCCAGGACATACAAAGGGAGGGATACCATACTGTAGCAAAATATCAAACAGATAGTGCAGGTTGACCCAATCAAATGTCCATTCTTGATCTAGAGAAAGCATGTATCCTGGCAGTGACCCCTATTACCCTGTTCAAATAATTCCTGAAGTAATATTAGATTATTGGAAATTTGGTGGGAGGAATAGCACAACATTGAGACCTAGAAATCAGGACTTCTGCTGCCATCACCAACTGCCTAGCTAACAATTTAGCAAGAATTTTATAATCCATGTTGAGTAGACACAACAGTTTCCAATTCAGCAGTAACGTCCTGACACTTTTTTGTATAAAAATTGAGTAAGGCTTCACTCAAAGAGAGAGGCAATGTACCTGTAGCCAGAAGCTGGGTGTACAGAACCTGCAATCTAGGGGCCAAGTAGTCACAAAGGTCTTAGAAAATTCGAGGGTGAGGCCATCATTCCCGGTGCAATATTGAGGGTAAACTCTTAATAGTGTCCACTAATTCCTTGCTGAGTTAGGAACACGTGCAAGTGTAGGCAAGGAAGGGATATCAAGGAGGGAGCAGAAAGATTGGAGCAACCGTAAATGTCAGTAGATCCAAATTTCTGCTGAACACGAGCATGCACAGTATTCATGATGCTCGCAAAATCGCCAGAGGGAGAGGCATGTGCAGATGGATGCAAGACCCACATGTGTCTGCACTGGAGTCTAGCATTACAGGCCCTGAAGTCATCTAGCGATTGTTTAGTCCTCTGTGTACCAGATTTAGTCTCTCTCTCTCTCTAAGGATTTGTCCCTGTCATATTGGTAGGACAGCACTTGAGACTTAAGAAACTACGTCTGAAGTGAAATCCTCCCTGAGGAATACATGCGGAAATGAGTTTTGCAATTTTATCTTAAGTTCAGAGGTCAAATATCTAGAGGCATGCAAATAATGTGCTTCTCATTGAAAAGGAATGAAAAGCACACTTGGAGTCCTCCACCAAACAGCAAAGTCCTCATATGCACATAATATCAACCATCTAGCAAAACATGGCTCCAAGAAATAGGACGGATTAAGGGTTAGTCAACAATTGGTTATTAAGTCACCATGGCCTTGTACTGGGAAGGAGAGGACTCTTACCATGCAAGAACAAAGACAGCCAAATGGTCAGAAGTTTCTGCAGGAAGAACAGAGGACCGAGATAACCAAATCCCTGGGATAGAAATAATCAATCGTGTTTTAATGAGGCCTTCAGAAGTGTGAATATAGGGGTCCTAGGCAAAATCACCTGACTGTCTCGCGATCATGCTGTAGTTACCATATTCTTCAGGAAGGTAGTGTCACAATAAACCTTGGATGTTTTCCCACCTTGATCAGTTAATCCTAAGCCGCATTAAAATCTTCCCAATAGTACTAACTGGGTTGTGTAAAGAAAAGGTTGGACTGTTTGAAAAAGTTGAACCCAGGCTCCTTTGGATTGGGGAACATAAACATTAATCACTCGCAGGGAAAGCATTCCCAGGGCTAGATCCAACAACAGTGCTCTCCCAGGGAAAGTTCATGCAATCTGGTCAAATTGAAATCAAAACCCTTAGAAGGATCCCTAGCCCATCATATAAATCTAGCCTTGAGACCAGAAAGACAGTCCCTGACACCAAGCCTTTTGAACCACAAGAAGTTCATAGGAAGTCTTAAGGCACTTGTCATGCAGGAAAATGATGTCCCCAGGAAGGAGTGGAGAATAGAAAATTTTAATAATCTCTTCCTGTATGACTTCATGTTAGTATTCAAAGTTAAAACGAAAGTTGCATGAGGGAAAACAAAAATGTCAAGTTGGCAAACCCCTCAAGCTGCAACTGAGAGTGAGTACAGTTCGGACTCGTTTAGCCAGTTGTGAGCCTTGCCCTTTCTCCACTTCAGAAGGAACATCCCTCTGGGAGGAAGAGATAGAGGCATCTGATCCTCCCCATCATCCTCCATGTCACCCCATTGGGAGGGAGAAGCCAAGGCAGTAAACATA
Source organism: Neoceratodus forsteri (assembly GCA_016271365.2). Classification (NCBI taxonomy): domain Eukaryota; kingdom Metazoa; phylum Chordata; order Ceratodontiformes; family Ceratodontidae; genus Neoceratodus; species Neoceratodus forsteri. The sequence goes on from CM028130.1 coordinate 1,609,539,957, forward strand.
TTATGCAGGGACAGAGCAGGTGAAGCAGAAAGTTTACCTTTCCACTTATGCTGATGACCCTGTTTCTTTGCAGGAACTGGAGAGACCCCAGGTCCAGAAGTGGGGGTGGCATGGAAGTGGGGGATTTGTTGTGAGTTACGAGGGTCTCCATGGGAATGCCTCTTGAGCTAAAGCATCCCAGCAGGAATCAGGGTAGAGGGCACTCAGACACAGGTTGAGAAGGGGACAGACCTGATCTGTACCAGAGGGACACTAGACAAAGCCAGGGCAGGTTCACCATCATCTGCGTGAGACTGTCCCTGTGCTATGATGGCATCCTGGCTAAGACCATCTGTTCGATTATGTGAGGCCCAGGGACAGTGATGAAAGATAACCCTGCTCCTCACAGAGATTGCACCGAAAGGGTTAGGGCAAGTACAAGAAATATGACCATACTCCAAACAGCTAGTACATCAGGCCGCATCACAAGTGAAGAGAAGGTGAGTGTGTGAATCACATTTGTGACACATTTTTGGTTGGCTTGGGTAAAACCAAATGCCCTTGCCCCTTCCTATGTAAAAGCTGCCTGGACGATGACAGCTGCCAGCAGCAGACTGTTGCAATCTGACCTTAAGCTTCCAACCCCCATCCAGACCTGTTCAAAGTTGATGATGGGGTAGGGGTATCCAAAACCCACAGTGTTTTTTAACCCAGTAAAGAACATCAGAAATGTTAATACATTCATTTCAAAATAAAAAGTAACAGTTTTACTGTAGGCTTAGTCAGAGGATGGTAATAAAGGAACCCTAAAGAGAACTCCTTCATCTTCTCATATTTAAACCAGAGTGATCCAGTGAAGCAGAGGTACAAAACTAGCATCAAATGTTTCCTCTCCTGCAATATGGATAACAGCATACAAATCTGAGGCTACATAACAAGTGACTCTTTAAAGTTTCCTAAGAACATGTGCCCTATCAGGGGGATAATCCAAGCCTCCACAATATCAAATTCTAACACATTTCTCCTCTGTACAGGATCCCTAGCTGTACTAAACAAGTCAGACATTTTGAAAGCGGAATCAGCAGTAGAAGGAACAGTATTATAGGGAAGAGAGGAGGGAGGGAGGAGTCCGGAAAGCAAAGGTCCAGCATTGGAGGTTGAGGGTATGGTGGGCAACATCCCCAATGAAGAACAACTGGGAGTAGTAGAAGGAGGGCAAGCTCAGTAAACCAGAGTGGAGAGCCAAGTTCTGGTCATCCTGTTCCAATTGAGAAGGAGAATGTGCAGAGACTGAAGAGGTCAGGAAGTAGAATGACTGTTCGAAGCACAGGGACCCACGAGACCCATCTGCTGCCCTCATCCATCCTGCAGCAAACAGGGATGCCTCATCGGACCATTTTGTCTGAGCCTTGTAGTAGGAGTATCTTGAAGTCCATGAGCAGTGAGCAGAGGTGTACTGGTTGCATGCCTATGAGAGTAGTATCTGTAAACTCCAGCAGCTGAGAATCAGACTGCCCCCCCATACATGAATCAGAACAGGAACAGGGCAGTATGGGTGGTGAGGCGATGAGAAGAGATCAGGGGAGAACCAGCAGTAGGTATAATCAGTGCAATTGGTTGAAGCAGAGTTCAGGAAAATACTGAGTCTCCTACCAGCACAGAAGCAATTCCAGGCACTGGCGAGTATGAAATGCCAAACAGTTGTCATTCCCTGGAGTCAAGTTCCTTCTGTAAATGAGCCTCAGCCTGCCTCAGCACATTGCCTTGTGAAGCAGGTTACATTGCGGGCATATTGGGGAGGAAGGTATCGATGCATGGAGCAGCATTCACAATCCAGATGACTGTATATCAGATACTGGTGTAGCCTCTTGGAATACAGGAATGGAGAAGACCTGCTCCCCTGCTTCCAGCACCTCCATGCACACAAGCTCTGGTGGTGTGGCCATCTTTGCAGGATGCCAGATGGTCAGAGGGTCCCCTATAGGAGAGATGGGGAATATTCCGGTGTCCTGCCCAAATTCCCCAATTCACTAAAAATACCACCAACAGCTTAATCTGGTTCAGTTTCAGCTGGTTTCCATCTGTATCTCTCCACTCCCTGGCATGAGCCTGAAAAATAGGCAGAATTGCCTAGCCCTCCTTTCCCAGTCAACAAAAAAAACCCCAAAAAGTTAGTTAGAGGACCCTACGAGGGAAGGGCTAAACTGAACTTTACTCTCTCCAGTGGGGATAGCATAGAAGAAGGCAGAATAGAGGCCCTTGGGACCAGCAACCACAACTCAGTGTGATTTAGTATCATGCAAACCCAATGCTCAAATTCAAAACAATGGCTCTAGAGCTCAGAAGGAAGTTTCAGAAAGATGGAGCAGTGAATTCAGAAGAAACCTGAGGGGTGAGGGAAGCAGAGAGGGGTCGAGGCCAAGTGAGGACGTTATAAAGTCGGGACTTGCAGATGCAGTTACCTCTTGCTGAGGCAGGTAGGAAAGAAACAAAACACAGAAGACAACTTTGGTTCTCAAGAGAATCTGTGGAATGAATAAGCCTAAAACAGGGCAGCATTCAGGAAATACTAAGGAGACCAACAAATGGAAAGTAGGAAACTTGCGTGAAGAAAGTGAGAGAGGATAACAGAGTGGTAAGAAAAGCAAATGTGGAGGGTGAGAGAGAAACAGCAGAGGGTATAAAGGAAGGTAACAGCTTTCTAATGCTATATCAAGGAACAGTGGAGGACAAAGGGGTAATTGTCAGATTGAGGAAAGGATGGAAAACTTAGGAAGATGACACGATGCAGATATTCTGAATGAATACTTCTGCTCAGTTTTCATAAAGGAGGAGGAGGACCACTCCCAGTGTGTGGAATTCTAGCCAGAGGCTGGAGGGACATGGATCAGAGATGGGAGGGTAGCAGTAGAGAAGGTACTCAAGGAGTACCCTGAAGGTGGACAAGTCACCAGACCCAGATGATCTTAATCCTAGGGTGCTATGGGAGGTTGCTTGGTTTTCGTGGAACCACTAACTGATCTCTTTAACTGCTCCACAGAAGTAGGCATGGTTACAGTGGATTGGAGGGGCCACTGTAGTCCCATTCCACATGAGTAGGAGCAGAGAGGACCAGGAACAACAGACCAATTATCCTTATCTCTGTCCCATGGAAACTGCTAGAAACCACCATAAAATAGCATATAGTGGAATGTCTGGAAGCCAACAGGCTCCAGGACAAGAACCAGGATGGGTTTATATCAGGCAGATCATGCCAGACAAACTTGATAGACTTATTTGACTGGAGTCATAAGGCAGTTGATGAGGGCCAAGCAGCAGACATACTGTACTATATCAGGACTTTAGCAAGGTCTTTGTCTCTGTGTCCCACGGTAGACGTGAAAATCTGAGAGATCTGGAGACAAATTAACTAGGTAGATTAGTAACTGACTGGGAACTCAGAAGGTAGTTGTCAGTGCAGAATACTCAGGGATTAGATAGGTCACTAGTGGGTATCACAAGGGTGGATCATGGGGCCAGTCCTTTTCAACGTATTCATATGTGATACAGGGCAGGGAATCCAGGGGTAAATCAGTCTTGTTGCGTATGATACCAAAATCGGAGGAGCATGCAGAAATTTACAAATGGACCTCAACAAACTGGGAAGTGTTCCAATATATGGCAACTCAAATTTAATGCTGTTCAATGTTCACCAAGGAACATAGTGGCCCAATGCCTGACAATGGCATTACAACACATGGCAGGGATGTCCCACAAATGGGAACACCAATTATTACCACGGGCAGAGTTAGGTAAGTGCTTGAGCATATAAAACAAGACAAATCTCCTGGACTGGATGGAATACATCCAAGGATACTAAAAGAGTTGGCAGGTGAGTTAGCAGAGCCCTTGGTGCATCTGTTTAACCATTTGCTTCAGAGAGGAGTTGTGCCAAGGGACTGGAAGAGGGACATGGTGACTCTACATAAGGGTGGAAGCAGGGAGGAAGGCGGTAACTATAGACCGCTTAGCTTCACATCAGTGTTAGGAAAACAAATGTAGGTCCTTATTAAACAAGATCTAGTGGAATGCTTGAGTAAGAATGGACTTCATGATGACAAACAATATGGTTTTGTGGTGGTCAGGTCATGCCAAGCTAACCTTATAACTTTTTGACTGGGTAAGTAAGGAAGTGGATAGGTGCCATCCAGTGGACCGCCTCTATTTCGACTTCAGTGAGGCCTTTGATTCAGTGCCACATAACCACCTGCTAAAGAAGCTAGGATTTGGGCATAGCAAACTGCATTGTTAAGTGGGTGGGTAACTGGCTGGGGGCAGGAAGCAGAGAGTAGTTGTCAATGGGGAGAAGTCAGAGGAGGAGATGTAACGAGAGGGGTCCCACAGGGCTCGGTCTTATTACCAGTCCTGTTTAATGTAGTTCATCAGTGACATAGAAGTAGGTATCCAGAGCAAAATTGCACTGTTTGCAGATGTCACTAAGCTTGGTGGTAGGGTGGACAGTGAGGAAGCAGTTGGGAACTCACAAAAGATCTGAAAAGTTGGAAAACGGTCCAGTGTCTGGCAGCTGAAGTTCAATGCCAAGAAGTGTTAAGTGATGCATCTAGGCAAGAATAACTCGAGGGCAGCTTATTGGCTCAACGGGGTCAAGCTCAGTGCCCCACAAGAGGAAAGGGAACTTGGAGTTACAGTATCATAAGTGACACCTTAAAACAAGCCAGCCAATGCAATGCAGCATATAGTAGGGCCAACAACATGTTGGGGCGTATAGGAAAGGATTAGAGCAGTAGGTACCAGGAGGTTATACTGCCACTGTACACATCCTGGTGAGACCCCCACCTGGAATACTGTGTCCAGTTGTGGAGCCAACACCTTAAAAGGACAGGAACAGGCTAGAAACCATACAGAGAAGGGTGACCAAAATGATACAGGGGCTACCTTATGAAGGGTGTCTTGAGGTGTTAAACATGTACTTGCTGGAGACAAGGAGGGAAAAGGGGATATATGATAGAAACCTTCAAGTACATGAGGGAATTAATGCATTGCCCTACTCTGAACCATTCACCAGGGTATCCAGCTCAAATACAAGGATGGAAGCTGAGGGTGGGAAATTCAAAACGATCTTAGGAAACTCTGTTTCTCAGAGAGGATAGTGGAGCCATGGAACAGACTGCCCGTGGATGTAGTGGGAGCTAAGCCCATGTCAGCCTTCAAAAGAGGTTGTAATAAAGAGTATGATTGAATTAAATCAGTGGGTAAAAGTATGGTCTAGGTCTGGAGATCTCCTAAGGTCTCAGAAACTCACGGCAGACTTGATGGACCTTTGGTCTCCTTCTGCCATCACCTTTCTGTGTTTCTAAAATATGAGGTCAAGCAGACAGACAAAATAAATTCAAAAACAGTACTGTTTGGGGGAGTGAGGGTGGAGCAGACACTGGAGGAAAGGGACCTTGGGATGCTAAATGCCAGAAGACTGCAAAGAAGCAAATAGGATGTTGGGGTGCATAGGAGGAGTTTGCTAGCAGAAGGTGAGAGGTGATTCTACTCCTGTACAGCTCCTTGGTCAGCTCTCACCTGGAGTACCTTGAATAGTTCTGGAGCCTACATCTAAAGAAGGACAGGGACCTCTTGGAAGCTGTGCAAGAGATAGCCACAAAGAAGATTCAGGACAGCAGGAGACGCTGGAAAGTATCATGTGAGGTCAGGAGGGAGAGAGCACATGACAGAGACCTTTAAGAACCTAATGGGTGTTAATAAAGTCAACAGTAGTGCCCTGGTCATGAGTAGCGAGGGTAAGATTACAAGAGACCGTGAATGGAAACTGGTGGGGTGGGGGCTTTAGAAGGGATATAAGGAGTTTTCTTTACAGAAAGGGTTGTGGAGAAGTGAAACACATTGCCAGAAGTAACTGACATGGAACCCGTCACTGGCTTCAAACACAGGTAGGGTAGGCACAGAAGTATAGTCCAAACCAGAGGAGGGAGGGTGGGCAGTTGAGGGAAGGAAAGAGTGGACAGAGGAGGAGGGTGTCCCAATAGACTCAGGGCCATCAGCAGACTATCCCAGTCCAGCATTAGACTTGGTATGGATGCCATCAGATACAGGAGTAGACTCGATGGGCCATTTGGACTTTCTGCTGCCAACATCTATGTTTCTGTTTTCATGTCATGATTTTGATGAGTGAGAAGACTGTAAAGTAAATTTTTTTCTTGCATTGTTTCCTCCTTGGTCCCTGGTCAGCTACCATCCTCATCACCCGTCCAGCCCCGTACCCGAGATCAGTCCACTACCGCCTACCCCCATGGATTACCCCTGTGGTGGGGTGGTGAGGAGCCCCTCCGGCTCGGCTCAACTCACCTTCTCACAGGATCCAGTGTGGGGGTGCCATTCAGGGTTGGGGCCTGCGTCGGGTGGATGGCTCATCAATGCTCAACTGGGACCAGATTTTCTCCTCCATTTTCACCCATGCGTGAGGACATGCAATGACACCCATGGAAGGAGCGCACACATGTCCATACGCATCCTCCTGGTGCCTGCCCCATCATGCCCCTTCTGTAAAGCAGCAGTGCTATATTCTCCAGCCTGCTAGTGGACACCTTGCACTGACTACTGGAGTCCTCCTCCCGGAGAGAGAGCAGTCCATCAGACGCTCAGTCCATCTCCTTCCCTGCCACCCTGCCAACCCCAAAAGCATTGATTTCCATGCTCATTTATTAAATGATTTTGACAGTTGTGTATTTATGATTCAGCTGTTGTACAGAGTATCTGATTTTCAAAATAAACCCCATTCCCTATCTGATGTTCTTCCAAGTTTCTGTGCTTTAATGGCTCCACTTGCCTTTAATGTTATTGTAATATGATTTTAAAAGTTAAGATGAGTCACCTATTTAAGGGATTTAAAGATATTGGGCCTGGGCGGCCCAGTGGCGCTGAGGGTTGAGGCGCTGGATGCCACACCTCGTACACGCCAGTGACCTGGGTTAGGGAATGGACTCGGGCAGTCAGCGGCTGGCAGGAGAGGTTGGATTGAGCATCCCAGGACTGCTCTCTCTTCCTCTGGGGTGGGCTAGGGTTGTGTCATACTTGGGTAGCTTCTGGTGAAGGCTGGGGAAGTGCAAGACGTGGCACTAGCATGGGGTGGAGTTTGGCAAGACCCTTGCGTGTACACAGCGCATCATTGCACTGCCAGCTCGGGGAAAATATCTAGGGTGGAAAAGAACTGGGCGTGACAGAGCAGCGATGGCGTGCACCCGCCGACCTGGAGGCCTGTCGATGGAATCGCGTCGGGGGATCGGTAGCGGCAGTGCTTGGACCCTCAGCGAGTGAGCCTGCTTTCTCTGGGTCGGTGGAGGCAAGCGGCTGGGTGCCCCCGCCGGAGTGCAAGGCGCAAAATTGGAGTAAGATAAAAATAAAGATATTGGGTCTGATTCCAAGATGGGTTATGCCTGGTGCAAGGTAATTTACACCAAACCCGATGGCACAAATCGCTTTTATGGCAGGCATAACACAAGTCACGATTCCAAGTCGTGGCATGCAGGTTGCACTAAAGGTGGGCTCGTCACCACTACCTGCAACCCACTGCTGCAATGCGCAAGGGGTGGGTTACAGCGAAACTGCCCAATTTCAAAGAGGCGGCTGCTGTAACCCGCAGCCACTAATTCAAAAGCCACAATGGCGTAGTGGGGTTAGACCAGCAAGGAGATGGTTTAGAGGCATCCGTCTATGCCAATTGACAGATGCCCACTCTGTGTGTTGCAGCACACACATAGCCATTTTCCCATACCCCCCAGCACAGACATTCCCCCAGCCCCGAATGTCGGGGACCCCAGGAGTCCGTTTCACACAGTGCCCCAAACGCCAGTGCCACCGCCAGCTCCCCAATGCCCACAGGTGCATGCGCGGCGTGTTCTGGGTTGGGGGGCAGTTATCTGCAGGCTGTGACTTGCAGCACGCAGGTTCATTACGCCATTCCTGTGGTGCTAGCCTGTGGCCGACGCAAATCGGGACGAGGTGCCAGGGACCCTGCCTGTCTTGGAATATGGTGCAGGATCCCTGGCACTGCGCCATGTGTCTTGGAATTGGGCCCATTATTTACAGCAACATAAGCCATTTTAAACTGATTTTCTCCATTTCCTCTTGTCATCAGTCCTTTTCCCCACCCCATCCTCCTTACTCCCTCCGTGTTCCTGATGTGTTGTGTTTTACTCCTCTCCCTCTTTTGTGCTATAATTAGTGCTAAACAGCCCTTTTTAATTTTGAATTCAGTGGTTGTGTGCACTTTTTGTGTTTTACATGTTGTATAGTAAAGGTTTGACTTTTAAATTGGCTTGAATAACACCAGGTCCTGGTGCAAGCCTCTCTTCCATTTTCAGGGAATGTCAGGCTTGGAGTGTCACAGCTCACCTGTTTTTTATCCTATATATGGTTGACAGTTTGTACTAGTCCTCAGCCTTTGAGAAAGTTGTGTTAAATCTGAAACATGTCAGGTGGGACGTGGTTCTTGGAAGTATAATAAATGGATCAAGCAAAGACTTTGCCTGATTTTGTTTCTTTGTGTCCCACGATGAGGTTTGTGTGTGCTGGAAACTTGTGTCAGCTATAGTAGCCAGTGAGGCATGCAGAAATTAGCCTGTTCCTCTTGCTGATTAGTGGGTCAATTTGTTTGCCTATATGTGACTGTTTGTTCGCCCAGATGTAGCCCTAGTGCATTACTTTTGTGTGCAGTCTTCAGAAGAAGATAAACACTTTTTAACTCTATACAGCAGGTCAAATCAAATCAAATCAAAAATCTTTATTTAACCAGGCAAGCATGATTGAGCAAGTTCATTTTCAAGATGGATCTGGATGTTAAACAATAAGACATTGTGGGACACAGAGGTTACAGCAGTACCAGCCAACGTGAATTGAGCTGCAGACAGGATGGTTAACAACAGAATAACAGTCAAGGAAAAGATATGTGGCAACATAAACAGCAAAAATGACCAAAAGTATAAGCATTTCGGTAGGAATAGACAATAATTACACATTAGACCTGAAACTGAACAAGGGTAAGCATGGTGGAAGCATATGAGTAGTTGGGATAGGGTGATTCTACAGGGCAGGGGAGTGAAGGGGAAGGGATGATTATACAGCGGTAGGGAAAGTGGGGGGAGGGATAGGAACAAAAGAACTCACTGTGGTAAGGCGACCCCAATTATGACCACAGAGTGGCCTAAAAGTGCATCATGATGGAAAACATCGTACTCCAAGGTGAAGGTAGAAAATGTTCTTTAATAGCACAAGGTCTGCATATAGGGGTAGTGTGGGTCATTTAATGGTGAGTTTGCGAGAGACAACATTCACCACTCCAAAACTAATATGAGAAGCTAGGGTGGTACACTGGGAAAAGGTAGGAAAGGTTAGGGAGAGGACAAGATAGTAAGACGGGCAGCAATGGAAGACTTAAAAAGGGCAGATGTCTCTTCTGCAGAGTTGAGCATCTCCTATGGACACAGTAACCTTGAAGAGTGAGTGTTGAAGCAAGGTAGTGGAGATGGCAGAATGATAAAGGGACGGTAATGGAAGGATTTTGTTACTAGGCACAGGGCTAGGCTCAAGAAGGACACCAATAACTGGAGAGGAGGCAGGTATCAGTGGAAACAGTTACAGGATTCCTTGAAGGAGGAATTGTAACTTGATTTGAATGTGGCTAAGCTAATAGGGTGGAACATTTTCAGAGTTTTCTGCAACTTATTCCACATTAATGATAGCATACAACTTATGGCAGACCTGTCAAACCGTGATCTAATCATGGGCATAGTCAGAGAAATATATTGGGCACTTCTCAGCCCATACCTGGATCTGATGCTTAATGGTAGATAGTCTGAGATATGAGGGTAACTTCGAGTGATGGTGCTATAGGTCCAAAGGGCAGCGTTTCTCTGCCGTCTATAGTTTAGGGAAGACCAACCCACAGCTATATATAGCGAGCAATGATGCGTAGAGTAAGGAGATCAGTGATGAACCTTAAGGCTCAGTGATAGAGCATGTCCAGTTTAGTTAGTGGGACCTTGACTATATAGAAAGTCTGCGTAGTCAATCAAGGAAAGGAACATGGTTTGCATCAATCTCTTCTTTGCATCCTTAGTGAAGAAGTGCTTAATCCTGTAAAAAGACCAATTCTCTGTCTGAGTTTTTCGACAGCTCCTCAATGTGATCAATAAATGAAAGTCTGTGGTCGATCCAGACCCTTAGATATTTAAATTTGTCTCTGAATTCCAGGGCTCACCAAGCAGAGTGGTAATCTGTGGAACCGTTCCATTTGTTGATGGATTTGTTGCATAAGCAAAGGGTGGAAAAAGCATTGCTTTGTATTTTTTGGCATTTAGAAGTAATTTCTGAATTAGGAGCTGTAACTGCAATTGATTGAATTCCTGCTGTAGATCACTACAGGCTGCTCCATGGGTAGGTCTGCTGATATAAAGCACTGTATTGTCTGCAAAGAGGTGAATATTAGCTTCTTTGATACTGGCATCAATTCTGTTGATGTAAATGCGAAAACAGAGGACCCAATATAGACCCCTGCAGACACCACTCAAAAGTGGTTTTAGCGGTGATAGTTCCTTCCGTTTATCTGTTGGAACTGGCCCTAAGGTAGTTAGAGAAGCATCTCAGCGACAAGGGGTCCAGTCCGATATTCTGGAGGGAAGACAGAAGCAAACCATGGTTGACTGTATCAAAGGCTTTGCTTAGGTCCAAGAATACCACACAAACAAGGTTCTTTGCATCCTATTCATGCTGTCAGTCATTCATCACCTTTGCTAGTGCTGGGATGGTACTGTGCCGTGGTCTGAAGCCTGATTGTAAAGGATTAAGCAGGTTTGAATTTTCTAAGTAGCTCCCAAGCTGAGAACTCACTAGTTTCTCCAACAATTTAGACAGGGTGGAGAAGCAGGAGATAGGCCTATAATTATTGAGATCACTGGGATCTCCGGTTTAAATGGAGGGACCACATGGGTCATTTTCCAAATGGGAGGGATAATTCCTTGTGAGAGCGATAGATTAATGAGGTGCATGATTGCACAGCCAGGACATGAGTACTGATCTTTAGGAAAAAGGGTCAATAAGGTCACCCCGCACTTTCCTGCTGTCCAGCTGTAACAGTAATTCTTCAACCTCTTTCATTGTTACAGACTGCAGAGAGAATGTTGCACTAGTGTCATAGACTTCATGTTCCTGAACACCTAGGTGCATGCGGAGATTGCTTGCAGGGAAGAATCAAGGCTAGACCTGCAGTGGCAAAGTGATTATTGAGTGAATCGAGGATAGTATGCCTGTCAGAGACTGTAGAGGTACCAATCGTAATTTTCTTTGGCAATGAATTTACAGATGTGGAGCCTTCTAGTTCCTTTAGGATTTTCCAGAATTTGGAAGAGCACTTCGTGGAGAATTCACGTTCAGTACATTAGAAGTGTGACTTGGCCTCTCTGATCATCTTAGTACAAGTTTTCTTGCTGTCCTAAAGAGAGCCCAGCCATTTGGTAGTTTGGTTTTACGTGCATATTTCCACAGCTGATCTCTGTTAAGCAATAGGGCCTTCAGATCAACAGTAAACCACCGGCAAGATTTTGTCTTCGCCCTGACTTTAGTAATTGGTGCATGCTTGTCCAGCACCCCTACTACAATATCTTGGAAAATATTGTATGCTGTGCACACAGATTTTGCAAGGTAAAAGTCTTGACAAAGCAAGGAATCTAATAAATCCAAGGTGGAAGTATGGATCCAAGTTTCTTCTGCATCTCTTCAGGGTGGACTTTATGGTGGAAGACAACTTGGGTGTAGCTCTTCCACAGGCGATAAAGCAATGGTCACTAAGGTCGGAGAACAGGACCCTAACGTGGGAGAATAGGTGTGGTTTACTTACTACAATGGGATCCAGCAGCGTACTGTTATTAGGGTTCTTTTATTGGGGTGTGTAGCTTCAGTAATTAGTTGGTCAGCCCAAGACAGTCATGGATAGATTTAAGGAGTGGAAGCATTGGATAGCCAATCAAGGTTAAGGTCACCCAAAATAATAAACTCTGATGACAGTGATCCCAGGGAGTTACTTAGGTGGTTCAGAAGTTGGAGTCCCACAGATGGAGGCATATAACATCCTATTATGCAAAGGGTGATCTTGTGTGCAATTTCAACTTTGAGGGTCAAGCATTCAAACTCTTTCTCAATTGTAGTTGAGTCCATGATGGTGGCAGAACATTTGTTATATGGAAACTCCTCCTCCTCCTCCTCCTGTAGACTGTCTGTCTGTCTCTTCTAAACAAGGAGTCGGAAGGAATATTTACCTCCTGATCAGCAGTTCCAGGTCTGAGCCATGTCTCGGTGACCACCAAGACATCAGGTGAGTATGGCAAAATCATGCCTGAATACAGGTACATTTTTTAATAGGCTGCACGCATTGGCGTGCATGAAGCTCACACTGTTGCAGCTTGCTAAGTCAGCAGGGAGGATATAACTGCTGGGAGACCAGGATTGAGCTCAACATTGCCTGAGACAGCAATAAGAGAAGCAGAGGTTTCATGAAGGCTTCCATGATATACTTAAGTGTTCTAGCCCAGTTATGCTTGCAGGTTAATAGCTGTAATTGGGGGTCCTTGCAGTGACAGCCTACGGGGCCTAATGCCACATATATGAGTAGCCTACTGAAAGCAGCAGTGGAGACTGGGAAGCGAGGCGGGAAGGTAAGGACATGCCTTCCAGTACTAGGACAGTAAGTGTTCCAGCCTGCCACGGTGTTTGAGTAGCTGACTCAATCTAAAAAGCCTAAGTGCATACTTACAGTAGGTCATTCAGAATATTTGTAGGTACTCTGGCCAGCTATGAAAGAACAAGAATAGGGACCACCAGTATGAATAAGCTGTGAATTCAAGGGTGGTATATGATGTAAGAGAAGGTAGGATACAACAGTTAGAAAAGCACTGACCTCATATTGAAGTCTAATCACAGTGAATACTGTGTTGTTTGTGTTAGTCTGGCAATGTAGAGCCAAGAAGGACAAAGTCTATCTAAGTCAGAGAAGTCTAGTGTGTACCTTTAAGAAATTAGCATGAGAACTAGTAGCCAGTCAGCGTAATGTAGCCTGAAGTAGGCATGGTTACTGTGTATTTAATAGTGGCCTGGGAGGCGGGGTGGGTGGGAGAAAAAAGACAGCAGGCTTACCAGGATCCTGCAGAGAAAGGATGTTCATGGTTTAGATAGAGCAGAAGAAGGGGAGGTTCAAACTTAAAAATATCACAAAGGAGCTGTATTCACTAAATTAAATGGTGGGTTGCAGACAGCAAGCGAGGCACCAGCTCAGGCTGCAGGGGCAACTAGAACAAAGCTAACTAAACAGTGGCAGTCTCAAGGGAGAAAGGAAAACTTAAATTGAAAGCACCATCAGCTGCCTAGCATTCAATACAGTTTTTTACATATAAATTAGCATCTGCACTAACACAGTGAAGGAAGCAGGCTTAACAGTGGATTAAAACAAAACACAGAAATGTACAGACTTTTGCTTTCTGCTAATAACACAGTGCGATAAGGCAATAATGGGTGACTGTTCCCCTATCGAGGCAAGTGCTCGGTACTTTACATAGCTGAGGTGAAAACTTACAAGCAGGGAATACAAGGGTAACAGAAAAGAAGAAAAGCAAAAGGAAATGCACAGCTGCTTTACTTTAGCTAATTTAAGTTGAGTCCAGTGCAAAGGTATTGAAAATGCCGGGCAAATCCTTCTGCCCAATCAGCAAGCTCCATGCTGGTGAACAGCCAATCGGCTGTACTCCTTGTGACGGCACTGAAAATTGAAAGAAATGAGAAGGGATCCACATGGCTTTGGATTTGCGGTGCCATGTCCAAATGCCATACCTTAAGCTGGGACTCGAGGCTGGGCTTGAAGATGGCTAACTCCACACGCCATGGAGGCACTGGTCTCAAGTAGGACCGTGTGGTGCAGTTCAAGCCAGCTGGCTTACCAAGACCCTTAAGCTGGGACTCGGGGTCGGGCTTGAAGATGGCTGGCTCCACATGCCGTGGAGGCACTGGTCTCAAGTAGGACCACAGGTACCATGTGATAAGAAGCGATGTGGAAATTGCAAATGACAAAACAGCAAGTGCTAATTGCGAAAACAAAATCGGCAATCAGCACTACACCAAAACCTAATAACTGTGACAACAACATGGTTTCATTACATGAGGGACATAAGTACCTACTATTTATGCACCTCCCTTTCGGGGCAACCCCCACCCCCAACTACAGATAATCAACTCGGGGTGGACTCTGAGGAAGGAGGAAAACATGGGAGGGCAAACCTTGAAGGAGGGACAATCCATGGGTGGGGAACCCACTCAAGGGATTGGGAGGAAACAGAGGGTCATAATACAAAACATTTAAAAAAAAACTAACAATCAGTATAAAAAATAATTACCTACATGCAGCCCTGAACCGAGACCTGTGCATGATGAGCAGTGCTGTAACCACCATGCCAGGCAGTCAGCTTAGCAGAGGCTTGCTCAATATATTCATTTATCCTACTACCTCTACACTCTGTACTCCCTTCCAGTCGCTATTCTGTCCCTGTAAACTCGCTATTCATATCCTCGCTGTAGTTTCACAGTTTCTCTTTCTGCAGGCGTGCAAATTGATTCATTCAAATTGAGTCACTCAGTTTCCTTTGTCCATATCACGGGTTACCATACAGCACGCCCAAGTTTCAGTTTAAATTTACCACCAGTTTTCTATGTGCATATCCTGTTTGCATCTTGCATCAAGCCAGAAACCCAAGTATCAGTTTGAGTAGACTGTTCCACAATTATACCTTCGGCAGTCAGGATTTTTAAGGAATCAACTGAATGACTCAGTTTAGAGTCCCCACTAAGCACCAATGTCTGTGATTTTTTTTTGCATTAAGGGTAAGTCTTCTTTCTAAGAAGAAAGTTTGAATTTGATTGAATGCCAGTTGTAAATTTGTTTCAGTCTATTCCATGAGTTCCCTATCCATTAACCAAGACAGTCCCAAGACAGTCCTTGGCATCCAGGAATATCTCATTCCTTGCCAATCATTTCTTGGTGTCTAGTCCTCTCCTTCCTTACCCATACTCATTGGTGCGGGAATGGTTTGAAAAGTGGTAGGACCAAGGAAGTAAGAGCAAGTTCTTCCGATTAAATACATTAACATGATTGCAAAAACTGATAGGGCCACTTATGAAGTGGTAGGGCCATAGCCCTGGTGGCCCCCCTGTTCCGGCACCTATGCCCATACTGTGTCAATAAGTCACTTGTATTTTGCAGCACTTCTCCCTCACCTCAACCCAACCCATGCAAATAAGTCCCTGGTGTCTTGTTGCTCCCTTTAGCACCTGACCCTATGCCAAAGTAACTGGTAGCCAGTGGCAGCCTTCCCACCACATAATAGCAGCTAACACAACGCTATCTCACCTATTCAGCCAGTCACCACCTGAAGCCCTTATTAGCAAACAGAGATTTATGAAAAAACATGCACTGAGCTTGTAGTTCATAAATCACAGCATGATTCACACAGATGTTTGATGAGGGGTGAGAGGAGTTCATACTGGATACCATAGGGTGTGCTGCCGCGGGCTTCCAAAGATTTTGGCATAGGATACAAAGAGAGAAAGGAGAAACCAGCAAGATATGAGGGATGTATTTGCATGGGGTGGGATACCATTGGATACTAGGGACTTATCGGCATAGTATGGAGAGAGAGAGGGGTAACATGGAATGCCAGGGACTTATTGACCTGGGATGGGATGAGAAGAGAGGTACCATGGGATGCATGGGACATATTAGTATGGGATGGGGTGAGGGAAATGTGTACAATTGGATGTCAGGGATTTATTGACATTGGATGGATTGACAGAATACCACTAGATGTCAGGGACTGTCTTGGCATGGGATAGGGTGAGGAGGGGCAACTAGACAACAGAGACTTACTGGCATCCATGGAGTGAGGGAAGAAGGTACCACTAGATACCATGGATGTACTGGCATTGAATGGGACCATAGTGAGTGGAGTGCCTCTGGATACCAGAGACTTATTGACATGGGATTTGGTGAAAGAAGCCGGTACCTGGGCTTCAGTAAATTATATTTCAGATACTTGGTTTTATGCTTACCTGAGTACATAGTTATTATAATATTGCAGTAAAACACCCAAAGTGCACCATAGCACACCTAAAACCCTACTGCAGCTGGGGTCTGGTGCTTGTTTATAAATTTCATCTAGTGCACCATTACATTTTAAGCCACCCAATGCCCTGCTGTACTTACTGGTATGTCTGCCATGTGTCATGCCAAATGCCTCACAGCATTACACAGACTATATAGGTAGCAGAACAAAACCTGACTTTGTGGAAAATAACTTTCTATGGGTATAAGTGTTGGAGAAATCATTCTCGATGCCTTGATGTAATTTTTCTTCCTTTGTGCCAGCAGCTGTTAGTCCATTAGGAGGCAGAGGGAGGATCAGCTGGTGGCCCATCTGGACCAGCAGGGGATAAGGATGGAACAGCAGTACCCCAGTGCAGGTGGAAGCTGGAGAACCTCGTCCACAACCATCAGACCCTGGTATGAGATTATGTAATCATTAATGTATCAATGATCAGTGTAATGGTCAGTGTCAGTGGCTCAGTAGGTAGCACACTCGCCTCTGAGGCTGGGAGATCAGAGGGCTGTGGGTTCCAGTTCCCACATCTGGCACTTGGGTTAATATCCCAATACTGACACTGTAGTGCAGCATGAGAGGGTGCTGCACTTCTGAGGTGCCGTCTTCGGATGGGACGTTAAACCGAGTCCCATCTGCATGAATTGGTGGTAGTTCAGGTGGATGTTAAAGATCCCATGGCACTTATCGAAAAGAGTAGGAATTTCCTGGTGTCCTGGCCAAATTTCCGTCATTCACTAAAAAACCACCAACAGCTTAATCTGGTTCAAAGTTCAGTTGCTTACCATCTGTATCCCCCCTCCCCGGTCGTCCCTGAAAAAGGGACTTCTAGGCCCAGTGGGCTTACCGGTCAACAAAATTCAACAAACAAACAAAATGATCCATTTCATTTCAGCGGTGAATGAAAGGGACCTTTTGGTTATTCTAGTGGACCATGTCATACTAAATAAGAGTGGGTGAAATAAAACATGTACATTTTACAAATAATTCTTTCCTCATTATGTGAGATAAGAAGAGGAGCCAATAAAAGGCAGAGACATGTGGGGTGCAAACCCACCCTCATCATTGCTCAAAAATCAGTTTGTGGACTGTTATGCAAAGTGCTTATGCAGGAATCACATTTCTGGCATTGCATCTCCTCTCCCACCTCTGTTTCAGTGTCATCTTCTTTTTAATACTTCCTAAGAATATTTTTTCCGTGTGCAAATTTAGTGCTTGTGAAAGGTGCGGGACTGACAGCACTGGAACCTAGCGTCCTCTGCTTATGTACAGGACAGGTTCAGCAAGGAGTGACCATGGTGCAAGCTTTCCCACACTGGACCATGAGTGTTTAATATTAATAATAATACTAATATTTTATTTATATAGCACAATTCAAAATATCAAAGTGCTGTTCATAGAAATATGTCATAAAACAATGCAATAAAAACTTACAAAAGTTCAACTTCAGTTAAAAATATCAACAATCCATTAAACATCAATTATTAAAAATGCCTGTTTAAACGGATGAGTTTTCAAACTGGTCTTGAAACCCTCCATGGTCCGGCACTCTTTTATCTGACAAGCTAGAGAGTTCCACAGGGATGGTGCCACGAACATAAAAGCCCGAGCCCCAGATGTTTTAGCACACCCTGGGAACCTCTAACAACCCCTTGTCAGTTGAGCGGAGAGGTTGACTGAGGCTGTATTGAACCAGGAGCTCTTACAGGTAACCCGGTCCCAGTCCATGTAGGCTTTATAGGTCAGCAAACCGACCTTGAAGGTGATCTGCTACTGTATAGGCAGCCAGTCCAGATCATGCAGCATGGGGTAATATGACTGGAGTGTGAAGTCCCAGTCAGTAACCGTGCCGCAGCATGTACCTCAGCCCTACCACGGTGGGACCACCACGTGGGTGAGAGGGTAGTTCAGACTCCATGCATTCAGTCCTTGGCCTCTCATGTGAGACTGCCAACTGGGGGATTATTTATTTATTTATGTGTTTTATTGGATACAATACCTCTGAGCCAGAGTAGTTAATTTACAAAGGTTCCTTGTCTTTAAATGAGAGTTCTGTAATATTTCACATAAAACAGAGTATAAAACATTTTAATAAGATATTCACATGATACACACAAGATACAACAGTAGAAAGCAGCACACTGATGTGGCTTTGTCAGGGCACAATTAGACAAAGGCAATAGTTGAGGGTGAGAGGTTAAGGGTATGGCGGAAGTAGCAACTTCAAGGGTACCGTCAGGTGCAGTGGTGGGGCATTATGCAAGAGTGGTGATGTATCAATGGCAGTTGCAGCTGGTGTTGGGGTGAGTACTTGTTTTAAAGTTTGCTTGAATTGTACTGTTTTGGGGATACTTAGTAGGGATTCTGGTAGCTCACTTAGCCATTTTAGTGTCCTAGTGGCAAAAGAGAGTGAGGCATGGGTTGCTTTGTGATATGGAACAGCTAGTGCATTCCTGGTTACGTTCCTGGTGTAGTGATGATTTGGGAGTGGACAAGGGGCTCTGAATTCCAGCTGGTGCTTTGGAATTTTATTTTCTCCTGCAGGGTGAGCCATTTGGTCAGGGCATAGCGGGTACAAGGTATAGTTAGCCTATCTGCACCAAGGACAAATTGACAAGCCCTATTTAGGGCTAGTTTGACCGGTGAAGGACGGTGTCTGAGGCTGCACCATATTTTGTTATTCCAAAGTCAATTAAGGGGAATATCGAACTGGTCACTGCTGTACATTTGGTTTCCTGGGTGAGGTTGTGCCTATGTCTGTATAATGCCCCAAGTTATTTTATTGACTGTACTAAGATGTCCACATGGGGCACAAATGAAAAGGCATCATCGATAGTGACACCCAGATATTTAAAGGTGGTGACCTGTTCTAGAGTAGCACCATTCTCATTGAGGATCATTAGGGGATAAGCTTTCCTCTTCATCTGTGGTCCAGCAAATAACATTGTTTTGCCTTCTTGTAGTTTAACACTAGTTTATTTTGTTTGAACCACTCCTCGAGAGAGTGGAAACTACTCTGTAGGTTCCCAGTGAGAGTGCCCTGGCTTGGGCTGCTGGTGAAAATAACAGCATCATCCGCATATAGCAGGACCCTTGAGGTGTGGCATGCTACTGGGAGGCTATTTATAAAGAGGCCAAACAGGAGTGGTCCCAGTATTGATCCCTGAGGCACCCCTACAGTGATGATTTTGGAATCTGATAACACCCCACTGATCACCTGAGAGGCACCTGGGTGAAGCCAAACATATCAATGCTTACAGGCTATGATTAATTAGTGCCAATAGTGTTGGTGGTTTTGTGATGTGGACACCTGCCCCTGGGAACTGGACTGAGACCATCACAACTCATTCCACACAGACCACTGAACATCCTTCAGGTGATAGCTGCTTTTGACCACCACCGACCTGTACGGATTAGAACCCGTGACCTAGAGGTGAAAAGCTCAATAACCCACTACCAATCCACTGAGCCATCCAGTTCTCCTTTCATTTTATCTTTAAACCAAATTACATGTGAGGTTGTGTGAGGAGACACCAAATATAGAGAGGCACCTGAGTGAAGCCAAACATACCAGTCCTTACAGGCCATGATTAATTCTTGAAAATAAGGCTACAAATACTTTTGCCCACCAATTCCCATTTGCCTGAAATATCTCTGCAGGTATTAAATCTACTTCTGGTGCTTTATTTCTCCTTTGAGCCCATAATCAAAGGTTCTATTTCTCATGCAGAGACTTGTTCTCGGCAATGGAAATGTCAGAACTGCTTGTCTGAGGATTTATTACCTCTGAAAGCCTAACAAGGGTTCAAACCCTTGCTCCTTTGCCCTAGGCTGTTTCACAGACAAAACTATAAGGCTTGGTGCCCCTGTTTCCATGGTAGCCCTACTTATGTACTCCAATGTCTCCTACCCCTGAAATCCAATGAGCAATCCCTACTTGTTGTCCCCAAGACTTCCACCAACATGGGTGAACAGGCCGTTAGTGGTACTGCCTGAAACCCTGGAATTCCTACCTCCCTCTGCTCATAGCTCCTCCTCATATTCCACATTCAGATGATCCCTTTGGACTCATCTAATAGTTAAGTCCAGTTGTAGACATACATAATTCTTGTAATTCTTCCTGTATATTTGTTGCACTTTATTTTGGGACTGTCATTTGCACTAGTCATTGGTAAGGCCATTGGTTTTCATTTTGTACCAGAAAACATGTTAAAATTCCAGAATTTGGACTCTCTTCACACCAGTAAAAACCAAGAATTACATGGAATTTGGCATTTTATATCAGATCAATAAAGCCACAGAACTTGTTTTTTTCCTCGAAATTGCTATCTGTACTTGTACTATCTTTATTTTGCTATATTACATTTGCTGTACATTAAACCTTCTTTTATTCTAATTATTAATACACATGCTAAAACATTGACAGTAGAATCCTGGTAAAATCCGAAAATTAGTCTAGCAGTCACAGGTACAACCCCAGAATCTCAAATCTTGAAAATGGAATTTATTATTTCAGCCACCATAAATCAGTGGCCTTTGTTGTTGGCTTGTTTAAATACTTGACTTAATTTCGTGTTTACATGGTTGAAACTGTTTTACTCTTTGTGTCTCTGTGTTCTCTGTATTCATATTGTTTATGGTCTATACAATTCCATGTATTGTATTGTATTTACCTCTCATGTAACCTCCCAGATGTACCTGAAACTAGGCACATGTGTACTCATCACCTGGTCAATAAAGGCAATGACTACATAACTAAATGATACCAGAGTATAATGTATGGGGCCCCTTATTACTAACTGAAATCAAGCAGATTATAACCTTGTTATGCCACTGTTGTGACATCACTCTGTTGTTAACCCTTTTGAGTATGTCATATCAATGGTATAACAAAATGGAATACTCGCACCATTCAATGTTCCGCTTTGAGAAAATGTTTAAAATGTTGGTATTAAATTAGTTTATTAGTGTCAGGCTGTACCGATGAATAGTGTTGTGAAGAACACACAGTCAACATTGTTGAGGAGTCTTCCTGCATGATTTATGACTGCTTAAGAATTACTCAGGAAAGTAATTCAATCCAATTACACAATCTTGGTAGCTCATACACTATAATCAATCAATTAAAAATCTGTCCTGTCAAGAGCGATTACAATCATTAGGATTACACAGTCTTGAGACCAGATGAACTAAGGGTGACCTTTTGTTATTCTATGACATAATGAATGATCCTTTGCTCATCAACGAAATAGGAATTGAATATAAGTAATAATTCTATCACCAGAGGACATCCACACAAGTTAGATTAAACAAATTCAAGACTGACAAAATAAGTATTTCTTTACCCAAAGAACCAGTAACCTTTGGAATAAATTACTAGAAAATATAATTATCAGCAATAGTAAACAAGCATTCAAAATAACTTGGATAAGTACATATTACAGGGAGAACATTTATGTATTATAATTTGTGTTAAGGAACTATATTTGGGCCATGGCCTCTTCACTTCCTGAAGTATCTAGTGACATGTAGTGACTATAAAACATAATGCATGGTCTTTGGTTAATAACCACACTGTAAACACTTGAAAGTTTGCCATGACATCACTGTAAACCTCAAGGCGTAGCTCCACAACTATGTTGAACTAAGTTATAATATATCAAATTGCAGAGAACTGTTTGCAGCCGTATTGGTCCTTGAACAAAACAAATGAGTAACATAGGTGATTCGATACTTTTCATTGCACCAACAAGAATTTTTCAGAACACAAGCTTTCAGACTACACAGAGTCCTTCTTCAGGTAATGACAGTTTCTAAAAAGCATAGCTTACATTAGTGGATAGTGCAATCTACTACTTTATTAACATACATAAGAAACTCATTCTATGCCACAGGAAGGTTATAGCAGAATGTATTAATTCTTAATAGTCAAAAGCCTTTATGACTCCTACATAGCTGCTGAAATTCTGGACAACTCTGTCTATGATCATTCAACAATGCTAGATTTGCATTTCTAAGAAGAAATACAACATGAAGTAGTGAAAAGTGGTATAATAAGGTGGAAACTGAATGTTTAATTGGTTATATAGTAAGTATAGAAGAAAAGGAAAACGCTGCACCTGGGACCTGGCGTGCCTGGTCAAATATATGATATTTATTATTAATGCCCGACAGGGTGTGTGTCAAATGTTGGGATAACATCACGCCTCAGGTGGTTGAGGCACGAGGCCGCGGGCTGAGTGCGTCCAACGACGAGGCGTGGCATTATCCCAAATGACACACACCCTGGAGGGCATTATTGCTATTATACAATGGCTCGTTGTTATACAGAATAAAAATAATTTTAAAGATGTTTTTGTGTGGAAAAATATTTTTGTTTTTAAGAGAAGATGAAACAATCAATCAAAGGCTCCATAAAATGCTCATCTGCAGGTTCACAGTGAGGCTGAGACTAGAGCCGTGATGTTGTACTGGGATAACAGCACGGGCCAGCCCAAGACTGACCAATCAGAGTCCAGGATTTTTCTTGCCATTGTATAATTGCAAAGTACATTCAAGAATGTGGAGACTGGCACCTAACCAAAGCCAAATAGCATGTGTTGTTCGTGTAGACAGTGTATTGCTTGTAGAAAATGCTGGATATAAGCACTCACGAGCCAAGATGTAATAACCCAGAAAGAACTTTTATTCATCCATGAAGCTCCATTAAAATCCAAGATTAGGTTCAGTGCAAAAATTCACAGCAATCCACAGTAAATCCACAGATAAATCCAAATTGAAACAAGCAAACATAAACACCAGCCCACTCCGCTCCCTCTCGCTCTGTGTGCAGAACAGGTAAGACATGAAGCGTCAGCTCAATCACCTGACATGTTTTGCTCTGAAAGGTGATCAAGCATGTTACCTATACCATTTAAATACCATTTAATTTAAAGTGACCATACATGAATTAATACAATAGGTCAAAGACATAATGGTATGTAGAAATTAATAGACTAGCCCATTTTTCATTGTCCATACATTTATAGGGAACACAAAGGTCCTCCTTATTTGGTAATGAAAAAAGTTTCTTCCACTGTAAGAGTGCAGCTGATATTTAAATCCTGGGCACCTAAATTTATGGAAAAAATCTTTTAAACCATGAACAACATAACAGTCCATATACAATGACATCATGTATTGACCATAAATATAACAAACATACTCAAAAAATAACCTATGGTGAAAAACTAAATACAATTCTCATTCATTTTAAAAATGGCTTAATCTCCAGTTTTTCATTCAAGTCCCTACCTTCCATTCCTTTGAATGCATACATCCAGTATTGCTTGCGTCCGAGGAGGAGATTATCATAATCCCCCGCAACAACACTGTTTTTCTATTCCCTGGAATTTAAAACTATGAAACTGCTTATCAGTTTGTATCATAATGTGGTTTGCAAGGGCATTCTTGTTATCCAAATATTCAATTGCCCTCAAATGCTCACCTATCCGAATTTTAAAACTTATTTTAGTTTTCCTACATAAAATGAACCACAACTACAGCTGGCTAAATAAACCAGTCCGACAGCGGAACAAGTCATGAAGCCCCTTACTGGAAATGATTTATTAAGGATGGGATGCACAGAAGTTCTAGTGTCCATGACATGACCAGAGAACTTGCAGTTACCACACCTGTGGCTACCACTTTCTCTCCTTGGTAGCCACAAGCGTGGATTCTGTGTAACTGGTTCCATCGAGTGTACCAGTGTATCTTTTAAAGTGACACCCCTTCTATAAACAATTTTAGGATCATCTCCAGAAAGTTCCTTTAGACCAGGATCTTATAATGCTATATGCCAATTTTTCTTAATAATACTGGCTACATCATGGGATTGGACATTAAAGTGCTCACAAAACAGGCCTGTCGCTCACATAACTTAATAGGTTCTTTTTTTCTTATCTTTTAATAAGCCTCCCTATTTAGATTGTCAATCTCTCATCTTGCCTCCACTATGGTGCTCCTACCATACCATCTCTCCTCAGTCTCACATCAAGTTCGTCCACCCTTTTTACATAAGTGGCTTCATTGCCACAATTTCGTTTAGTCTTGGATGTACTGTCCTTTTGGAATGGCTTTAATTACATGGGATGAATGATTACTACTGGCTAGTATTAATGTATTATGATCAGTGGGCTTATGGAATAAATCCGTAGTAAGCTCACCCATCTTTTCTTATTATTAGATCTAAAAAATAATCTGTTCCTTTGACACTGTAATCCTGAATTTTAGATTAGAATTACTATTTTCTAAATATACAACAAAATCTTTCAGTGTTTTCTCAGAACCTGTCCAAATCAACAATATATCGTCAATGTATCACCTCCATAGGTGTATATATTGTTTGTAGGGGTTTGAGGCAGATCTAATTACCTCTTCCTCCTATCTAGCCATATAAAGATTGGCAAAATTTGGGGCAAAAGTAGCCCCATTGCCATCCCTTTACTTGCAAAAACCATTCATTTTATAAAAAAAAAACAAAAAAAAAAACCAGTTACGTGTAAGGTCAAATGATGCCAGTTGTACCAAAACCTCTGTACTGGGGTATACAAACTCCCTAGTATTCAAGTAGTGTTGTAAAAGCCTGTAACCCATCTTTATGAGGAATACTGGTGTATAGTACTGCAACATTGAGTGTGACAAATAAACTATCTTCTTCAATAGCCACATCCTGGATAATTAAGCAATAAGACATGACAAGGTGTGTGTTATCATGTAATAACCGTCACTCCTGGGTTGGGTTGAAGCCACGAGGCAAAGCCAAGTGCTTCCACCACCCCAGGGGATGTTATTGAATGATAACACACACCTTGGAGTGCCTATTGCAATTATACAATGGCTCGATGTTATAGAAAACAAAAATAAAAAATAAAAATGTTTTAGTAGATTTTTAGTGAGGCAGTATATCTTTGTTTCTGAAAAAAGAGGAACAAGCTCCATAAAATGAACACAGTGGTGTTATTGTGTAATACCATCACTGTCTCAGGCACACACTGACCAATCAGAGTCCAGGAAATTTTCTTGCCATTGTATAATATGTAGTATCTCACCAGTATCTCTAAGGCATGTAGGAGTTTTTGAGCCAACTCTGCAATATGTGCATCTACGAACTTTTGAGTGGTTCAGTTAATTAATTATTTCCAGAAACTATCGGTCTACTGGGGGTCCACCAATCTTTTATGGACCCTAGGCAGACAATAAAATGTTGCTCTCACTGGGCTTTGCACACTCAAATATTCAATTACATGAACTGGTAACAAATGTTCCTGTCTTAATTTATACAGATAACTGTCAATTTCCCTCTTAAATTGTCCAGTAGGGTCTCTGGGCAGTTTGTTATAAAAATTAGAACCATTCAATTGTCTCATTACTTCCTTATCATAATTAACACTATTAAGTACTGCTACTGCCCTCCCTTATCCGCTGATTTTATTGTGATATCTTTGTTTTGCCCAAGTTTTTCTAGTGCTTCTTTTCTAACTTACTTAAATTATGAAAACATTTCTTGTTCCATTTTCCCCAAAGCTTCAATTTCTCTTTCACAACATTTAATTTAAGTCTGTAATGCAGGAGTACATTCTGGACAACTCTGTCTATGATCATTCAACAATACTGATTGCATTTCTAAGAAGAAATACAACGTGAAGTAGAAGTGGTATACTAAGGTGGAAACTTAATGTTTCTTTATTGAAAAATCAGGATTTTATTCCATGGCTACAGTCAGAAATGAAGTAATGTTTTGATATAAATAATACAAGTTTCAAGTTTGTTTATTTGGGATAATTTCATTGAGCAAGCTCATTTACAATGATGTACCATCATACTAAAGAAAATGCAAGTTCCGTATAAAAAGTAAAAAATATACTTACAGTCTAAAACACTTTCAGTAAGTTAACAACAGAGACTTAGCAGCCCACTATAACACAATGTATTACACAGAGTACCCAAGTAACCTCCTCTTTGGGATAACTACATCTCTCACAATAAGCAGTGACAGTCAAAAATAGGCCTTTATAGCTGCTTGGGATGGAAATTTTGCATCCTTCAAACGAAACCTAGCTGGCAAGGAATTACATTCACGGGGACCATATGACTATAAAAATAAGTAACCCTCAATGTTTTGGCTTGGCATTACCAATTCCACAAAAATGAATTCCTTAAAGAACCTTTCCATACCCCATACTCTAAACGATCTATCAAATAATCTGAACATCTCCTGAAAACTTTTCAATGCAAACAATATTTTACTAACTGTCACCTTTCATGTAGAGAAGTCCATCTTAATTGGTTATATAGTATACATCTATGTGTGTCATAAGGGGCATTTAGCACACATCGTGCCATTCTTAAATGCAATACATCCAATTTTGTAAGCTTATCCTTCGTACTGTAGTCTTCACGTAATATCTGCATAATTTAAAATTGGGAAGATTTGAGACAGAACTATCTTTAACCTAGTCTCTCAATCCAAGCACCCCTTATGTCAATATAATGCTCCTAAACATTTTGCTTCCTTATTTTTCAATTTGGCTACACGTATATTTCCTGATCCTATCATGTACATCCAGTAAACCAAATTCTTATAAGCCTCTACACCTCTATTTGTTCCAATTTTACACCTTCCAATGTACATGTACACCTCCAACTTCTCCCCTTGGGAGCTGTGCCTTCTTGATGGCTCTTCCACGGTGACCCGCTCAACTGCCAGACAGCCCAGAGACCCACAGGCTATTCTGCCCTGAATGGGTGCACACCTCCAACTTCTTCCCATGGGATCTACACCTTCTCTGGCAGCTGTTCCACGTGACCCGCCTGACTGCCAGGCAGCCCAGAGACCTGCAGGCTATTCTGCCCTGAATGGGTGCACAACCTCCAACTTCTGCCCGTGGGAGCTGCACCTTCTCTGGCAGCTCTTCCATGGTGACCCGCCCAACTGCCAGACAGCCCAGAGACCTGCAGGTATGGACACAGCCTGCCCATTGGCACCACTGCCCGGCTAGAATCTTGGTGACTTCTGTCTCCATCGGCAGATTGGTGCTATATCCAGTTCCTCAGCCTTGACTGGACACTTGGCCTTCTCCTGCCTTCCTATTACCAACTGGTTTCATCTCCCTAAGCTGCTTCCCTTGCACTAACTTTTTACATTATTGGTTTGATTTTGCTGCTGTGTATACTGCATAGATTTCAGCATTTTATCTGTTTTTTATCAATGCCTAGACTCTTCATTGCTGTGATTTAAATTGCCAAATACTGCTAGAATTTTAGACTGTATGCTCCTCTCTGTCCTTTAGCTCTGCCTGAGCGGAAGGAGTAGCCCTAACCCACTAAGTGCTTTTTTTTTTTAAGTGCTGACTTTTCCATTAGCAGATTATATCTTCTAGCCACTACAGGGCTATATCTCTGGTAGGAGTAAAATTTACTGTGTCCACTCCACCATTAGCAGGTTATATGCAGCTGCCACTGGGGCTCCTATCATATCCTATCTGGCACATCACACACTCTGTTCCCCAGCTGTTATCATCACAACTCTGTGTACATTTACCTACTTCCTCTGCCTACTTCAAAACCAGGGCTACATGTATGCTCTTCCTCCTATGAACATGGGCTATGTCCACCTCCTTCAATCCCTCTCTTTCATACTGCTGTTGATTCTAAGCAATGACACTTCACAAAGTGATATGCTGGTTCCCTATCGTACCACTATCGATCATAATCTCCATTATAACCCCTGCTTTATCACAGGTAATTTTAAACTGTTAACCAAGGGTCACTGGTCCTGCGACTGGCTCCTGCTGCCTCCACAGGGGTGGCTTACCGCTGGGGACCCTGCCTCATATGTCACCCTAATTACTCCAATTAAGCTCACGGTACTGAGCTTGGAGCATGAAGGCACCTCAGTCCCAGAAGACCCAATAAGCTTTTCTACAAACAACTTAAAGGAAGCTTGCTCAGAATCATCCTACTTTACTGCTTATGTCAGGCAACATTCGCCCTAACCTTGGCCCTCATGGACATCTGCCCACACATGACTGCTCTAAAAAGCAACTATTAAGTTGGCAACTGTCAACATCTGCAGCTTGCAGACTAAATTGGATAACCTCCAGGTATGGATCTCAACATAGCCCTGACATTCTGTCAGTAGTGGAAATGTGGCTTTCCCAAAGGTTCCAGACTCTGCAGTTGCTCTTCCTGGATATACCCTTTACCGGCTGGATAGGCTCACCAAGCAAGGTGGTGGCTGTGCCATCTTTCTGAAAGAGATACTTAAAGGATACGCCCTGCCTGCAGACAATCACTGGGCGCATGGCCCAGGTGCTAACCATTAAAAGTACTGCTTGGGGCCCAAAATAAAGCTTTGACAGTAATCTCTGCCTCTGTTCCTCCAAAAGACAATAGGACAGGCTTCACAGCTTAATGGACTACATTCGTAGCCTCAACCACAAATCCAAAACTTTAGTACTGGGTGACCTAAATGTCAACTGGTTATCTTCTAGTGCTTCTCCATGCAAGATGTTGCTGTAGAGAAGTCTCGCTCCACCTTGCCCAACTTGTTATATCCCCAACAAGCACTAACTATAAGATGGGAACAAGTACCCTTCTGGACCTGGTACTCTCCAGTCACCCACAACGAATCTCCAGTGTTGCAGTACATCCAGATTCTATGAGTGACCACTCTCCTGTTTCCTGCAGTTGGTCCAATAAATTCTGCAAGCCCCTATCTCTGACTATCTACAGTAGATTGTTAAACGTGGACATTTGGAACATCTAAAAATGACCTCAGCAACATTGACTGGTCCCTCTCGATGCCTTTGATGGCGTCAACCTGGCACTGGATTATTTCATAAAACAATTCAACAATGCCTGTGATACCCATGCTGTCATTAAGAAATGAAAGTTCATGGCACTGTAAACCCTGGATTACACCAGAACTCATTGCTATGATGAAGCACAGCAATCACTTCTGGCACTGTGCCAGGGCATCAGGCAAACAAGCAGATGTTCAGGAATACAAGAAAGCGAGAACACCTGTACACATGAAATCCATACTATGAAATCCAACATCATAGGAAATGCTCACCAATACCTGGGAAACAGCAAAACCTCTGGAGCAACATAAAGATGTCACGGGAAAGACTCTAAGGTCTCACCCTCCATGCTCAATATCGATGGATTCCAACCCTGGACCTGCTAACCATAGAAACACATTCAACAGCACATTCACGGACCTATCCAGTGTCCTCCCTTCAGACTTCTTCATGGATAATGACTCACCCTGTACCTACTGTCCTGCTAATAACCACCTTCTTTTTACTTCAAAACAGTCTCAGCATGAATGGCCAGGAAATACCATACCAAAGTGTTAGGTAAATCACGGCATAGTGGTGACTCACTGGATCTTAAGCTCATCGCTCTCACTCTTGAGGAAGTGCTGATGCCCCTCACTAAGATCATCAATCTATTGCTACAACTCTCTTAATTTCCTCAAATTTGGAAATCAGCACTAGTCACCCGGTGCACAAGAGTGGAGGCAGGACCCATCACACAAATGGCAGACCCATATCTATCCTCCCACCAATATCCAAGGCCCTTGAATGCATTGTTGCTGACCAACTGGTGGACTGCTCTGAAAATACTCAATCCAATGTCCGCAGCAACATGGGTTCCAGAAGGCACAGCACCACCCCACCCAGCCCTGATGTAATTCACTGTAATTCACTGGCTTTATTCATCAATCTCGGATCAGGGCACCTTAGTAGGAACTGCCTTCATAGACCTCACTAAGGCGTTCGATACTGTCCATCATTCACTACCCTCCAGCATCTTACCGCTACTGGCTTCTCCTCTGATACAACACTTTGGTTCAAAAGCTATCTTGAAGACCACTCCAATGGGTGAAAATAGCCAATGTCATATCTGATCGACAGCCCGTCCACTCTGGCATGCCACAGGGCTCAATCCTGGGCACTCCTTTCAGCATCTTCCTTAATAACCTACCTCATTCCTGCCACCAAAGGATCCTCCTCTAAGCAGATGATGTGGTCATCTACTCCAGCAGCCATGACCCCAAGCAACTGGAACTTCGCCATCAGAATGGGTTTGCAGAACTGGAGGACTACCTTTCTTATCACCCTCCACCTCACCCCCTGCCCTACCCCTTCCACACCAGCTTGACAAGACCTATGGCTGCCACCTCATTCCCTGTCCCTACCCCCAACACACACACCAGCTTGACAAGGTCTATGGCTGCCACTTCCTGCCTTTCTTTATTTCTCCCATCTTTATCCTCCCCCTCATCTACGCTTCCTCCTATTAGAATGATAAAACTCCGTAAAGATACATATATATTTGCTCACTGTATTTTACTGTTTTGGAAACATTGTACTTTTACCTCCTTTGTATGTTTTGTCTCCCTTCCCCACTGATGTGGAAACTTTGTAAATGAGCTGTTTGTATTCAAAGGTACTGTAACTCAAGAATGAATAAATAAATAAAATAAAGTACATATAGATGTAACTCCTAGGTGGCGTTATCCCAAGGGCTACTACCCCTGCCTGCTTGGCTAGTAGCAGGTTAAGGGGCCTGAGTTCTGAAATGGGTGCCTCCACCCGGAGATCAGGGTTGGTAGTGGTCAAGCTAACCTGGGCACAGCCCTCCGGGACACTGTAACCCCCTCTTTTTCCCTCTAGTGGCCCGAACACTGTACAATAATCACTTTCACAATACCCTGGTACCCCACAAGTACCCACACTGTTTGCACTTACCCCCAGGGCTGGTTCCTCTGGCTTGACCCTGGGGACCCCCAAACAAGGTTATGCACAGCAATAGCAACAGTACAGTACTTTGAGCACAAACTGGAACCACAGTCAGTGGGGTTTCTAAAACTAGCATCAGAGTGTGACTGCCCCAAACCTCCCTAGAGTAAAGTGTAAATTGTTTTGTCTGAACCTCCCAGGGTGTCTCCATTGAATTCCTGTAGATATTTTCCCACTGTATCAATGACTTCTGACTACTCCTGCCTAAAATGCCTTGGGCATTTTTCACCCATTATTGCTCCACGGTCATACAACCATGACATATTGTACTCCTTGGTCACTTGGTAGAAACTTGTACTACCAAGTGTTTGTTTCTGTCTAACATGTGCATATTTAGAAAATGTGATGAGCTGTATATACCTGTCCTACGATCCAACTAGCTAGGGGTGTATACGACAATGTTATAAGTTTATTATGACCAATCCAGTCCTTGAGCTATGCCCACTCTTATGTATGATGACTGTATATATCTGTCAGTCGAACTAACTAGTCTAGAGTGTATAATCTGAAATGTGCTTACTACTGTATGTTTCTAGCGTCAAATGATGTATTTCCACATGTTTGTTTACTGTGACAAAAACTGTACTCTCTTTGCCATGTCTCCTTGACTGTTGTTCCTCATGTTGTACTCTCCGGTCGTTCCTGAAAATAGGCATAATACTTGTCTAGTGTACTTACCCAGTAAACAAAAGCTAAATAAATAAATAAATAAACATGCAGAAAAGTTAGATCTGATTTATTCAGGGACTTGAACAAGGAGGGGCAAAATCAGGTTAATTAGCTTAAAGGTTATATCAATCAAGCAGTTATGCATGCTTTGAGTCCCCCACAGTCCACCTCTGGGTATCCAGGTGGAGAAGAGATGGGTAGCCAGGACCGATGCCCGGGTTGCAGCTGGTTGGGGCCCTGTGATGGAAACACAACATGCACAGTACACAATATTTGTAATCCGAGCCAGAGGGCTCAGTTCAGAAGGAAACAAAACAACAAGACAATCAGATGACACACTCAGATTAAGCTGTTGTTGCAGGGAGCTACCCTAGTATTTACTCATGATACCCAAGACTGGACACAGGCTGGACGAAAATCGAGATTGCAGGTGGTTGATCTGGAATGCCAGGAGAAACAGGGCCCTCACAGTCATGGGCGTCATTCCTGTTAAAGCATGGAGCAGGGGCTGATCCCCAGGCAGGTCTCTCATCGATGGCTTCTCTGTGCAGTGGGTAGTCTGACTGGGCCAGTCTGGCAAGGCCCAGACCGCATGGAGACAAATTCAGATGCAGTCCATTTTGGGCTGGATACAGCTTCCAGCAAGCAGAACACTGTTCACACAGTGAGGACTAACTCACGACCCACTAGCAGCTCATAGCACATTTACATGTAAGGGAATTCTACTGTACCAGGCAAAGCGCTCCCTGGTCACAGTAGCAAGTCTCTGCACACACGGGAGCTTAGGGGTAGCTGGAACTCCTGACAGGCTGATCGCATTCAGCAAAATCTTCAGTCTTCTTCAGGTTGAGCCTGGCCCACTTTAGTAGCTTACTTTAGTCACACAAACTTGGATTTAGTCCAAATAATTCTCTTCTCTCCCTCTCAGGAGCAGCACACCGACATGCAGGCCAAAAACTTAGCCTTTTCAGAGTTCTCCCATGCAAATCCATTCAGGATTGCTGCTCAGAATCACTTCAGCTCCTTCTTGTTCAGCTTTCAGCTTAGATCTAACTGAAA
Source organism: Neoceratodus forsteri (assembly GCA_016271365.2). NCBI lineage: Eukaryota > Metazoa > Chordata > Ceratodontiformes > Ceratodontidae > Neoceratodus > Neoceratodus forsteri. Next base: position 1,609,572,712 of record CM028130.1, read on the forward strand.
ACTGCAAGCAGCCGGACTTCCCAAGATCCAAAGAGTTTGGTTGGCTGATTTGGCTGTCAGTCAAAGCAAGAGCTCCCTTCAGTTGCAAAAAGGTGCAACAAGTTCAAAACTACAATTCCTACAGATTTTGACTTCAGACATCTCCTGTAGTCCGTACATTTTAGGTCCCACAAGAACTGATTGGTCCAATTTGCAGTCCAGGACCAAGATAGTAGAGACAAACAAAACAGTCCTTGCTACAAAGAAAGCTGGTTAGACAAACTACATTATCATTATCACTCTAAATGATTTTCAGCAAATAGTTACATCTTTCAACAGAGTTCCTTTCAGATTACTTATGCTGCAATAGGAAGCTCTTAAAGAGACAGTACACAGAGACTATAAAGGCTTTGGTAATCACATTTAAATTGCTAAAACGCAGGACACCAGCCTGGCAGTGAGCATTTAGGCAAGCTCAAGGAAGACTTTTGGGAAACCCCATTTGTAGGGGGTTATATATATATGTAGATATATATATATATATATATATATATATATGAATGAAACATGAACTATTAATAGGGTCATTCTGTTTTAGAGGACCCAGTCAACATCACATTGGTCTTAGTTGAATTTAGTTTTAAATGGGACAACCTAAAATAAGTTTGAAGTTCATCAAACATCTGTTGCAATTTCGCTGGACCTCCTTAACTGAAACATCAGAGGTACAGACCACAGAATCATCAGCATAACACTGATAGTCTGCACCTCCAATGCAACTCCTCAACCCCTCAAGTAATTGTAAAAGAAGGGGACCTAAGACAGATCCCTGCAGAACTCCCTTATAATATTTATAACCCTGGAATGGCATCCATTCACTATTGTACTTTCTGTCACCCAATCAAATAATTTTTAAATCAAATCAAGGCCTCCAATCTCAGTCCAAGATCACCCAATCTCTCAACAGTATTGCATGGTCCACCATATTGAAGGACTTGGAGAGGTCAACAAAAATGGCCTAGTAACTTTCCCAAGTTCCATAGTTTTGTTGATGTCATCCAAGACTCACGACATGGCGTTACTGGATTATGCTTCTTGTGGAAACCTGATTGATATTTATCAGCCAAATTCTCATTTTCTATAAAGTCAATAGCTGTATAGCTACCAACCTTTCCAGAATTTTTACTACTACAGAAAGAAGGTATATGGGCTCGTAGTTAGTCATGTAATCAGGGCTACCCCTTTAAATATGGGGACCACCCTGGCCCTCTTCCATCCCTGAGGTATCTCACCTGTCCTCAATGACCGTTAAACATATATGTTAAATGTTCCACAGTTTACAATACTGAATACTTTAGGAATCTTGAGCGTATCCGTCCGGTCCACAGCTTTTACCCATTTCAGAAGCTGGTCCCTAACCTCTCCAACAGAGACTTTGTGGAAAGTAAATTTATTATCAATTCCTTGGACAAAATCATTTAATTTCACTTTCTCATCCTTCTTCTGATCCCCACTAAAATATCCAACATTCTCAAAGAATTTATTAAATCAATCTGGAAGTTTATCATCCAGAATGACATTTTTCTTTCCTCTGATATGTTGAATAGTTTCTCTACTTTACCTTTCCCATTTAGCATATTAATAGTGTTCCAACATTATTTAGAATGCCCAGCTAATTCACTGGTCTTGATCTTAAAATAATTTTCTTTAGCCAATCTTACCTCTTTGACAAATCCATTCCTAGCTTTTCAATATTTTGCCAATCTTCAGACAACCCTGATTTTCTTGCTAATTCCCAATATTTATTCCCCTTAAGTTCAATAAAGCAAATTAAACCACACCTCAGAACTTTTTTAACTTTCTTTGTTAACAGAGGAAAATGCTTATCATAGAGAGAACGGTACAAGGCTGGAATATGGGAGACTTTCAGATGTTACCCTAGAGTGTTAATAATTGGTTATTCTACAAATTTGAAAAAGCAAGTGTAACCCCTTGTTCAGGGGTTACAAGAATCCTATTAGAATTAGTGGTAGGCAGGGAGGCAGCGTGATTTTCCAGCAAATGGATTTCACTCTGTCGCTCTCTGTTGTCAGTCTCAGCTGAGAGCTGGAGGATGATGTCATTTAGAACTCTCGCAGCAGCATAAGCCATGGCCAGTTGCTGTGAGGGAGGGAGATATAATTATGTAGCCAATCTGTAGTTGGAAGCTGCAGTGTGCAGTCAGTCTGGTGCCAGAGCTCAGAGTGAGCAGTAGTCTGGAGCAGCAGCTCTGATATAGAGCTGCAGTGTTGCTTTTCTTTTCAACCTAGTGGAGTAGAAACCTTCCAGCTTGGTTAACTGGTGGAAACTGTCTCCAGGGATTTTCCAGTGTTTCATCTCAGGAGGGATTGTGCAGGCTGCCAGCATGTTAGGGGCAATCTCCTTGATCCTACCAGGACGTTTGGTGAAGCTGCCTTGAGTACATCTTCTTTGAGTACTTTTGTTTGTGTGAAACTGCCCAGGAGTACATGCATTTCTAGGTGGACTCTCTGACAAAGGACCCTATCACCCTAAAACAGTTAAAAGTTGGCTGTCTTCTGTGAAGTCCAGTATGCGACCAATCAAGTGAACAACACTTTAACCTTTGACACCTTTGTGGTGTCCTGTGAGGATGTTAAGTGAAATACATTTCTAGAGAGCATCTTCAGTAACTTTTGGATAGTGTGAGGTGTATTTACCAGAGGGATGGCCGAATATGAATTTGGAAACAAAAGGTGGAGACCTCCATCTGGAGTGACCAGTGTAGCACTCTGGGTTCTGAAAGGCACCTGTGTCTTTTCTGTCAGTGCATGTGGCCAATGGCTGAAGAAAGTTTTACCCCAGTGAATGGGTTTCTCCAGTTTTACCCTGTGATTGGGTTTTCTCCAGTTCTACCCCAGTAAGTGGGTTTCTCCAGTTTACCCCTTGTATGTGGGTCCTCCAGTTTGAGCCTTGAGTGCTCCATCATGGTCTGTGTGCCACAGTAATCATATGCAATATGGGACTTTCCAAGTACTGGCCATATGTGCCATTTCCAGGAGAAAGTGTGTGTTCTACAGGTGGCTAGTTTACAAGTTCTACAGTTATCCTATGCAATATGGAAATTTGGTGTTCTGTACCTCAGATGTTTGCATTTACCATTTGTGTAATGCTTTGCGTTGTTCCTACTGTTATGGAATAAAGCCACACTGTAGAATCCCAACTTGGTATGGACATTTATGTTATTCTTCCTGTGTTTGGAGTTACTTGGGTACCCCTGTCCAAAAGTGCAAACTTAGCATAGCCCTGACAAAACATTTTCTTCCCAGGACCTGGGTTGTTGGCCATGGTATTGGTCCCACCAGGTGTGTCCAGGTAGTAGCCGCACTTGGTTTGTGTTTTTATAATTTCTACTTGTCTGCACATCCCACCTTGTCTAATGGTGGCAATCAATGTAACCCCACCCTTCTCTTTCCCCTAGACTATGGGAGGTGTGCCTGCTGGTTAAATAAGGCTGGAGGGGTTACAGAAGGAAGTCTGAAAATTAATAGGTTGGAAGGGGTTGGATGCTCTATTAAAAATACATAGGCAGTAGTTAAATCTGGCCCAAGCTGTTACCTGTAAAATTACAAAATTGAAATATGCAATAAATATAAAATTCAGTCTGTCTGGATAGAACATGCACTTGCTAAAACCAAACAAAATATTGGGAGGAGGGTGAAAATGTATGTTCTTGCTTATTGCTTGAAGAAGGCCCAACTTCAAAATATAATACATTCATGTAACAGCGTAGGAAGTGTAGGAACAGCGAGGGAGCAGTCGGAAAGGCGCAGCCAATCGCCTGCTTCCTTCAGCCCACAGCAACCAGCTGAGCACGGGTTCAGCTCGCCAGCGGTGCAGCGGCACCTAGCCGAACTTGGGAACCACAAGGCCGGGAGGAACAGCGAGGAGCAGTTGGGAAAGGCGCAGCCAATCGCCTGCTTCCTTCAGCCCACAGCAACCAGTTGAGCACTGGGTTTCGCCCGCCAGTGGGCGGTCGGCGGCACCTGGCCGAACTTGGGAAACCACAAGGCCGGAGGAAAGTTTAGGAGCAGTCGGGAAAGGCGCAGCTAATCGCCTGCTTGCTTTCCAGCCCACAGCAACCAGCTGAGCACCGGGCCGCTTCCACCAGCGGGCAGTCGGGGGCACCAAGCCGAACTTGGGAACCACAAGGCCGGGAGGAACAGCGAGGGAGCAGTCGGGAAAGGCGCAGCCAATCGGTAAGCTTAGTGCTCCATCAGGCACAGCAGCCGATTGGCTCTCCTGCCCCATTGACTTACACTGGCTCAGTTTGCATTGCTGAAATCTGTGTGGGACTTGAAAATTTGTTTTTCTTTTGTCTTTACTCTTCCCTGGTGTTTTGCTGCAAGTTTCCCAGAAGAGCTGCTTCCTCTGCCTGCTTCCTTCAGCCCACAGCAACCAGCTGAGCACCGGGCCTGGCTCCGCAGCGGGCGGTGGCGGCACTAGCCGAACTTGGGAAACCACAAGGCCGGAGGTACAGCGAGGGAGCAGTCGGAAAGGCGCAGCCAATCACCTGCTTCCTTCAGCCCACAGCAACCAGCTGAGCACGGGCTTCTCCGCCAGCGGGCAGTCGGGGCACCTAGCCGAACTTGGGAACCACAAGGCCAGGAGGAACAGCAAGGAGCAGTCGGAAAGGCACAGCCAATCGGTAAGCAGCTCCACCAGGCACAGCAGCCGATTGGCTCTCCTGCCCCATTGACTTACACTGGCTCAGTTTGCATTGCTGAAATCTGTGTGGGACTTGAAAATTTGTTTTCTTTTTGTCTTTTACTCTTCCCTGGTGTTTTGCTGCAAGTTTCCCAGAAGAGCTGCTTCCACTCTGGTGAGACATCTATAGAGGCAACTGCTGTTGATTCTGTTGAATTCTGCTGGACTCTGTTAGCAGCAGTGGGCCAGATGCTGAGCGCCACTCTCCTTCTAGTTTTATATGTGTAAATCATCAAAAAGTGCTATTATCCACTATTGTATTGTAGGGAAACTACCGTTTTACTGCTCTTTAAAGTAATTGCAGCTCCTTGTCTGAATATGTAGGAGTGGGCCAGACACTGAGGTGCCACAGGACCCCCACAGTCCTTTGTAGTGCAGATTTGGTCAGTGATGCTCAGAAAAGGCTGCTACTGCCTTTATTAATTGCTGCACCCTCCTCTGTCTCTCTCAGCCTGCTTCCTTCCAGCCCACAGCAACCAGCGGAGCACCGGAGCCGGCTGTAATGGTCGGCGGCACCTAGCCGAACTTGGGAACCACAAGGCCGGGAGGAACAGCGAGGAGCAGTCGGGAAAGGTGCAAAATGTTTGCCCACCCGCCCTTCCCCTTCTTGTGTGTTAATTTATAGGCATCTTCCCAGAAATCTCTTCCCGCCCACAGCACTTTTCTCTAAACCAACAGAGAGTCACACCAGCTTGCTGATCCAACCAATCAGCAACCGCTACTCCTATTGCCAACTATCAATATCCCCCAGAATGGGGAGCTTGCTACTGATACTCCTGTCACTATCAGCCACAGGGTTCCACAATGAAGAAGACCCTATTATACAATTTAAAGTGGTAAACCGACTAGTTTCTCTGAACATCCCCATGGCTGACACCCAAACCCTCACATATGCCTTGCCATTGCTGCATCGACTACAGTGGTACAATCACCATAAAGTTACACATATCACCACATATATGTCAGCCAAGGCCCCACTGCTGGGTATATAGATCCCCACTAAGCCTAGTCGTCAATCTGCTAATTGGTATCCCGACACTACCTTAAATCCACAGGAGCACCCAAAACAAAGAGTGGCAACGGAATAAAAAGGAGGACCAAAGACAGCCCCCTCTCCCTATCACTGGCAGCCCTTATGAAATTATTGATCTTCCTATTGCTCTGTATTGGTAATGTGGAAATCAACCCTGGACCTCTTGAAGTATCACCTCTCCATCAGACCTAACCTCAACTAAAGGCCTCAGTTTCCTGCATATTAATGTATGCAGTCTGTTGAAAAAATTTACATTGCTACAAGCCTGGGTTGCCCATACCTTGCCAGACTTTCTTGTGATAACTGAGACATGGCTCAAGACCACCATAATGGACAGGGAAGTTAACCTACCTAACTACCAGCTATTCAGAGCTGATCACCAAACAAGGGAGGCGGAGTAGCCATATATGTAAAAGCTGGTTTAGTTGTATCCTGTACTGCTGCAACATCTATGCCCAAGGAATTTGAGTGTCTATCTCTAAAAGTCTCTCCCCCAATACAGCAGCTTTCCATTTAATTGGATGCTACAAACCCCTTCTGCTGAACACAAGCTCTTATCCCACCTGGGAAACCTGGTCAAGTCCTGTACTGAAGAAGTCATTATCATAGGGACCTGAATTTCAACTGGCTCACCCAGGCAGCTACACCTCTGGTATCATTCTGTGACACCTATGGGCTCACACAGTTAATTAATGAACCAACAAGATTAAATGCAAGGAATAGTAGTAACAGTACTCTACTTGACATCATGCTAGTGATAAACCACATCTATTCACACATGCTGGAGTGCTCCTATGCGACATAAGTGACCACTGCCCCATCGCAGGGGTAAGATCCAACAGCATTAAAACAGATCCTGCAAAATTCCTCATGAGGAGATCCAAGAAAACACCAATATTGAAGGATATCTGCATGATCTAGCCTACTCTCCACACTGGCAAAAGTTCTATCTTGCACATTCTGCAGAAAAAGCTCATCAGGTGCTAAATAGCATTATAATAAATGCCCTTAACACCCATGCCCCAATCTCTAGTATCCGAATAAAAACAAATCCTGTCGCTGGTTTTCAGCTGACCTCAAAGCTGCACTGCTGGAGAGAGATAAACTTTAGAAAGTAGCAAGAAAACTAAAAATATCATGGACTGGATGATCTTTAGGAAAGCCAGGAATAAATGCACCAGGAAAGTTAGGGATCCAAAGGCTGCCTACTACCTGGCCGAGCTCCGACTCCTCCTACCATAATACTGCTAGATTTTGGGGCACCATCAAGGGTATGATGGGCCAGAATGTTAACAAGCCCTTCCAACCCAATTACACAGTAACTATGGCCCCATTACTGGCACAATGGAAATCCTGGATGCATTCAACAACCACTTCACAACAGCTGGCCTTGCCTTTGACTCCTCCCCAGCTAACCTATTAAGGGATCAATTAAGCTCCCACTATACTGGTGATCAAAGAGTTGACTCCTCCTTTAGCTTCAAACCTATACTGTTGAAACAAGTTGAGGATCTATTATGGCATCTGGATACCAAAAAAGTGCAGGAGCAGATCTTCTGGACCCATTCTTTCTAAAGATTGCGTGTCATGTGCTTGCAGTCCCCTAACTCATCTCTTTAACCTTTCCCTAAACTCTGGCTCTATTCCACACTGTGGAAGACAGCCCAAGTGGTTCCCTTCTAAAATCAGGGGACCCTATGGATCTTAATAACTACAGGCCTATTTCCGTCCTACCTGTGTTATCCAAGATGCTGGAGAAATTAGTGAGTATTCAGTTAAGGGAATATCTGGACAATGCTAATCTATTAAATCCAGCTCAATCTGGATTCAGGGCCAAACACAGCACTATCACTGCATTAGCCAAGGTCACCAATGATTGGCAAACCGAATTGGATAAAAAGAACAATGTCTGTGCAGTATTCCTGGACCTGAGCAAAGCATTGACACTGTGGATCATGAACTGCTACTCTCATCCCTACACTCCATTGGCCTAGATCCATCCTCCCTTAAGTGGCTCAGATGCTACCTCCGGTAGATCACAGCAGGTAAAAGCTGAAGGTGACCTATCCCCATTAAGACCACTGTCAAGAGGAGTCCCCAAGGCTCTATTCTGGGTCCTATCCTTTTTGCCATTTATATAAATAAAATTGATTCAACCCTTACCAAGTCCTCAGTACATCTCTTTGCTGATGACACTGTACTGTATGTTAGCAACCCTTCACCTAAAGTTGCTCATGAAATCCTACAAGCAGAATTCTCCCTGTTACAACATCAGCTTCTCGAGAAAAGCTTCTGCTAAATGCAAAGAAAACCAAAGCAATGATGTTCACAACCCAAAACTCCACCAACACATCCTCTTCAATCAATCTCCCCAGCTATGCACTATACTTGAGAAAATCTGGAGTATGTTGAAAATTTCAAATACTTAGGTATGTGGATTGACAACAGACTTGACTTTACTCAGCATCTAGAACAACTGCTGAAAAAGCTTAGCCTAAGGCTTGGCCTCCTCTACAGATTAAAACCCTTCCTTAATAGAGATTCAAAGATGAGATTAGTCCAGGCCATCTTTCTATCAGTCATTGACTATGCAGACTTCCTCTATAGTCACTGACCCACTCCTACCTTCAAAAGTTGGATACTTTATATCATAGAGCAATAAGGTTCATTACAGACCTGCCATATAATACTCACCATTGTTCTCTCCATGACGCAATTGCATGGGTTTCCCTTCATGTCAGGAGGAGCAGAAATGCAGCTCTATGGATATACAGAGCTTTATCAAAAAACTCCCAAGCTATATCCTGGACTGCTTCAACCTGACCACTCCCAGCTCCTATGCCCTAAGAAGCAACAATATCATCCTGCTCAAATTGCCCAAAGTCAACACCAAAATAGGGAGGGCAGCAATCAGCTATTCTCTAGCCATAGCATGGAACACCCTACAAATCCCTTAACCTGTCCATTATCATTCCGTTTACATCCTTCAAGCAGCACTGTACAGCCTTCTTCACAGAGAAATGCAGCTGCTATCGCTAGAGATAGAATAGTCATCCCACAAAACCATATTCCAATGGCATATTCCTTCCAGTCAGAACACCGCCAGTATATGGCAACCCAATATTCCCTTCAGCATCCTTGTACTCATTATGTGAGTGACTGTCATTATCCCTTTGAGATATATATGTACTGTACATATTGTAGAGGTTAGTTTAACTTCTCTTAGCCAAGCTTTAACATGTGAATCTTTGTATATTATTGTGTTATAAATAACATTTTCTTTTCTTCTGTATGTATAACTGTCTCATAAGTATGTGATGTAATTGCTGTGCATCAACTTGAACCTTGACCTTATCAGGTCCATCTTGTAAATGAGCCTTGCTCAATGATGATCGCCTGAATAAATAAAGATTTGATTGATTGATTGATTGATGTAGGGATAGGCATAGTAAACTAGCAGTGATTACAAGTGAAATCAATGAAAATTTTAAAAGCTTTATCAGAATCTATATGGAGGTAAGACTACTGTGGACGAGACAAAACTCACAGAATTCTTGTCAAATCTCAACCTGCCCCTCCCTTTCTGAGACACAAATTTCTGATCTTAATAGACTTCTGACTGTTGTGGAACTGCAGGCCACAGCTGCACCTCTCCCAATAGGTAAAACTCCTGGTCCAGATGGCCTGCTAGGAGAAGTTTATCAGAATCTCTATCAATTGATAACCTCACACCTATAGAACATGCTAAAGGAGGGCACACTGTATGGGTCACTGACCTGGTTCTCTGCAGGAAGCTTTAATAGTTCTGCTTCCCCAAAAGGCAAAGATATTCAAGACTGTGCAAAGTATCACCCAATATCTCTCTTAACGGTGATTATAAGATCACTGCAAAAACTCTGAGCGATCGTGTAAAATCCTTATCACCTCATCTTGTGGGAAGGAGCAGGTAGGATTTGTAAATGGGAGACAGCGGATAGATACTGTGTGTAGACTGATATCTGTTTTATATGGTCAGCATGTAATGTAAGTAAATCATTGGCAATGATATCTTTAGACACTCAGAAAACCTTTGATTTCCTTGAATGGCCATATTTGTGTGAGGTTCTTACTTAGGTTATCCTTTAACTTAGATAAACGCCTTGTAAAAGGGTACCACAACCTCAGCGTTGACAAACGGTGCTTGATCCAGTAAATTTTAATTAGAACGAGAAACAAAGCAAGAGTGCCCCATCTAACTTTTCCACTAGCTATTGAGCCCTTGGTAGCTAAGATATAGAAGACTGTGTACAAGCAATTATACATAACAAGGCTGTGTTTCAAGATGTTTCCATGGTAACAAAAGACCTCAACAGCGCAACTTGAGAGGTCTTCTGTTTCATGGAAACCCGAGATTGAAACACAGCCTTGTATGTATATGGTTGCTCGTACACAATCTTTATAGTGTATGGGCAACCATTATTTCAAGCCTGTGTGCAGCACATATGAAAAAGTCCCCCCATGCTCCGCTGATTTCTTTACCATTGCAGGGCTTGGGACTGTAGCAGTTCTTTTGGTCACGCGCACTTCTGGTTCAGCTCTCTCACCACCATGGGCACTAAATTGGGTGCCGTGGTTTGAATAAAGGTGGTGTGAGAAGACATTCTATATTGTTGTGCTGCAGTAGCTACATACCTAGTGCAGCACAACAACAAATGACATAGGTACTGGAGCATGACAATGTTGTTTGAGGGATGACTTTCTGTCTAGAACAACATTCCACCATACACTATAAGGAAATGTTCTAATATTAAATGGAATTATGATTAAAAACATTCAAGTAAAGTCCAGGCTTATGTGGATGATCTTTTAATAACTGTACAAAACTCCAGGGAATCTCAAGCAGCAGTGCAATGAAATTGGGTGAAGAATTTGAGCCCATCTTTTTCACTATTAGAGATTCAAGGCATCTTCCAGTTTTGTTTGTTGGTAAAATGGTGTCGTTCCACAAACATTTAAGTATTTCATAAATATTGTGATTTAGTTTTTCTTAAGAAAAAGATGTCTGCCACAGCTGGCTTAGAAAAAGCATTATAGGATTGGAGTTAGGCTCAAGAAAATAAAAAAAAAAACTCATGGTGCCATCATTGGAGGTACTTAGAAAAGTAGATTGGACAGGTACACTAATATCTGTATTATTTGTATCTAAAACTAGGTTTTTGGGATATATTTTTCATTACACTGCTGCTTTAAAACATTAAATGCATATTCTCAGGATCTTTTTAATGTATCCTGGGCTTTCTATAAACTAGGAAGAAACTGAAATAATCCCACTTAAAGAGCAATTGTGTTTTGATATATTGGTAATTGATTTCTGTTTTATAATAAAATGTGTTTATGCAGTGAAACAAGTGGGTTTTCACCTTTACTTTTCACACTGCTAGTAAAAGAATTTAATAGAATTCTGTATTGTGATGTCAGAAACTGCCAATTTAAGTGGCCCACTATATCTCAATGAAAAACTAAAGCTGTTTTCTCTTTTCAAAAATAGATACTTCTTTCAGCAACAAACTTGCATTTTATGTTAACACTATTGTGGTCTGTCTGTTTTACAATTTTTGAAACAGCAAGTGGCTTCTCGTTTCTTCTTCTAAGTAAAATCTGGTTAGGAAGAAACTAACTTTAAATCATAACAAAAGATGACATTGTATGAAAATTACATATTTCCAGTAAATATATAATATTCTAGTGGAATAAAGTGTTATTTTCTATAAAATATGAAAACAGATTTGCAGTTTCCCATTGAACTACACTGTCAGTAAAGTTTTTCTGACTTTATAGTACAGGGATTCCATTGGATTTTGTTATTACTAGTAGTTGGCAAAATACAAATAAAATTATGTAAATGGAATTAGAGAAACCAAACCAAACAAAATGATAACAGAGGGCATTTAAAGGCCCCAGTCCTTCATTATGTATGATATACATCCTTACTAAGCACTTGCTCTTTTTAAATCATATTTTATTATGTTCAAAGAGAGAAAACACCATTGAAATGCATGCCATAACAATAATGTGTCATTCCTTTCTGATAATTATACTCATTTCTAGAACTCTTCCATCTTGCATATACATTATCATTATAACATTATAATGTATGGGAGAGGTGTATAATTAACTGAAATCAACCAGATTACAACCTTGTTATGACATCGCTATGATGTCAGATTGTGGTTAACCCTTCTTGAGTACATCATAGTGATGGCAGAGCAACATTGGTACCATTGCAGATGCCCGTCACTCTGTGTTACCCTGCTGCCCCAATGAAGTGAATTTCCTGATTTTGTTTAGGCTAAAAATCTTTTTTCCCCTCATTACCTCGGCAGCTCTCAGTCCTTACAGGCAGCGATCTCCTGCACACAGCGCCGTCATGGCCGTTCTGGAGGAGCAAGGTTTGCATGGCATCTCTCTCATGTGTGTCTCTCAGACATGAATGGCCATGGCAGTGAGAGCTGGACCAAAGGAGAGTGGGACAAAGCAAAACAACTCTAACTGGTTCCCATACAGTATAAAATATAATAGATGGTTTCAGTTAACAACCTGCTTCAAATCTCTTCTCCAAGGTTGCCAGGTCAACAATAAACCTCCGAGCTTTGCTCTTAAGGTTTACAATGTCGTCTGCGACCTCTCAGATACAACATGATTATTAACTTAAGGCCATCCATTATCCTCTTTATGATTGCCACCGGGACTCTGCTATGTAATTATACTCCCTTACAGGACGGTCAAATTACTATGGTCTTGTTACTTGTGAGGTTTTCCAGGTTCTTACCTTAACTCATTGTCCAAGCCTGGCAACACATATTACAAACATTTACTGTAACATTTATTCATGGGGCTGGATTTCCAAATGGCCCTGGTGCCACAAGCCCTGGTATGCTGAGCGTGATGGCACAGGGGCTTGGCGTTCTCCCAGCTGGTTACCAGAATTTTCTATCCTGTGCACCAATCGCTGCAGTTAGACCAACATTTTCTGGTCTAGCTTGTGGTAATCCCAGATACCCTTTTACGGAGCTTGCATCAGATATTTGGTGCAAGCTACCATAAACTGGGTAAACTTTTGCAACTGTGTCCAACCTAATAAAATTGGGTATAGTTGCAGTAAATGTGTTTAGCACGCTACACCAAAAAGGGTTGGATGGAAGGTTGAAAATCCAGTCTGTAGTATTTGCTGAATATTAATACAGAGCTCTTTATTCTGAAAAGGTTCCTATGTTTACTATTATTTATTTATTATTACTGGTGACGTTTTTCCCTTAGGAAACCCATCTTTAATTTGCTGTTATAACCAGCTGGTTACAGCGACAAACACATGCAGGGTTTCCCATGCTCCACACGTGTCAGCCTCTGGTCTTCCCTTCTTCAGCAGCAGCTGCCATGACTTGTTGCTGGACACTTCATGGCAACTCAGACTGCGGTATGTTAAATTTAAAAAAGAACTGGCTTTATGTACTAAATAACTGGCTGTAAAATGAAAATAAGGTGAGAAGCTTCCAGCCACTTCCAATGCGGACCCTGCTCTCGATCGATTGAAGAGAGCTGTATCTATATTTTATATAAATGCTGTGGCAAAAAAACACTCCCAGCAATTATATAAAATAATGGCTGAGTAGAGTGTGTAAACTTGAATTTTACACCCCATCTCCTCACTTTCGGGTTTATGTGCAACCCACACTATAATTATGTGTGAAATTCTCGTTATAACCACCTACCCAGCCATTATTCTATATATTTCTTTTCTTTATCTGGATCTCACATTTTATTCCTGGGGTGTGTGTAGTTACCGTTAAACATTTCCATCTCTGTTAGTAGGTATCGGGTATTTCTATTTGCTAGATACTGTTCCATGGGATGTTGGTCACTGGGGCTATACTACTGGGCTAAGTGAAAAGCTTCATTTACTTCTCCTTCTGGAGTAATTAATGGTGATTATATCTCATCTGGGATAGCAATCAGGTTATCTAATTGACCACATTTTCTTAGGTATGCATTATACACATTCCTTAGGATGTATGATACTTTTTCAAGCTTGAGTGTTTCCAGGGCATCTTGTAGCCATTCATTGCACAATAGTTTTCTTTTCTGTAACCATAATTTATGTATTTGTCTTTTGCAACGTCTGCAATCAAATAGATTCTGTGTCTTCTACATTCTGTGACATCTCTGTTGGTTACTGTCTCCAGGATATGAATCTCTGGGATAACTGTATTTATTTATTTAAAAGTTTTACCAGGAAGGCATACTGAGCAGACTACTGCTCGATTCAGAGTGCGTACTGGGGAAGAGGGGTGAGGATATACAATTAAGGTTCACCGTAAAGACATTTCAACAATACAACACAGTTCATACGTTACATACGGCAATAGAAGATGTACAATTACAGACAATACAAAGTGCAATTATAGTTAGACAAATACAGGAATAAAATGCATTGTACAGAAGTGGTGAATACAGTAAATTAGTGAACACTGTATACATGGGCAGATAAGCCCTAGTTCTGAGATATTGGTCATGTGCATGTGCAAGTGATGGCGAAGTATGTTTTAAGGATGGAGTTAAGGTGCTGAGAGGAGGCAGAGTGCTAAATAGCCTCTGGAATGGAATTCCACAGTTTGGGCATCTGAGATGAGAAAGCCACCTGACCAGCGGCAGTGGACATAAGTGGAACAGACAACAGGCGATAGTCAAAGTTCTTGAGTGCATATACTGGGCGCTTGGGCTGACAGGACTGCGCTGAGTAGGAGTGGGAGGGTCTGGTACCAGAATTTAGCAGTGAAGCTTATGCAGTGGGACTGACGCCACTTTTGAAGGAGGGAGATCCATAGACTGGTAGAGGGCACAGTGATGAGTGGAGGAGGACATTCAATAAATATAAATAGATAAATAGGTCTTGCATTCACAATATTTAGTTTAATCTATTTTAATTTCTTCCCAGAATGTTCTTATCTCCGTACAGTCCCAGAAAACTTGCATAAGAGTGCTTCTTCTTTTCCACACTTGTAGCATAATGGGAAGCAATATACTTCATTTTCAATAGTGTTTGAGGCATATAATAGAGTATTTATAATTTTTGAACTACTGGGCCCCATATTGAAAGGAGGGCGAGATCGTCAGGTGGCCAGATGCACCACCCAACAAGATGGGCAGGTGCAACTGACTGCAATATTCAAGCAGGATGCACAATCCCAAGGATCGTGCATCCTGTATATATATGCAGCCCTAGAGTGGGAGGTGCAAAAGTGGCCCAGATGACAATGCCCAGCACATCCCAGATATGGGCCAATACTGCCTATGGGGATGCACTGGTGCATCCTAGATATGCTGCTTCCCAAAAGGTGATATTGAGCTGGCATGATGCAAATCAGCCCATTAGGCATGCATGGTGCAAGCGGCCTCATGCATGCCCATTATAGGCTCATTTGCATGTCAGTGCTGGCGGGATGCACCAGACCAGCCTGCCCTCCTCCCAGCCCGATTCCTGTCCATGAACACTAGTGAATCCTAAATCCCGTTTCCATAGTGTAGTGCCCCGTCCCATTCCTCAATTGCCGCAAAACACACCCCATCCCTGTAATGCCAATGAGTCATGCCCCTCCCCATGGTCCCGTTTCACTAAGATCCCCATGCCATACCAGTGTGGCAGTGTAAGATCCCCACCCCATCTGCAAACAATGATCCCTATGCAGTCAAAAATCCCATACATGCCATGTCACGGTATATCTCAACCACAGAACTTTCCATAGTGTAGTGGCCCCCACCCCAGTGGCAGGACACCCTCCCTGCACCCCCCCACCCGTGCCGGTGACTGGCATAGCCTTCCATGGCCAGCCACTGACTGAACAGCTCCAGATGACACTGTACTATGTGGAATCACAGGCCATTGGCTGTGCTGGGTACTCTGTACAGTGTCATCAGAATATTCAGTTGGCGACACTAGCTGTGGCAAGGTAATGAGTGCTTGTGCCAGTCACCCACACAGGTAATGTGTGGGGGGTGTGTGTGAGGGGTCCATGCTCACACAGGGGGCCACCACACTCGGGAAATCAGTCAGGGTATTATTTGAGATCGAACAAGGATCAGGATGGGTGGGAGGCTGCTACACTATGGAAATAAGTCAGGTATTGAGATCAAACAAAGATCAGGGATCGGGATGGGGCAGGGTGGGGCACTACACTATATGAAAGGTATATCGGGGCACCATGTACAGCTTGGGGACCGGGACAGAGGAGCTGTACACTATGGTAATGGGGGTTGCATCTTGCTATGGTGCTGGGCAATAGGCAGGTTGGGGATGCCTACACTGGGGCTCATGGGTGACTCCACCCATACCTGGGTGACAGAACATGTGGCTGGGGGTTGCCACCTGGCTGCAGGGGCTGGCAGCTGCTGTGCTGCTGTGTGCAGTACAACAGTCCACCTGTGGGGTGCCAGCAGTTAGACATGGTTTTCCATGCCTATCTTTGGGCAGTGCATCTTTGCAGATGTGCCACACTTGCTCCATCCATTTGGGCTGAGTATGGGCTTGTGCAGCACATTCATGGGGATGCCCCTCAGAATGTGCCAAATACATTATAGATGCTCTGGGGTTCATCTGGAGCTGCACAGAGCATGTATCCCATTTGAATATCTCTGTCGGTGCATTTTGAGATGCACCATAGCATCTGAGTTTCGACAGCGCATCTCCTTTGAAAATGTCCCCTGAACTTTCAGGTCATGTATCAAGGTAGCGTTTCTTGTGAATGTCCAAATTTGATTCCATTTCCATTGTGTGGTATCTGCATCTAATGCCTTGTTTGCCATTCTTTTGTTTTTCTGCTTTCCCACGTAATTTATTAATCAGACTTCTGTACCACTATGAGACCAAACAGTCTGATTGTACTGCAGGTTCTTTCTGAATTCTTCCATCCATGGGTCGCTATTTTCTGTTATGTCTCTCTCTCTTCCAATGTTGTTTAATGGAGTTCTGTATTTGCAAAGGTAGAAAACATCACTTGGTCTGAGGTTGAAAGTGTTTTGTAGTTTTCTGAATGGAACACATTTTGCTGTTGTCACCAGCTGTGCACTGTAGTTATTCCATACGCTTTCCAATGTGCAGTATACAGTCATTTGTTGTTTATTTAATAGTTTTGTTTCTCCAAATAGGCTGTTCCAAGTTATACTTACATGCAGCCTCTGTGCCTTCGTTATTTGGGAGAGTGTCTTTTTCACGGGCATGGAGTAAAGGCCATTTCTTTAGTGTCGGAGGTAGCGTGCTTTACAACAAAGTACTTATGTTTTGATTCAGTGCTCTGCAGATGTCTCTTTTGATCTCTACCTAGCTAGGTACATATGTTTCCTCTGGGTTTTCACCTTATTGCCATAACTGTTTACTGACACAATGCATTTGTGTGGTGCAATAATAACTGTTTACTGACATAATGCATTTGTGTGGTGCAATGATAACCGTTTACTGACATAACGCATTTGTGTGGTGCAACGATAACCGTTTACTGACATAACGCATTTGTGTGGTGCAATAATAACTGTTTACTGACACAATGCATTTGTGTGGTGCAATAATAACTGTTTACTGACATAGCATTTGTGTGGTGCAGTAATAACCGTTTACTTACATAATGCATTTGTATGGTGCAATGCTAACCGTTTACTGACATAACACATTTGGTGGTGCAATGATAACCATGTACTTGACATAACGCATTTGTGTGGTGCAATGATAACCACGTACTGACATAACGACGAATTTGTGTGTGCAATGATAACCATGTACTGACATAACGCATTTGTGTGGTGCAATGATAACCATGTACTGACATAACGCATTTGTGTGGTGCAATGATAACCATGTACTGACATAACGCATTTGTGTGGTGCAATGATAACCATGTACTGACATAACGCATTTGTGTGGTGCAATGATAACCATGTACTGACATAACGCATTTGTGTGGTGCAATGATAACCATGTACTGACATAACGCATTTGTGTGGTGCAATGATAACCATGTACTGACATAACGCATTTGTGTGGTGCAATGATAACCATTTACTGACATAACGCATTTGTGTGGTGCAATGATAACCATGTACTGACATAACGCATTTGTGGGTGCAATGATAACCTGTACTGACACAACGCATTTGTGTGGTGCAATAATAACCGTTTACTGACATAGCGCATTTGTGTGGTTACAGCGATAACCGTTTACTGACATAACGCATTTGTGTGGTTACCGCGATAACCGTTTACTGACATAACGCATTTGTGTGGTGCAGCGATAACCGTTTACTGACATAGCGCATTTGTGTGGTGCAGCGATAACCGTTTACTGACATAACGCATTTGTGTGGTGCAGCGATAACCGTTTACTGACATAACGCATTTGTGTGGTGCAATGATAGATTGTGATATCAGGGACTTTGAGGCCTCCATTTTCTACAGTCCTTGCCAGTCTCTTTAGCTTGCATCTGGCTTTTTTGCCAGCCCATATGAAATTACTTATCAATCTGTATTTGTTTTATCTGTTGTTTGGGGATTTTGTCATGTAACATACCCAATATAAACAGGATCCGTGGGAGCAGGTTCATTTTGACAGAGTACACTCTTTGTTCCATTCCAACCGGCAGCTTATTCCATCTTTCTCATGTAGCTGATTCAAGTTTTTATAGTAAATGTTTTGTGTTGGGACATTGATCAATGCCCAGGTATGAGATCGCTTTGGACTCCATTTCAGCCCTAGACTGATTATTGAACTTTCTTTGCCTAGGTAATTGAATGGAACACTTCAGATTTTCTAATATTTAAAGCAGCAGTGCCACGAAATTGGGAAAAAAGTGTGATCCTACCTTTTTCATTATAAAATATTCAGGCATCTTCTAGTATTAGCTGGTGGCAACATTTCTAGTTCCATCAAAATGTGAGTATTTTACAAATGTTTTACCTGGGTTTTCCTCAAGAAAAAAATTGGCCACCACATTTGGCTTAGAAGTAGCATTGTAGACCTGGCAGGGGTAGGATCGCGAAATAAAAAACAAACCCATGGTGCGCAGCATAGAAGATATCTAGAAAATAGATTTGACAGGTGTGTTAATATTTTCATTAAATGAAGCTGAAATTAGCTCTTTGGAAAAACATTTTCGTTGCACTGCTTAAAGTTATAGCCAGATAACTGTTCGAACTCCTATATCACTACTAATAGTCTTGCAGTTGATTTCTCTGGATAGGTAACGAGGCATCACATCATCTATGCGTGCTGTTATTTTAGCTTTTACCTGTCTTTCTTTTATAACTCAGCTTTATTGAATATGAGCCACGGTACATACAACATGTTTTCAGTGAACAATTAGAAGCAGAGTCTTGCATCAGGAACGTATGAGCTGCTGGGTAATCATCACAGTAGAAAAACATGAGAAAAGTAAGAATGTGTAACAAACATATAACTAGGGTATACAGCAGAAAGATGTTGTTGACAGTAGGCATACTGATTAACTAAAATTGTTGATGTGATAGAAAGGTGGGATGCAGTCTTTATGCCAGGGGTATTCAATTATAGTTTCTGGTGGGCCACATACACCATGTCCAAACCTTCACAGGCCAAATTTTTACACTTGATCAGCCGTCTGCGTTTTCACACAGGAAAGGTACTGGAAAACTACTGCAAAGCATGCATTCATGTTAACTAGCGCTATCACATCTATTACTGACCTTTTTTTTTAACCTTATCTTTATTCCACCTTACCGCACTGTTGCTCCCACTCCTTCAGATACCCTCAATTCTTGCCATCCGCCGTCCCCGTACCCCAGAGTCTGCTCCTAGAGTGAGTCGCCTGCTCAATGGATCCCCTAGGTATCCTAGTACACCCCAGGTGGGAGCGAACTGCCCAATCCTCCCCTAACAATGGTAGAGCTGGTGACACACATTGGAGTCTGCCCGGTGAGCACCTGGTGATGTGGTCCGGCATCGAGGATCGTCACCTAGGTGTGACAGGCTACATTTTCTCCTGTTCTGCCCTATCTCCTGCAGTGCCGGCACACTGGAAGAGCCAATGAGGAGGCATCGCACACACGCTGCTCCTCCCCAGGCTCTCAGCTAGTACTGCCCCTTCCATTGTGTGTTCTGACCTGCATCGCCATTCCCGGGTCACCCAGGAGGTGGTGATATAGCAGTGGGACAGACTGGTAACCCTCCCAGAAAGGCCGCGTTGGGTGCTCAATCCTCTCTTCCTCTGCCGACCCCCAACAGCCTGGGCTCGTTCCCGAACTCGGGTTTCTGGCGTGGGAGCGAGGTGTGGCATCCAGCCAACCCTCAGCACCACCGGCCAGGGCTATTACTGACCCTTTATGTTGCAGCCATATGCATCTGATGAAGTGCCTGATTAAAAGTGTTGTGCTTTGCTTAACGAAATGTATCCTCCAACTTCATGAGAGGATAAAGATCCTTTTCTTAAAATTTAGCTGTTTGACCCCTGTTGACACTTTCCACCTACTTGGCAATAGGAACACATGGTATTTTTACCCCCATTTCTCCCCAGTGCCGGGACCTCAGCACATGGCTGTGCGTGCATGCGAGGTGCACACACACCCTGTGGTGCCAGCTCAGCCCTTCTGCCCCTCCTGGCAATGCCAAGGTCCTCATAGCCTGAACTGCCATTTGTCTTCCACTGGGTGGCAGCCAAGGGCCAGGTAACCTCCACATGCCTCCCGGGAGGGAGGTTGCCTTGCGGCAGTTCTATCCTGCTCCTCGCCCTACCTCCCTGCCGATCTCTGACAACCCTGGCTTGTTCCAGAACCCAGGTCACCGGCGTGGTGTGAGATGTGGTGTCCAGTGCCTGAACCCTCAGTGCCATCAGGCCAGCCTCAGTGATAATGATCCCTTGAAAG
Source organism: Neoceratodus forsteri (assembly GCA_016271365.2). Lineage (NCBI taxonomy): Eukaryota > Metazoa > Chordata > Ceratodontiformes > Ceratodontidae > Neoceratodus > Neoceratodus forsteri. Next base: position 1,609,593,405 of record CM028130.1, read on the forward strand.
TTGTGTGGTTTGTCAGAAAGTGGCATCTCCATTCTTCCTAAAAATTTGTTTTTGGTTTGATTTGCCTGTTTAACAGTGAGTTGAACTGCTGAACTCCAATGTTCTGAAAAAAAACCCTCAAAACTGTTTTAACAACATGCCATGATGGCAGGTAAACGAGGAAGAACGGAAGTGCATCCCAATATGTGCCCCAATTGGACTGCGCATGTGCATAGCTTGCCAGTCCCTGGTGATTAGTAGGAGTAGTGGAGATTTCTCCATGCTGCTTGCTCCCCGCAGTAAGACTGGCCCACAGAGAGTCAGCTGAAATTAGCTGCATCAATGGCTCTGTCAGCCAAAATGTAAAATTGATGCAGAAAACAGATCTTCTAAAGAATAGATGCATGAATACTTCTTTATTCTACCAAATGTAGCCAAGGCCAAGCCAATCTGCCTGTTGTGCGAGTGTGTTTCTGTCATCAAGGAATATACCCTGAGATGGCACTGTCAGACTAACCACCAAACTTTCAACAACAATTATCCATTGAACTCTGAGGCAAGGCTTTGAAGGTTGACTCCTGATTGCAACTTACAACTATGGCAGTAAGATTTGCACTAGTTCTGCATCATAGCACGAGAAGGCTAAATCAGCTTTCCTACATGTGGCCTGGATTCTGGCATGAAAGACGAAGCCCTTCACTGAGTCAGAAACTGTCAAGGAATGTATGCTGACAGTTCTCAAGGAAGTGGTACCTGACGAGAAGATAAAGACAGCCATCATGAATGCAAACAAGTTCCCTGCCAAACCCACCACACTGTGCTGTGTCCAAGCACTGAATGATGGCGTGCTCTATTTACTGAGTGAGCGGACTGGCAGGTGCTGAGTTTGTGTCCCTGGCCATCGGCGAATCAGTGGACAGTACAGACATTGTGCAGCCGTGCTTGTATGTCAGATACTTTGATGGCCAAAAATTTGGAGAGGAACTCTTGGTTTGATCCTCTGGAAACACCGTCATAGGAGACATCATATCTGACAAAATCAGTGCAGTGTAGGGGTGCCCCATAAGGAAGACCACCTTTGGATGGAGCCTCGTCAATGCTGAGCAAGCAGGAGGCCTTGCAGCACAACTGACTGAAGTAGCTCCACAAATGAGAGCCCTGCACTGCACAGTCCACCAAAGTGTGCTGTGTGTCAAGCTGAGTGGGGAGCTGAAAGATGCCATGGAGACTGTGATGAAAATAATACATTTCATCAGATCCTTCTCAAGTCAGACTATTTCAGAAGCTGATGCAGAGTCCTCTGCAAGTCATGATGATCTTCTGTTCTATAATTATGTCCTGAGCAAGGGTGCATCGCTTGCATGCTTCTGCGAGCTAAAGGCTCAGGTTGTTGAGTTCATGCAACATAGCACCCACAGAAAGGCAGCTGAATATGTGGCCCGTCTAGAAGATAATGACTTCATGGCCAAAGTAAAGTTTCCTTGTGACTTATTTGGCCACCTAGACACCCTCAATCTACAGCTGCAAAGGCTGGAGCAGAGACAATCAGTGGCCTTGTGAGAAGCTGGAGCGTTCAGAAGAAGCTGGACATATTTATCATGGATCTGAGCTCTGGGAAGCTGCTGCACTCACTCAGCTCTGCAACCACCAGTTAGCAATGGAGGCAGATGATGTGATCAGTTCCTCATGACAAGCTTCCTGCAACAGTTAAGGGATAACTTCAGCACCTAATCAGGAGATTTTGGGATGTCATTGGCTTCGTGTGTGACCCTTTCGCAATATCAGCTGAGGATGACTTCACATCTCACACCCACGGGTCCTCCCTTCATAGGGAGGGCATGCTGCAACTGGAGCTAGTCAATCTGCAGACATCAGACGTGCTGAAAACTGAATTCAAGAAAAGTGACATCATGAGCTTCTGGACACATTATCTGGACACAGATAAGTATCAAACCTGAAGAAACTCTCCCTCCTGGTGCTGTCAATGTTTGGATCAATGAAAACTTGCGATCCAGCTTTTCAGTCATGAATCTCATTAAAAGCAAAGCTCAAAACAGACTGACAAGTGAATCTCTGAGAGCTGCCTTCGTATAACAGTCCTTCACTGAAGCCAGATTTTCACAAGCTGGCACAGAGCAAGACGTGTCACTTTGCCCACTAGTAACAGCAGCTGCAGGGTATTGCAGCATAATATTAAGGTGGTTCAGTTTCATTAACATTGCAATTACTGCAGCATGGCAACGTGTTGTTTGCACACCAAAAGTTGGTTTGTTTGGCTAAGTTCAATGACAGCTGCATAACATTGCTGTAGAATATTAGAGTGGTTCACTTGCATGATGAAAATAACAGTTACTGTTGCCCACCAATGTTTTGTTTAAGCAGCACAATTGCTTTGTTTGGCTAAGTTCAATGACAGCTGCATAATACTGCTGCAAAATAGAGTGGTTCAGTTTCACTGAAAGTACAGCTACTGTTGCCTAGCAGTGTGTTGTGCATGCCCTGAATAAAAGTTACTTTGTTCTGCTAATTTCCTTAGGTGTGACGGTTTTCTCTGTCTGTCTCTCTTTCTCTCTATCCCTCACTCTCTGTTTCTCACTTATTTCTCTCTCTGTTTCTTATTTTGCTATATATTGCCTGCATTGCATTACATTAGGGTACAGATCACTGCCTGGCGGTCCAAAGCAAAAGGCCATCGTGGGCGGATCTGGCCCGCAGGCCACCAATTGAAGAACGCCACTTTATGCACTTGACTCCCATACACTTTTACGGGTTTTGTTGTATATAAAAGTCCCATGGACACCAGAATTTGAATATGTATTCTGACCTGAAATGGAGTAGCACAGTGAGTCTTTCCATTTCTTGAACATCTTTCACTTTCTTCACCGTATTCACCTGTGGGGCCACACTGGATAGCCAATGTAAAGTATACATTTCCATGTCACCATTAACAGAATATGGAACAACCTTCAAAGTTTTCATTTTTTTTTTTTGCACTTTCTTTTATCCCTCCTTACTGCCCATTCAGTCCACTCCTTGGACCGATCAATCCCTGTAATCCCTCCCACGGCGTCTGCCCCTAGGTGCCAGGCTTACTCCGTTGTCTCCCTACCTTGCTTTTCTTTTCTCAGAGAGCCTGCACAGCAGGAGTCTACCTGTGGGTAGGTGATCGGGGCAGGGATTGGTCATCATCTTGGCCAGCGGGTTTTTTCCACTTTTCTTCCTTGGTCCCTCCTCCCTGAGGGCATCGCACAGAGGACTGACGTTCAGACAGATGGCATGCTGACACACACTGTTGTCAAATGCCCACAATGTCCTCCCCCAACTCCAAAGAGCTGTCTGGTGCCCCACTCATGCTTCCACCAGCACGGTGCATTGGGTGCTTAGAGCACCCCAGGAACCCACCTCAGGAGGAGGAGGCATCCGTTGGGTTGCTCGATCCTCCTCCTCTCCTCAATCCCCTCCGACCCTGAGTCGTTCCTGAACCTGGGTCACTGGGGTAGCGCAAAGGTGTGGTGTCCAGTGCCTCAACCCTCAGCGCCACCGGGCCAGTTGAAGTTTTCATTTTTAATGGGGGTCAGTAGAATTCCTAGGATCAATCTACAGAAAGTGAGTGGGTTAGAGGTCTGTGTTATAAACTGCATAATATCTGTGACAGCCAACCAAAACTGAGAGTTTGGGACAGGCCCAGAACACATCAACATGAGACCCGTGCCCCACCCAGTCTCCAGCAGGCATCCATGCTGGTTGTCTTGAAATGTGTGGTGATTGTGGGCATATGAAAAAAAATTGCACTAAGACCTTCCATTTAAATTCTTTCCAAGTGGGAGATGATGGAACTTTTCAGCCCTCTGCTAGAGTGAGTGAGTGCGTAAGTAAGTAAGTAAAGTTTTATTTATAAAGCAACTATCCCCAGAGGCTCTAGACAGTGTACAGTAGTTAAAAGTATACAATAATAAAATATAATTGAGGTGTATTATACAATGGCAAGAAAATATCCAGACTCTGATTGGTCAGTCTTGGCTGGACCCATGCTGTTATCCCAGCACAACATTACGGCTCTAGTCTCAGCCTCACTGTGAACCTGCAGATGACCATTTGCTTCTGCTTGATTGTTTCATCTTCTCTTAAAAAGCAAAAATATTTTCCACACAAAAACATCTTTAAAATGATTTTTTTATTCTGTATAACAATGAGCCATTGTATAATAGCAATAATACCCTCCAGGGTGTGTGTCGTTTGGGATAACATCATGACTCAGTCATCGGATGCACTCAGCCTGCGGCCTCGTGCCCAACCACCTGAGATGTGATGTTATCCCAGCACGACACACACCCTGTCGGCATTATTGCTAATTCAATAATTTTAATAGAGGAAAATGCTTCCTTAAATAGGGACTTTAGACCCCTTTTAAAGGCTTACAATGAGGGTCCTCTCTCAAGGATCTTGGAAATGAGGCCCACGGGGTTAGACTGGCTACATAACATGCACATTCTCAAATGATTTTAACTGGACCCTGGGAACTGTTAAGAGGCCCTTCTCAGAGGAACGGATAGGAGGGTGTTGCTGATAGGAGACAATAGGTCACACAGGTAGCAAGGCCCCAATCCATGTGAGGCTTTATAGGTCAGCAATTCTTCCTTGAAGCCAAACCACCACCTCACTGGCAGCAAGTGAAAACCACTAAGACCGGAGTTATATGGCAGGACCTAGGAAGGCCGCCAACAGCCTGGCTGCCATGTTCTACGGTAGCCGATGGCGATGCAGGGCACCTCCAGTTAGTCCTGGGTATTGGGCATTGCAGTACTCAAGCCTGGATGTTACAAAGGCATGTATTAGTGAGGGGAGGTCATTGGGGAATAAAAGGTTTAATCTGGGTGATATTCCTCAAGCAGTAAAACCTCTTCAGACAATGGCTAACACATGAAGCCTCTAGTGTCAGATCACTGTTGAGGATCATGCCTAGATTTTCACCTTTGCTGAGATGGTCAACTGGGAGTCACCTAGTATTAAGCGGAGTTCTCGCTGGCCCACTTAATGGCCCGCTGATGACTAGTTTCAATCACCAATACTTCCATCTTATCTGGATTAAGCTTTAGTCAGTTAGAAACATCCAGCACCAGACCTTGGCCAGGCAAGAATTGAATACTGAAACTGCACCTGTTGTCCAGGTGCAAAGACAGGTACAGCTGGGTATCATCTGCACGGCAGTGAAAACCCATGCTATACTGTCAAATAATGTCTCCAGGGCAGCATATACACCTCGATTAGAATGGGTGACAGGATCGAGCCCTGTAGAACTCCACAGGACAGGGGCATCGGGTGGGAGAAAACATTCCCATCACCACTTCTTGTATCCTATCTGTGAGAAAAGATTTGAACCAGCTGATGACTCTACCATCAAGTCTGCAATGTTCCCGAAGGTGATCGGTATCACCCCATGGTCGCGGTGTCAGATGCAGCAGAGAGATTGAGGAGAACAAGAATAGATCATTCCCTCCATCTCTTGCCCTAAGGGATCATTATGCACCCTGACAAGGGCAGTCTCTATACTGTGACTGGATCTAAATCCAGACAGGAGCAGTTTGAAGATGCCATAGGTAGCAAGATGTGCCATGAGCTGTACAGCCACTACTTTCTCAATAACCTTCCCAAAAGGAATGTTAGAGATGGGTCTGTAATTCTCAGACAGTCTGGGTCCAGAGAAGGCTTTTTCAAGAGGGTTTCACAAGAACCTCTTTCAAGGCCCAGGAAAAGCCCTCCTCAAAGGGAGCACCACACTATCTCAGTGAATCGTGGCCTGATGTACTCAACACAGCCCACTAAGAAGCGTGTTGGGTCTCGGTCCAAATCACAGTCGCTGGCTGTATCTTTGAGACAATCCTGCTTACCTCATCCACCTCTATCAGATCAAACTTGCTCCAGACTTGAGGAGGCCTCTGTTAATCCCTCTGAGCACCACATGCAACTGGGAGGCCCTGGGGAGATACCTGATCTGATAGAGCACACTTGTCAGCGAAAAATAGAGCAAACTCTTCAATCAATCAATAAATCAATCAATATTTTTACCAGGCGGAGCATGCATTGAGAAGGACTCATTTACAAGGTGGACCTGGGCAAGGTGAACATAATTTAGCAATGAATAACAGAACAGGATGGAGTCATCCAACACATTACAGAACACAATATAATGCAGATATATGCTATAGCTAAACAAAAAAAAAAAAGGAATGGTCACAATAAAACCCTTGAAAAGTTGAAGGGTAGATAGGCAAATATAGATAAAGGAATGAGGAGAAGGAGCAGCAGCAGGTCATACAAGCCAAGGGATGAGGTGTACGTCATGGATTCAAGGTTCTAGGCATGCAGGAGGTTAAGGAAGCAAATACAAGTCTCACTGAAGGAGCAGCAATCAGAGATTTGAATGTGTCGATTTAACAGGGTGGCTAGCTCAGGGTTTGGAGATTATTCCACAGGACTCAAAGGGCATGACTTATCGAGAATCTTTACATCTGGTAGATGACAAAGCTCTCACCAGCTGGAGACAGGTGGGATGAAGAAGACTGTCCACCATCTGGAAGAGCTGAGCTGGTCTATTCTTTTTTTTATAATACAAGTTTATTTATTTTTAGAAATTTTATAACAGACATCTACACTCAGTTGTTTACAGCACATATCTGGACTGCCTTATGCGGTATGGCTGCTGCATATAGCTCATGCTCTGAACCAATGGGCGTGCACTCTGACTGTCAGTCGGTGGGCGGTGGGGCGGCGGGCGGGTGGGGTGCTGCCACCCGCTGGCTGACGGGGAGGAGCGGTGGTGGGGCTCCGTGGGTGGGTGGGGTGGGGGGCCACTAGATCCCAGGTATTTCCGGCGTGGGGGTGAGATGCGCCTGCGATCGGGCTACTTGTGGTCACTGGACTACCAGTGATATTGGGCTTTGGGGGAGGTCTGATGCCCACAATCAGGCTACTCGGGGGTGGGAGGACCATAACCATTATGCCTTGTCCAGACTACTCGAGAGGACTTTCTGGTTATGCCACGATCGGGCTGCTCGGGTGGGAACATTCCGGTTATGCCCTCGATCGGGCTGCTGGGGGGACTTTTCAGTTATGTCCACGATCGAGCTAATGGGGGATACTATTATGCCTGCCATCGGGCTAATGGGGGTTACTATTATTCCCGCGATCGGGCTGCAGAGGCGTCGGTCCCTGATGGCTGCTACCTGGCAAGTATCGGTGCAAGTCGTTGGGGATCGGTGCACCTGCAATGCTAATAACATGCAAATGGGGCCATAATTAGATGCTAATGGACCCCCTGTGCCTTACGCAAATTATGTCCCCATTTGCATGTCACTCTTTGAATATCACAGGTGCTGTACATGGCGCAATGGAACTTGCGCCACCGCATCTCAATGCTCCATTCTGACCACTTGTGCTGGCACAGTTCCACTGCGCCATGCACAGTGGGTGTGCCAGGGGCAATATTCAAGAAGTTCGCCATAGCGCAACTCTGTTGAATATTGCTGCCCACCCCCTCTTGCAACTATTTTGAGCAGCGCAGGGCTCGCACCTCAAAAATGGCGTAGTTTGAGTATCTGGGCCATGGAGTAAATGTTCTGTTTTCCAATGCTTTCACAATAAATTTATATATTTTACTGATGTGGCATCTTGTATAGTTTATTTCAGTTTATTTACTAAGCTCATAACTTCTACTTTTATTAGGGCAGGTATTAATTCTACATATATATAATATATGGGGATACTGGGAAGCATAGGGAGAGGCATCACCAGTAGAAAACAGGAAGTTGTTATCCCTCTGTACAGACAGTTGGTGAGACCCCATCTGGAGTACTGCGTGCAATTCTGGAGACCCCATCCCCACAAAGACATAGACAGAGTGGAGGCTGTCAGAGGAGGGCAAACAAAATGGTGCAGGGTCTGCACCAGAAGACATCTGAAGAAAGACTAAATGAGCTTAATATGTATACCCTTGAGGAAAAGAAAGAGAGAGGGACATGATAGAAACTTTCAAGTACCTCAAGGGAATCAACAAAGTCCAAGAGGTAGCATCTTTCAGAAAAGAGATGTGCAAGAACAAGGGGCACAATTTGAATATAGAGAGGGACAGCTCAGAGGTAATGTCAGGAAGTATTTTTCATGGAGATGGTTGTGGATGCATGGAACAGCCTCCCTGAGGAGGTTGTGGAGTCAAGAACAGTGGAAATTCAAGAATGCATGGGACAGACATAAGGCAGTCCTAGTGGGGTAGGAGGAAGTAAGCTGTTGGTTAACTAGGATCTGCAGCTTACCTGTTAGGTAGAAAAATGGGCAGACTGGGTGGGCCAAGTGGTCTTTATCTGCCATCAAATTCTATGACATGAATATGAGTATGGAGGAGATGATGTCCCAAACAGGGAGTTCCATTTGCCAAGGTCTTATTCTTCATTTCTTCCTCCTTCTCTTTCCTCCGTCACCCTCTTTCTCTTCTCCTCCTCCCTTTTCCCCTTCATCTCACTAATCTTTCAAGTAACAAAGCCTTTATAATGCTCCAGTTGATACATTACCCATTTTCTCCATCTGAGCTCAAATGTTGCAGCTCTGTCTGAGAGTCTCACAGAGAGGTGTTCCAATGAGTATATGTCTCTGATTGTGGTCAACCACATTTGTCTAGTTGGAATAAATCTGTATATCATAATCTAGTAATAGCTTTGTGAGCTGCCAGTATCAGGAGGTGATTTGCTTCAATACTGCCCTGTCTGTTTGGACTGCTTCTGGTTTAACAAAGGTGAGTACATATGTGGCTGTAAAAGCTCTGGGCAGCCATAAATATCAGTCAGCTCCTTTAATATCTATTGCCAATAAAAGTTAGTTTAGGACAATGCCATCAGATATGGCTCTGGTCTGCATCATCAGCACTGCATCCCTCAACATTCTCCTTTGGTAAGTTCCCAAATTTTACTAAAATTGCTGGGTTTCTATAATATCTGGACCTGAATTTCCAGGCATATTCCTTCCAATAAGGAGGGTGGAAAGTTTTAAAACCTAGGCACAGAGCTGAACCAACCTACATCCGAGACTCCTACATCTAGTTCCTTCGTCCATTTAGGTCTGATAGATTCTGTGGAGTCACTTTGCCTCCAATGCAGAAGCCAGGTAAATACAACTGATTAAATGTTCTGTGGGGAGCCTGGAGCGATGGGAGTGTATCAGTGTGGCCAATGGTGAGGGTCTGCACATATGTCCGAAGGTCCATCTCATAACTACTGAGGCACGAATTAATATGTAAATAGGAAATAAAATACTTGTGGGTATCTGAAATTTTGTTTGTAAAGATACAAATGGAGGAAGGCCATTAGGGCCCATAAGCTGGAAAACATATTTTATTCCATATCTCTGCCAGATTTCAAAGATCCTAATACTTTGTCCTCTATTAATTTCGTAATCATATACCAAGGCTGCAAAATAAAGTCTTTCCATGTTGCAAAGGTATTTATCTCTTAATTTAAGCCAAGCTCTAAGTGATTCTCTAGAATATGTGGGTAGATCCTTAATGTAGTACATTTAGGAGGGTGACTAAAAAATGTTTTGTGTTTCAAAGAGGTCTCCACAAGTCTGCTCTAATTTTCCAATGTACTATATACTGGATTCATTCAGTTTAACACCACCACAACTGCGCTGCCGGGCATATTTTTAAGATCTGGAAGGTTTAGTCCAGTTTTACGCCCTGGGTGCCTGTAGAATAAGTATCGTATTCTTGGAGGTTTACCCTGCCAAATAAATTGTGAAATAAGCCTGTCCCATGTTTGGAAATAGAAACTGGAGGGGTAAAGGGCAAGGTTTGTAAAATAAAACAGGATCATGGGAAAACATTTTGTTTGATCGCTTCAATTCTATGAAGGAAACTTAAAGGAAGATGCATCCATCTGGAAAGATCCTCTGCCAGGGTTATCGATTAAGGGTTCTAAATTCAGTAGTTCTGAATGGATTGGGTTCTTGGACAATTTTATCCCCAGGTATCGCATTGCCTGTCAGACCATTAAAAGGATAACTTTGTTTTAAATTAGAAGGGTATATAATTTTAGGTCAGCACCTCCGTTTTCTGGCCATTGATTCTGTATCCAGACAGGTCCCCAAAGATATGAAGGTGTTTCTGTATTTCTGGGATAGATGCTTCAGCTTGTAGTACAGTTAAAAGAATATCGTCAGCAAAAGTAAAATCTTATGCTGGCGGCCCCAAGGTATCCTCTATTTCCTGTACTGTCTGTATGGCTGTTGCTAAAGGCTCAAGGTATAATAAAACAATAATGGCGGAGAGGGGCACCCTGCCTGCGCCTCTGGACAGCTCAAAATGGTGTGATAAAGCTCCATCCGCCCTGACATTTGCTTTTGGACAGGCGATATATTTTGAATCTGCTTTATAAATTGGGTAGGAAACCAAAATGAGACAGGATTTGCCACAAAAAGGACCATGACACCCTAGTCAAGCCTTTTCAGCATCAAGTCTTAACAGAACCAAGGGACCGTCTGGACAGTGCCCATCAACCAGCAAGGCGTGAGCCTTATGGCAGTATGCGCCTGTACCTATAATAAATCCTACCTGATCACTATCAATTAGGGTGGGGAGTAGATGCTCAATTCTTGAGGTCAAAATTGACATAAATAATTTATAATCATAGTTTAGCATGAATATAGGGCGGTAGGAGGATGGTTGTTTTGGGTCTTTCTGGGGTTTGGGAACAGCAGCTATTACTGCATATTGCCAGAATGGGGTATCCCACATAGGATGCTATGAAAAGCAGGAGAAGGGATGGAATAAGTAGTTCTTTAAATTTTTATAAAATTCTGATGGATAACCGTCTGGACCTGGCATTTTAAGTGTTTTGGCTAACTTTAATTTGTGATTGATTTCTGTCACAGATATCAGTGGCAGTAATTTATTTGCTTGTTCTGTAGGGATGCGTGGGAGTGATAGTGTCGCAAATATGTCTCAATCCTAATCGGATACTGTCCAATCTTCTCTATATAAGTCTTAATCATACTGTTTTAAAATATCTCTCACCTCAGATGGTCTTGTGACTAATTTCCTATTTTTGATCACACATAGCTGGTCTATTCTTCACTGTGGCAATCTCCTGGACAGGAGCTCTGCTTTCTTACAGGAGATTGTCTTTTGATAATCCTTATAATGGGATAGAGAGCATTCCCAAAGAGCCAAAGTAATCTGTTCCCACTCTCCTGTTCTCACTTAATTCTCAGTGTGTTGTGCAGGGGAGGGTCTACAGTTTTCTGCAGGATGGAACACATATCAGAGATGTATCTGAATCTAATGTTCGGTCACCCCAAGTAGAAAAAAGTCCTCCAGGGGATCAGTGGAATGGTCAGGGCGGACAATTATCATTAAATTGAATGAAATGCCTAATCTGCAAAAGCGGAAGAATTCAGTCTTGGGTAAATTAAATTGTTGAGCTAACTCTTGGAAACTTTTACATGGGCTCCTGATGTGCACTATGTAAAGCATGTCAGGCATTGCTATCCCCATAGTTTAGAACCACCATCATCCTGGGGGCTCAGATTGTGTGATGCATCTAATTAAGGAGAGGACCTGGCATATTAGGAGTTTGACTATGTTGTTGTAGTTTTAAAAGTATCTGTAAAGAATGTTTGACCCATAGGTTGGAGACTTGTCTGAGAGGGCCTGGCATTATGGGGAACCAAAATTCAATTCAAATGGTGAGAGTCCAGTCCCATTTGCATTTTCCTTTGAGTATTACCGTGAGTGTGAGTCCGATCTCTGCTTCACCCAAGTAATCAGTGAGGCTGCCTGAGCTGTCTTAAGGTTAGGCATGGATAACCCCACCTTATCCCTGGGATTAATTAAATTGGATTGAAAGACTCTGGGACCCCATATAAATTTACATATATCTTTTAGAATCTGGGTCCAAAATGTAGTTGGAATTGAAACTGGGCATTTGAAACAAAAAATATTTGCAGTAAAGATTCACTTTGTAAACTTTAATGCAACCTAGTAGAGACAGCGGCAAGAGTTTCCATCTGGCTAGATCTGATTACATAGTCTTACATAATGGTATGTAGTTTATTTTAAACAGCTTGGAAACTTGTGGGGTTAGTTGGACTCCTAAATATCTGATCTGAATATTTGGGCCCCTTGTGAAAGGGAGACTGTTTCTATATTCGAGCTTCAGGAGCCTTAATTTAACTATTTCTGACTTTGCCTAGTTTGGTTTATGCACTGAGAGTGCTCCTAACTCTGCTTGGACATCTAGCAGAGGAGAAACTGACGTGTCAGCTTGTAGAGAGGAGGAAGAAGATGCTGACGTCAACATAAATGGATACTGTGTTCCATGGTACCCACATGGACCCCTCTTATGGTTGGGTTTTGACACACCGTTATCGCCAGTGGTTCTAGGTTTAGTGCGAATAGGAGCGGAGACAGGGATATTCCCGATGAGTTCATCTTCCCAACTCAAATTACTCTGATGTGCATCCGTTTACCTTAACCGTCGCCTCTGGGCTGGTATACAGGGCTTTCACAGTGTGTAAAAATATCGGCCAAATTGAGAGGAGCGAGAGTAAATGTAAAAACGCTGATGAACCCTATCAAAGGCTTTCTCTGCATCCATGGAGAGTTGGTTACCTTTCTGTTGTATTCCTGTGATTTTCTCCTCTTGTTAACTTTTCAGCAGGAGCGATTCTGGCAGAAGACTAAAGTGGGCTGTGACAAGGACCATTCCTGTCTTGTCCCGTGACTTAAAGTAATTGGTGTTGATTTGCGTCCATTTGTGGGTACCATGGCTTTTGAACTTTGGTATAATAATTGGACCATTTTATGAAGGCTGGAGGAAAGCCATATTTTTCTAGGATGTTAATGGAGAACTACTGATAGTCATGAAGCTTCACACAGACAGACTGGAAACCAGTAGCCAGATCCTCCCCGCAGGAATACTACTCACGCAAGTAGGTTTTACCTGAAGACTCGTTAAAACTGTCTGAACCTTTATACTAGCCAGCATGTTTTGAATATAAGCGGTTCTCCCCACCCTGAGATCATGCTGGTAACAACACGATATGATGGTGCACCTTTGCCCCTTCTTGTATGGTGCCCGTATGTATGGAAATTTAATAATCTTTGTATCTGCCATGCCCTGCTTTGACTTACAGACTTTTGCTAAATGCCATGTGCATGCATAGGCGACTTGGCATGTAGGGCAAAGTCTGTAAAATAAAGCAGGCACGGCAGATATGGAGGTTAATAAATCTCCATACATGGAGGCACCATACAGGAAGGCAAAGGTGCATCATCATGTCACATTGTTATCAGTGCAGTCTCAGAAGGTGAGGACCACCATATTCAAACATGCCAGCTGGTACGGAGGTTTGGACAGTTTTACAAGTATTCAGGTAAAATGCACTTGCGTTACTATTGTGCCTGCAAGGGGATCTGGCTACTGAAGCCCGATCTGTGCAGCTGTCAGGACTTCATGACTGCCAGTACATCTCCTTTAAATAGTTAAGGCCATTCCACCCAGTCACTTGCTTTTCATCATCTAGAGTGCACTTGCTCATTAATAGATGTTGTTCAAAACAATCCTCATCTTCTATCGCAGATTACCTGAAATGGCTTAATAAATTCCTGACTTATTTTGAAATAAATATATCGGCAGAGCCTTCAAAAATGTTAAATTTAAATGTGGTGCCCTTTTAGAAACAATAATTACGGAGAACTGAAAGATGGAAAAACTTAAATGTATTGCTTTGGGGAAAACTAAACACTATCAGAATGAGCATGTGTCCAAAGATTTTAAATTATGAAAGGAAATTAAAGGGAAAATGTTCTAGAGACTAAATACCAAAAGTCAAAGTTCTTATGGGAAGGATAATGCCTGAAGATAAGTCTTAAGAAAATGAAACAAAGGAAAGAAAAATGTGGGATTGGCCTAGATTTCAAAAATTATCACAGGGCTTTTACACTGAGGCCGAAATCAGTTCTTCACTGCAACTCTCAGTATGGGTATCATATGAATCTGCTATACTACATAGAAATATAGACCATGATGGCAGAAAATGACCAGAGGTCCATCCAGTTTGCCCAAGTTCCCTATAATCCCTGGAACCTACTGTTCCTCTAGGGTACCAACCCTCCCGTCCTCTCTTTGTTCTCCTTCTTGGTCCAGTCGCCTCAGTAACCACTATTCCTTCATTATGTCCCAGCCCTGCTTGAATCCCTTGACTGGTTTTGCACCCACCACTGCTTCAACAGGCTGTTCCAAGGTTCCACCCTTTCTGTGGAGTAGTACTTCCTCACATCTCCCTGAACTCTACCTCCTTACATAGTATGTAAGCACATCTTTTAGTTTCTGATTTCATGTATATTCACTTTCCTACCAAGCTTAACAGCCAACCAGTTATTAGAGTTTTAGTTAAAATATGTAATTTCATCAGAAAGCGTGGAAAACAAAGTGCCCCCACCTAAAATTATGCCCTTGTGGGAGAACTCATACCTTTATTTGAGGGAAAGAGCCTTAGAGATAATGGCTGGAGAAAGAAAGAAAGGCATACTACATCTCCATGATGTTACTGATCCTCTTACGAATACCTTGTACTTTTTAAGACTTAAGAGGGGTGTATGCTGTTGACAGAGGGATCTCTGGTGATTCCTTCAACTAAGGAAGGCAACTGAAGATTTCTCAGTTTTAGCAAGTGGCATTCTTAAAACTTCTGAATGGGACAAAATGCTTGACTTTTTAAATCATACAAATTGCTATCAACGTTGCAAATAGATTTAACTGATGATTCAAGAGATGTAAAGGAACAATGGTAAACCAATCCCATGTACATTAGTCTTGCCCCAAAATCCTCCCTATCTGGAAAGAAGTGCTATCTTTTGTAAAACAAAGCTTAAATATGATTTCCCAAATGAGCCCCATTTTGCTAATTTTAGGAGACTGATCTGGGTCCAGCACACTTCAATATTGCAACGTAAATTGTGTCTTTTCAAATTACTTGGGCTTAAAGAATGATTCTTCCCGGGTGGAAGGATGTTACAGCCCCTTCGTTAATGAATGGTTGTACGTTGGCAAACTTGTCACTAATGAGTGAATGAGTCATATAGCTATTGACAAATTCCCTATTTATTTATTAGCTTTTGTTTACCAGGTAAGCACACTAGACAGCCAATTGCCTATTTTCAGGTCAACCGGAGAGTTACAGGTACATACAATACATCATACAGAGCTGAGGTAACATACAGGAGCCTATGGCATAGACAAGTAGGTGATACAGCATATGGGATATGGACATATGTTTAAAGAATTCTGGACCCCTTTCTGAAGACTCTTGATGTAAAAAAGTAGGTGCCAGTTGAATTAGTAAGCATACGAATATCCAACTTTTGAGATTATACAACTGTTAAGCTCCGTGTTTTGAGTTAATTTATGAGGTTCACTGTTTAACATATAGAGAGCAACCTCGAGCTAATAACCATAACATGTGAGTGAGGTGATGAGGGATGGTTGTAGTGTCACTGTAGTAGCCAACTGGGTTGGCTGGCAATATCCTCAAGTTGCCTCTTCATTTCTTATTTTCCTTTAACAAGTTTGATTTTGTCCCCATTACAATGTTCAGTTGTAGTCCTACTGTCTGAGTTGCTACAGTCTGATTGAGCACCATCTTGTGTACCACCATGGTACCACTTTCAGTTGGCTTGGTGGGTGGCATGGGGTGAAGCTTGGCCTCTGAGCTCTTCTTGAGTCCTCCATGTTCTGAGCACAACAGCATTATTTATATTCTGCCATCTTCTACTTCCATCCCTTCATACACCCAGTCCACGGGACTGGCTTTGTGTTCCATTACTGCTCCATGAGGCCCATCTACCAAAACCACCACTCTGTGTCCAAACAGTGTTTGTGAACAGTGCTGGACGTGCAGAATTTTGTGCACCTGCAGTTTTTGAGTTGTCTCATGAGTGCTCCAGCTATCTTCCCTGGCACCTGTTAGTAGCCAATGACCACAGTAAGTCACTAAAGCTGTGAACGCAGCCATCCCCATAGTCCCTGGCCACTGTGTTGCTTTGGCACCAGAAAACTGCCTGGCACCTTCCAGTCCTGCTGGTATGTCTGCCATGTGTCATGCCAAACACCTCACAGCATTCCACAGGCAGCATGGGTGGCAGAACAAAACCTGACTTTGCTTGGAAAATAACTTTCTAGTGGTATTAAGTGTTGGAGCACTGAACAATAATCATTCTCAATGCCTTGTTGTTGTAATTGTCCTCTTTTGTGCCAGCAGCTGTTAGTCCATTAGAGAGGCTGAGGAGGATCAGCTGGTGGCCCATCTGAAACAGCAGGGGATAAGGATGGAACAGCGGCACCTCTAGTGCAGGCGAAAACTGGAGAACCTCATCCACAACCATCAGGCCCTGGTATGAGATTATGTGATCATTAACGTATCAATGATCAATTTAATTTCAGTGGTGAATGAAAGGACTTTTTAGTTATGCTGGTGGACCATGCCATACTTTAGGAGATTGGATAAGATAAAATATGTGCATTGTGCAAATAATTCTTTTCCCATTATGTGAGACAAGCAGAGAGTCAAAAACAACATGTTGGGCAACTCCCCTTCCACTGTGGGTCAAAATCAATTTGTAAACTAATATACAAAGTGCTTATGAATTTATTATGTGTGTGGCATTGCGTCTGTCTGTATGACAGGTTCTGTCCTATCCACCTCTTTGCAGCATTATCCATCAAATTGTATGTGACTAATGTTATGTTGCATCCAGGGTTGGGTGAGGGTGAACAACATGGTAAGCATAGAGGCTGGCAGATCCGAAGATGTATACACTGACAGAGAGACAGGAGGAAGGGCATATGATCGAGACCTACAAATTCCTAAGAGGAGTAAACAAAGTAGACATCAGGGTTCTCTTTACCAGGGATGACAACACAGTGATGAGGGCTCACTGGTGGAGACTGGTAGGGGAGATTTAAACGGAATATCAGGAAGTACTATTTCACAGAGACAGAGGTTGAAAAGGGAATGGCTTTCCAAGGGAGCTGGTGGAGGCAGGATTTTAGTCAGCTTCAAGAAAGGCTGGGATAAATTCAAGAGACTGGTTGCCCTAGGGGACGGAATGGGGTGATCGAGGTGTGAGAGGAGGATTGCTGGCAGAAGGAGAGGAACATGAGGTAACCAAAGAGGAGAGACTGAGGAATCCCAATATGTACACCTACCCTAAACGTGAGGAGGGAGGGGAGACATGACAGAGACCTATAAGTGCCTCAATGAAGTGAAAGAGGTACAGGAGGAGAGTATATTTCAAATGAGAAATGCACCAGGGCAAGAGGACATGCAATGGAGATGGGGAGGAGGAAGTTTTAGAGGGATGTTAGGAAGTATTACATCACTGATGGAGTGGTGGGCACCTGCAACAGACTACCAGCAGAGGTAGTGGGATTGAAAACAGTGGGACTACAAGCATGCATCGGATAGACATAGGGGAAATTTGATAGCTAGGCCGGGGGCAAGGGCTGCTGGAGACTAGGTTGGATCTTCAGAGACAGAATAGGTAACTAAATAAATAAATGAATGAGTGAGCTGCAGTACTATTAACTCAGAACATCAAGTACCACTGAACAACCCCTCATGCACACACAATCAGTTTGCTAATGATGCAAAAGCTAGATAAACCAGTACATTGTATGAGGCACGTGATTTGTCATTAGATTACTATAACAGTATCAGCATTCATGTCACTATCTGCTGGAGCACAGTGGAAGCTGGCTAAATATCTGACCTTTTGCTCAGCAATTTGACACTCATAGTCACATGAAGCAGGAGCATTTGTGCTAGTCAGAAACTGGGTGAGGTAAAGATAATTACTGAGCCGCTCCACTTGCTTTGCAGTCACCGTGTAAGTGAAAATGTCATACCTTGATGTGCGTCACCGTGGAATCACTTTTCACGTTGGCTTGGTGGGTGGCATGGGATGGTGCTCAGCCTCTGAGGTCTCTTGCATCTTCTTCTATTGCCACATTCTGAGCACAGCAACATTATTTTACAATCTGTCATCATTTTACTTCCATTATCTAATATACACCCAGTCCATGGGCCTCTGTGTTCCACGTATGTTCCACAAGTCCTGCCTACCATGAATACTGCTGTGTGACCATACAGTATTAATGGATAGTGCTGGACCTTGCGGAATTGGGCACCTGTGCTTTTTGGGGTTCTCCTTACCTGTGTTCCTAACTGTTTTCGCATGGTACCTGTTAGTGACCAGCAGACACAGACAGTCGCTTAACCTGTGAAGGGCATAGCCATTTCTGTAGTTCCTGGTCACCTGCAGTTTTGGCACTAGAAACAAGTACCAGCCATCTCTGCTGGTATGTCTGCCATGTGTCATTACAAACATCTCATGGGGTTCCCTGACGTAGCCCAGGTAGCAGAACAAAACTGACATTATGTCAACTTACTGTAGACTTTAACTGTACTAGTTTATTTCAAATTAGTGACTGATTTCATGCTTTTACATGTAAACCCTCACCCCTGCCTTTGCAAAACGACAGGTGGCATGCTGTTGAAGCTGACAGCAGTACCTGAGTGGGGACTGGGTTCAGGGAGGATGAGGTTACTCGGCACAGGGGGCCTAGGTTTGGCTACTCTGCACAGGGGCACCCAGGTAAATCTGAACACAGGAAGCAATAACTGTAATGTCCAGAACCAGGAATGGGATTCTACAGTGTGGCTTTTATTCACATCCAAGCTGAACAAATAAAGCATAGATGGACCCCACGGGCTACATTCCTGGTAATGCAGATTAGAGACAACAGAGCACTTCTTCACATTTCCAGCCCTCAGGCTCTGAGCCCACTAGGCACACAGCCCTGACTTGCATACAGCTTTGGGTACACAGCCTGACTTGTACACTACTTAGGTTCTCCCCATGGCCACGCAGCTTCCCCGCCGGCCACTTGATCCACAGTCCATTTGGGAAATGAACCAGTTTTCCTGTTGTGGCTCCTCAAACCACCTTAGAGCCTTCGACTCCTAGAGGAATTTTCCTTCCAGTCCCATGTCTGGGTACTTCCTCATCACTGGCCAAGTGCATGAGGCAAAGTAGAAACCACAGAGCAAATCCGGAGGTGGACCTGGTCACTAAAGATGGGGGGTCTCCACCTCCAGCTCCCACAGTCCATACCGGCCATTTCTCTGGAAACTAAACAACTCTTTTCTGAAAGCTTGGCAATGTAGATTACTGGGTAGGCGTATGTCACATCTCCTCTACATGTCTTGGCGTCCACTGTGTGCTGGACTTGAATATACTTTTACTTTTGGCTAAGCCTATTCGCTAGACCTCCCACTACTTCAGTAGTCCAATCCCCACTATCACACAAGTCCCAGGGTGAAAACATAGGCCCTTTAGAAAGAACAGAAACTCACCCTCCAGTTGCAGGTGCCCCACAGGCGATTCATGAAATCTTCTTGTTTCCCAAAACTCTTGGACCAAATAAGACAGCTTCTTAGCTAGCAGAAAACCAGGGGTTGCCCCTGGAATATAGAGGAAAACCTTTCCTGCCCCATCCCCTCAGGAAGGGGCACTGAGACCAGAATCAGCAGACTCCACCACTTTAAAACTATTCTCTGTGTCTCTTTAGGTGGAAACACACACTTTTTCTAAATGTAGCCCTATGTCAGGGCTGAGGCTCCAAGCTCACACAGAGCTGCTGTGCTCCTCTCTCAGCAAGCTCCAAACTCCAACTGACCTACCGACTACTGTTCAAACCTCCCGACATTCTACTCCAACTCCCTACTGCAGATTCCATTGTGGCTCATGCAGCTGTGACAGTTCTATGGTGATGTCATCCCTCAGTCTCAGCTGAGACTGAGAACAAGTGAGACAGTGTGAAATCCATTTAACTGGAGTTTCATAAGCTGCCTTCCTGCCTACCACTAGGTCTTACTGGGATTCTAGTAACCCTGGGTAACAAAGGGTTACATACATTGTTAATAATTAATGGAATGACAACTGTTTTCATGTATCCATGTAATGTACTATTTTAAGTTCAAATAAAAAATTTATAATGGAAAAAAACTCTTACGCTGTGTGGAAAATATCTTTCTTGATATTTTGTTGATGTAATTTCCTCTTCTTGTGCCATCAGCTGTTCAGTCAGGAAAAGCTGAGGGAAGAGCTGTCGGTGTATAAAACAAACTCATAATACACCCCTTCCCATACATTATCCTTTATGAATGCACTTGCATAGAGGCATCACTGATTGAGAGGTGGTGGGTGGGAGGGTGTTGATGTCACTGTAGTAGCTAGCTGTCAGTGCAGCTCTGTCCTCTGGCTGGCAATGTCTTTAAGCTACTTCTCATATTTTGTTTGTCCCTGATCATTTTGATTTTGTCCACTGTTACGATGCTCAGTTGTATTCCAACTGTTTGAGTTATTGCAGTCCAATTGAACACTATCTTGTGTGCCACCATGGCACCACTTTCAGTTGCGTTAGTGGGTGGCATGCTGTGACTTCTTGTCTCCTGTTGCATTACCACATTTGGAGCACAACAGTACCTTCTACTTCCATCACCTGACATATCCCCAGTCCATGGGCCAGATGCTGTATTCCATGGGTGCTCCATGAAGTCCATGTATCACAACCACCACTCTGTGTCCAAACAGTGTTTGCAGACAGTGCTCGACCTTGTAGAATTTTGTGTACCTGTAGTTTTTGTTGGGTTCTCTCATGAGTGCTCCAGCTATCTTCCCTGGCACCTGTTAGTGGTCAATGACCACAGGTCGCTAAACCTGTGAAGGGCATAGCCATCCCCATAGTCCCTGGCCACCTGTGTAGCTTTGGCACTGGAAAACTGTCACCTGCTGTACCTGCTGGTATGTCTGCCATGTGTCATGCCAAACACTTCACAGCATTCCGCGAGCAGCATGAGTAGCAGAACAAAACCTGACTTTGTGTGGAAAATAACTTTCTGTTGGTACAAGTGCTGGTGCATTGAAAAATAGTCATTCTCAATGCCTTGATGTAATTTTTCCTCCTTTGTGCCAGCAGCTGTTAGTCCATTAGGAGAGGCTGAGAGGATCAGCTGGTGGACCATCTGGATCAGCAGGGATAAGGATGGAACAGCAGCACCCCCAGTGCAGGTGGAAGCTGGAGAACCTCGTCCACAACCATCAAGCCCTGGTATGAGATTATGTGGTCATTAATGTATCAATGATCCATTTAATTTTAGCGGTGAATGAAAGGATTTTTGTCAATACTGATGGACCATGCATCCATGCCACACTTAATAAGATGGATGAAATAAAATATGTATTATACAAATAATTATTTCCTCATTATGTGAGACAAGCAGAGGAGCCAAGAAAAGGCAATGATATATGGGAGCAACCCCCTTCCACGGTGGGTCAAAATCAATTTGTAAACTGATATGCAAAGTACTTCTGAATTTATTATCGTCTGGCATTGCATCTGTCTGTATGATAGTCTCTGTCCCATCCACCTGTTTTCAGAGTTGTCCGTCAGATTGTATGTGAATAATGCTATGTTACAGCCCAAAGGTAGGTGAGGGTGAACAACACAACAAGGGAAAGACTGGCAGATCTGAACATGTACATTCTAGCAGATGGGGGGGGTATGATTGAGACAAATGCCTAGAGGAGAATAAGTATGGTAGACATCAGGATCCTCTTTACCAGGAATGACAACAACAACGAGGGCTCACAGGTGGGGACTGGTAGGGGAGATTTAAATGGGATACCAGGAAGTACTATTTCAGAGAGAGAGAGAGGAGAGAGAGAGAGAGAGACAGGGAGAGGAAGAGGGAGAGGAGAGAGAGAGAGAGGGATGGGAAAAGGGAATGGCTTACTAAGGAAGGTGGTTGAGGTGGAATTTATAGTTAGCTCCAAGAAAGGCTGGGATAAATTCAAGGGACTGGTTGTCCCTAGGGAGGGAATAGGGTCAGTGTGAGGAAGAGGAGGATAGTTGGCAGAAGTGAGAGGAATGTGGGGTAACTGCTCTATCTGCCCCTAGGACAATAGGGAATAGTTAGGGATCTTCAGCAGACTGGATGGACATTGAGGGCTAGATATTCAAAGAGCTGTGCCTGGCGCAACTGGGTTGTACCAGCGCAACCCTAGAAATGCACCCTGGGGCAATATTCAAAAGGGGACTTGCATAGCACAATTCCTGCTGCTGCCGGGACGCAAAGATAATGTATACGGCACATCTCCAGGGGTCGCGGCCCATGCTTATGTGGCACATCTCGATATTCAGTGGAGATGTGCAGTGCATGTGCCAGCATATCCTGAAGATGTGCACATATCTGGGCACAAAGTTGAGCAAGGATAAATTATGCTCAAGTGAAGCCACTACAGGCGAGCTGCAGTAATGCAAAGCGCATCACAGCAGCTGCCAGTCAGGTGGCTTCCCACCAAGAACACTGTACACAAGCACCCACAATAATCCCTGGTGGTCTAGTGCTACCCCCGCCTGTAACCCGATCGCCGTCATTATGTTTAAATTCCTTTCCCTGGTAGTCTAGTGGTTCCCCTCTCTCCGCCGTAATCCGATGTGCATACAGTATCATTAAATTTCCTGGTATTCCAGTGGCACTCCTCACCTACTTAGGACCCCAGCCCATCCAGCTCCCCCCAGTCATTGGCGGGCAGCATACCACGCGACATACCTCCATGGCTGCCCGCTGAATGACAGCTTACATTATGGCAGCAAGCTCATTGGTCCACACTGTGGTGATCGGGTTACGGGCGGGAAGGGGGAACCACTGGTAGGAGGCAGTATAACACAGAGGTTTAAGGCTCTGAGCTGCAAATCTGGAGACCTGGGTTTGAATCCCATAGCCCTCACTTGCATACTGTGTGACCCTGAGCAAGTCATTTAACTTCCTTATGCTCCCAGGTCACACCTGTTAACAAGCTTTCAGCTTAGTGTGTCTCTTCTGGTAAAAAACAATAAAAACTGGACCATCAGGGTTATTACAAAACGTTATAATGGCGATCAGTGGCATGGGATGGGGAGGGGTACTACTGCAGTACCTGGTACTGAGACTGCACACACTGTGCAGGGTGCCAGATGCATTTTGCTGGCCAGCCTACACAACTTATGCAAATGGGGCCATAATGACATACAACTGGCCCCATTTGCTCCTTTGCATGCATTATGGCCCTATTTAGAGTTTGTGTCTGAATATCAGGAATTTGTGCATGGTGTATCTCTGATGCACTGGTGCACTTCCCATTCCTGGTATTCAGACCTGTCTGGGGATGTACTGGGGCACTGTATTTGCGCCATGGGCATTTTGTGGTATATTCAGATGAGATGCACAATGGCACATCTCCTTGAATATATCCCTTTGTTGCTCCAGCGCAACTCAGTTGTGTGGAGCAAACACTTGTGCCATTGCCAGGTGCAGTTTTGAATTTAGGGCCCATTGTCTCTATCTGCCATCATGTTGTCTATGTTCTATGCAATGTAAGGGCTCTGCACATATGACTTCATCAAGTAAATGTCCCAATCAGTGAACAAGAGGCAACTGTTTTTCTAATGTAATCTCAGTATTACAAGTCAACATGTTTTTAGATTGTTTTAAATTAAAAACTAAATTGGGGGCACTAATGAGCAGCTGACAGACAAGCATACTTCTCCAGAGCTCCGCACTATAACGTGTTCAAAATATAACTTTTATAACGCTAGTCATTTGAAAACTCCAGCAAATAGCTCCTATATAGTGGGTGACATGTACGAGTACCTGGCTCGGGGAAAACATCTTGGCAGGGACTAAAACCAACGAAGAAACCCAATCGAGAATCACTGTCGGGCCTGGACTCTTTCTCCTTCTCTGCAGCCGAGCTAATGGTTATCAGCAAGGCGGTCTCCGAACAAGTTGTGGCAAACCTGCAACCGTGATGGGAGAAAAATCGACAAGTCCCTGGGGAAATCACTGCAGAGTTTAAGCAATATTCAGGGAGATTAACAGAGGCAGAGCAGAGAATATCAGATCTAGAGGATGCCGCAAGTACTATACCAGATAAGATAGCAAAATGGAGCACGATATGGAAGAACTGTGAGAAGCCCTTGACTGCCAAGAGAATTATAGTCACAGGAATAATCTCGGATTAGAGGATTACTGAAGGCAGAGAGGGAGATCTTATGAAATTCTGCACCACCATTCTTCCTGAATTGTTTAAATGCCACCTAGATTGAAAGGCCCTAAAGTGGAGCATGCCCATAGAGTGCCGCCCCGCGCCACGTGGACACAACCATCCAGGCAAGTCATGTTTTGACTCCATATACCAAGACCGACAGGCCATATTAACGGCATATAGAAATCTGCAAGAATTAAAATACGAAAGCCATCAACTTACTGTCCGCCAAGACATCTCCCTACTTGTGCAAAAGAAACGGCAGCAGTTTAATCCACACATGGATCGTCTTCAGAAAGAGAAATAGAGTTTTTATGACCTATCTGGCAGTCGTTAAAGTAAAGTGTGAAGGAGCTACTTTTACGCTTTTTGGGAACCGGACAAATTGAACACTTTTATCGAAGAATGGGATAGCAAGAACAAGAACAAGAAAAGTTTAAATATTCGAGACAGTGCTTGAGTTTTGCTTCACTATTTCGGGGCATGCTTTATAACTCTGATGTCATCTGTGGAGGAGAGCATGTGGCTGAGGGGCATTTATCTTCGCTTACTTTTCTCTCTGTTTTCGAGAGGTCTGCATGAGAAGGAAGGGAATAATTTGCAGCTTTTACCAGAACATGTCCCAGGATTTCCCCACCTTAGAACAGGGGAGATGAGGAAGGTAAAAGGATTTAATGTTGTGACTGTAACGTGGGACGATGGGGAGTTTGGGACATGATGAGTACTACACAGTTACAGCAAGGGCTCTTCATGGGTGAGGGGGTTTGTGTTACAGTTGAACAGTAATGTGTGACTGCTATTAAAGAGGGGGATGGGACATGAAGGATGCAGGCACCATCAATAGAGGAATGTGGATCCACTTAGCCTGGGAACAGAGACTAGAGGCTAAATTAGAGCCTTGGAGGGAGGAGATGCCATAGACTAATGATTGAGTCGAACTTGGCCTGATTAGGATAAGGTAGACAAAAGTGCATGGTGTAATAAAAGAGGGGTGAGGAAGGAGAAATATGGAGAAATGGAATAAAGGTATACAACAATAAAAGGGGACAAAGTTTATGTGCTGGAGGAGGTAAAGGAATTGCAATGTCTGAGAGTTAATGATAACAAAGAAATAGATAAAGGAGGTGCTGGGAGGAGGGGGGGTAGATCTGTGTTAGCTACAAGATACACAGACCCAAAAATCATTTCAAATTATGAATGATTTCTTGGGAACGGTTTGGAAACAGTTTGTTACACCTCAGCTCAAGTTCACCCAGATTAGTTATAGTTGGTCAAAGTTAGACCAAATTTTATATCATACTGTTGTTATTATTTCTTTATGGCTGTCTCTGAATATGACGTATTAGAAGGAAAGGGAATGAATATGAAGTTAAAAGGCCAAGACCTTAAAGATCAGCACTGGAGCTGCATGGAGGGGATCATGGCTAAGCCACAACAATGCAACATTATTTCATGGAATGTGAAAGGATTCACTTCACCTGCTAAAAGAGCTAAGATCATGGTGGCACTTAAAAGAAAGAATGCCATGATATCTATGCGCCAGGAGACGACTTAAGACACAAAGAACATTCTAAATTAGTGGGGATGGGTTGGGGCTTGCCATGCCTACTCCTACAGCTCCCACAAAAGAGAGTAGCGATTTTGTTACATAAAACCTTCCATTTGAACATACTTGCACAGTCTGCAACCCAACAGAGGGAAGATATATTTTCATAGTGGATAAGATTCAAGGGAGGAGGGAGGAGATTACATTGGGCAATATCTATGTTTCGGCAGTGGTGGACCACGCGTTTACCAAAATATGTTAGACCTGATGTTTCGGGAGCAGTTCCTCAACTTGATCCAAGCAGGAGATTTCAACTGTGTCATGGACACAAAATTAGATTACTCAGGGTCGAGACTCGAGATCCCCATGTGTAAGACAGTGGCAGCAAGGCTTGCAAGATCTAGAATTAACAGACATCTGGGAGGTTTAAATCCTGGAGCTAAAGAATATACATTTTTTCCAACCCACATAATACATGGTCCAGATCGGACTACATATTTATACATAATGATCTGCACTCTAAAGTGCAAGGGTAACCCGAGCCCAATTTTTTGTCTGATCATGCAATGGTTCAGCTACACATAAACCTGTGGCATGGAAGAAAGGGGGAGGATCGTGGCGGTTCCCCACCTACTTGCTAGCCAAGCAAGAGTTTAAGCAATTTAAAAGATAAATGGATGGATTTTGAACTTACAAATAAGGGATCGGTGACATTGGGAAACCAATAAAGCTTTTATGAGGTGTTATCATTGGCTTCTTGCGTGCCAAAAGGGCAAGGAAACAAAAGCAACATGACCTGGAAGAAAGGGTTAAGGACTTGAAATACTGGTGGTTTGGACGGGGCCCCACCCAGAAAAGAGAGTTGCAGATGGTGAGAGACGCCCTGAACTTAAATGTGACAGAAGAAGCAAGGGGCGACTCTTTTTGCACAACAGAAACTATGTAAGTGGGGAACCGACCAGGACCACTAATGGTACGACTGAGGAAAGGGGGTAGCGCGCTGTAAAACGAATAATAGCTATTAGAAACAAAATGGCACCTTAATACATGACCAGGAGGGTATAAAGAATAGGTTCAAGCAGTTTTATGAAACCCTGTGTCAATCCGAATGTCAGGATAAGAAAATAGACATGGACCGTTCTTAGAGAACCTGCCAATAACAAAACTGAACGAGCAACAAAGGACTGGCTTGGGTAAAAAGATTACAGTGGAGGAGGTAATTAGAGCAATAGGGACAGTTAAGAAGGGAAAAGCAGCAGGACCCGATGGTTCTACCAGTGAATATTATAAGGAGCTAAGAAAGAAGTAGCAGCTCCTCTGCAGAGATGTCTTGGAGGAGGCGAGGGGAGAGAGGGCTTCCCAGAACATGCTGTGTTGCTAACATTTGTATTATTCCTAAACCAAATAAGGATATAACAGAATGTGCCTCATACCAACCCACTTCCTTGCTAAATTATGACTGTAAAATTATGACTAAGATACTCACTCAGGTTGGAGAAAGGTTACCCTCTATTATACATACAGATCAGACAGGATTTATACAGGGCAGAATGTCTTACCATAACATCAGAAGGCTTTTGAATATTGTTCATTGGGGATCTAAGGGCCAAGCACAAACATGTGTTATGCCAATGGACGCTGAAAAGGCCTTTGACGGAATTGAATGGGAATATCTAATGCATATACTTAATAAGTTTGGGGTGGGGAGGGGTTCACTCAATTTGTAGGGCATTTTATAGAACGCCAACTGCTCGAATAATTGTAAATGGGTTGGTATCTGAGGAATTCACATTGGCAGAGGCACCAGGCAGGGTGCCCTCTCTCACTGCTATTAAACGTTATTATAGAACCCCCTAGCCATTAAGATCAGACAACACCCTGATGTTACTGGTATTAACGGAAAGGCGGAAGACAGCACACTATCACTCTGTACGCTGATGATGTCCTCCTCTTGGTGACGCGACCAGAACTGTCAATCCCGACTATCTCAAGTATTGTGGAGGATTTTGCTGTCTTTGGGTTACAAACTTAATATTAATAAATCAGAGTTAATGTAGTTGGGGGAAGGGGAGAAGAGGAGCACTCCAGGGGTTTAAGGCTGGCGAAGGAAGCCTTTTACCTATTTGGGTATAAGAGTTGGGAAGGAATTAAAGATATATACAAATTGAATTACCCCCACTAATTAATACAATACTTGAAGACTTGGACAGGTGGAGAGCCCTGCCTGTTTTGTGGCTGGGCAGGATTAATCTCCTAAAATTAATGTATTGCCACAAATTTTGTATATTATGCAAATGCTACCCAGGGGACTAAATAGAAAGGACAGAAAACAATTAGAGAAGGGCTTTACAAAGTTTATATGGAGGGGAAAAGGCCACAAAATAGTCTGACTAGATTTAAAGCTGATAATTTGAAGGAGGTTTGAATTTCCGATATTAAGGGATATTATTTAGCCTACACAGCTCTGTTACTTACGAAACTGGGTTAATAAGGCGGAAGCAGCAACCTGGCTTGATCTAGAAGAAAGGGGTAGTCTAGGGAGAATCTCGGCTTACCTCGGGAGAATGGACTAAGAGCCTATAGGACGATTGAGAATCCCAACCCATTAGTGGTGGCAGGCTCAGAGGCATGGAAGGAAATGAAAAACGTCATAATTTAAACCAAACCAATACATCATTAGTAACCATAGTCAATAATCCAGACTTCCTTCCTGGCTTAGAAGATGAGGGCTTTAGAAGTTGGCAAAATAAAGGGATCCGATGTAGGGAGACCTGGTAAAGAGAGGAGAACTGTGTTCATTTCAAACCATACAAAATGCGCTGGCTATACCCCTATTGCATCAGTTTAGGTATTTCCAAATAAGAAATTATCTGAAAAAAGTAGATAGAACACTGAGTCATGATTCCGATATGGTAGAGCTGGAGGGGATGATTCTAGGGCAAAGGATAATGAAAAGGCACTCATTAGAAGGATGGCCAAGTTTTATAGACATACTTTCAAGGAGAAACACTTAAAGTCAAACAAAAGTGGGAGCAAGACCTAAGAGTAGAAATTTCAGTAACAAACTGGGAAATGCTGCTGGGACACATATGGGATTGCATATGTGCAATAGACTCAAGGAATTACAATAGAAATTTCTACATAGACTCTATTGCCCACCAAGCATGGTACATGTCTTTTGTCTAGGAATATACCCCTATATGCAAAATGTGGAGAGCCCGAGGACAATGTTTCACTATTATTGGAATGCCCAGGAATCCAGAATTATTGAAGAAAATCTGGGGGACTTGTTAAAATGGGGAGAGGGAGAAACATAACGTTCTTCCATGCCTCTTTTAATGGGTATTGTAGAGCAAGAGGAAGAAGAATGGGAGGTCTACCTAGATGGATCAGAATACTACTGGTTATAGCTCGACAGGGTATCCAAAATCTGTGGGTAACGAACCACACCCCGACAGTGGGTCAATGGAGAAACTTGGCCATTAAGACACTGTCGACTGATAGGCTAACATATGCCCTTCGGGAAGGGAAGAGACCTTCCTAGACACATGGGGGCTTTTGAGCACACTCTCCCTGGAGAACTGAATGTAGTACATGAGGGTAGCACAATGTGAATATGAACATAACAATCACACACACAGACAAAAGGTTTAAATAGAGGATTTTATTCCCATAAGCTTACGCTAACATATTATACTACACTATATGCCTGAATCATAAACTGCTTCTAAGAGTTGGTGACTGTATTGAGCACAGCCACTCATTATTGTTATAAGTAGTAGTACTAATATTAAATAGCCTATTTCAGTTACAGAT
This sequence comes from Neoceratodus forsteri, assembly GCA_016271365.2. Taxonomy (NCBI): domain Eukaryota; kingdom Metazoa; phylum Chordata; order Ceratodontiformes; family Ceratodontidae; genus Neoceratodus; species Neoceratodus forsteri. The sequence continues at coordinate 1,609,622,942 of CM028130.1, forward strand.
TAGTTTACATTTGTATAGTTCTATTTTAATATACTAGTTATACTTTCTATTTTAGATAATTTAGGATATGTATAAGGCTCTACGGCAATTGTAAACTGAACATCTAAGTAACTGATTTAGTGATCTAATAAGTCATTTATTGGAATGTATTTAAGCCTTATTGCTTTTAATAGGACATAGGCGTAGGGTTAAAAACAAAATGCAGTTTTGGTATGGTATGACATGTACACTTATAGGCATGTACTAACACAGTGTGATTTAAGACAATGTATAACGGTCTTTATATGTATACCTTGTAACTGAATATTGCTATCATCGCTATACTGTCTGTAATAAAAATATTACACAAAAAAAAAATCGATTTGTACTACATCATATATGTCTTTGTGATGTAATTTTCCACTTTGTGCCCACTACTGTTCAATCAGGAGAAGCTGAGGAGGAGCAGTCAATGGTTCGTCTGGATTGGCAGGGATAAGGATGGAACTACAGCACCAGCAGTGCAGGCAGACTCTGTAAACCTCTTCCACGACCTTCAGGCCCTGGTATGAGATTAAACAATCCTTAAAGTTTCAGTGATCCACTTAACTTCAACGGTGAATGATAAGAAAAGTTTGGCTGTTCTGTTGGACCATGCCACACTAAATGAGAGTGGATAAAAATTAAACATGTGCATTGTAAAATAGTTCTTTTCTCCATTGTGTGAGACAGGTGGAGGAGCCAAGAAAAGTGCAGAACTGGTGCCCCCCTCCTGCAGCACCATAGATCAAAATCAGTGTGAACTGTTATGCAAAGTACTTATGCATGAATCATGTTTTGGCATTGCATCTGTCTGTATGACAGGCTCTCCTCCTCCTCTGTTTTAGTGCTATCTTTAAACCAAATTGTGTGTGAATGCTGGGGAGGGGCACTACTCATAGAGAGACACCAAAGTGATGCCAAACATACTAGTGCTCAGAGGCTGTGATTAATTTCTGAAAATGAGGCGGCAAAATACTTTTGCTCACCAAATGACCTGTGGCCCGCAAGGGTGAGTATCAGGACTAGCTGTCTTGGGGTTATTACTCTGACAGCCCAACAGGGGTTCAACCCTTCTAGTACCTGAGTAAAACTGCTGAAAGTGGGTTACCCAAGTTGTGGCTGAAATAACTGTGTTGGTATTTGATTTGGTATTCTTTTTTTCAGTTATTTAATCAGGCGAGACATACTAAGCTGAAAGCTTGTTTACAGGTGCAACCTGGAGCACGAGGAACTTAAGTGACTTGTTCAGGGTCACACAGTATGCAAGTAGGGGCTGTGATTCAAACCCAGGTCTCCAAATTTGCAGCTCAGAGCCTTAAACCACTGCACCATACTGCCTCCCAAATCAAATGTTACCGATGCCTATATTTTGTAGTACCCTTATAGCTAGCCATAGAAACATAGAAAATTGAAGCTGACGGCAGATAAGGACCACAAGGCCCATCCAGTCTGCCTATTCTTTCTTGAAGTTTTCTTTTCAACTTTCTTTATCTTTCTTACTTCCATCAGCCAGGATCTCCTTTGGCCATTCTATCAGTGCCTCCTTCCAGCCACCTGATGCCCTATCGTCTGACTTCTCCTCCCATCCCCAGAGGCCCCTGCCTACTGGGTCATAATGTCGTGCAGCTAATAGCGTATGGCATTGTGCGTGAACCCGGACCTGTGCACTCTCCGTGTTGGACCCCACCCGGAGTTAGAATCCTAATTGGGGGTCCGGTGTGAGGGTGGAGCCCCCAGAGAACAAAAGAAATCTGGAATGTGCTATGTGATTAAGTCACACGGCATTCTGCTGTGCGACATTTTGACCCCATGCCAGGCCCTGCTACCTCACCTCCTGGTGGTTCAAGCCAGTTTATGATACACACCTTGATGCCACTTGCTCCCTTGCCTCCTGGACAGGATTGCCTTCAGTGTTGTGGTGTCCTACCCCAGACAATCTGGTTGACATCTCAGCAGAGGAAATGCTAGGAAGATCCAGGAGGAGGACATAGAGTCTGGCACGGATGTGGGTTCTGAGCATTGTGTCATCTCTTAGGCAGAGGCGCTTTACTGTGTTCTGGTCCCTGGAGGAATGAACACATGGACTCCAGTATGTTGCTTTGTGCTCCAGCGCACAGCACATCAATGTTCTCCACTCCACCACTCCCTACTCTGGGGTCTCAGGCTCCTAACCCCAGCCATCACTGGAGACCAGGCTAATACTGAGCTCTATGTCCCCCAAAAGGAGGAGAAGCTGTCCCACAATACTCAAGTCCCACAGTACTCAATCCTCCCCACTGGCTGACCCTCTAATGCTTTGGACTTGCTTCTGAACCCGGTCGATGGCGTCACAATCAGTAGCACTAACCCTGCATTGGCAGGCTGACTGTTCGTGGAGTTGTTCCCATTACTTTGTTGTTTAAGTTGTTTTTATATATAAAATTATCGTAGTGTATGGTCAGGGGTTGTTATGTATGGAAATCTGTACCCTCAAAAATCCGTTGTTCAGAGCGTTACTTAGCTACTGTGGCACAATGACTTTTCAGTGTACCACAGTAGCTATACCAAAAAAACATACCCTGGCAGTTAATATCCTCATGATACCGAAACGGCAATAGGGGTGGCATGAGTTAACACAGCATGGCTGCAGCAGAGAGTAACTAAGGACTATTTTAAAATATATGCAGGACTATCACAGATAACATATGCACAACCCACAGGGCCCCTCTCACACTGGCTTGTCATGGACCTCCACCCTAGTTCACTCCATTCTTACCGCCTATGCTCATACTTGCTGCTCTGCGTAGCTGCCATGCTCCAGACACCTGGATCCATGAGCTCCGTCACTAGTGCCCTGGGTTCAAGTTAAGGATGACTTCGCGCCTCAGGTAGAATGTGATTTTGTTTACCTTATTGCTTCATAGTACTCTTGCTTGAAAAGTGCATTGTGGATCTGACTACCCTTCATCTGATAGTGCTGGCATCTGCCTCCGAATCCAACCATGATCCAATCAAAGTCAGGTTTTGGATCAATAGTCGAATAGTTGTGGATCTGAGGTCAGACTCATTGTATTAAACCTTGAACAGTTGGATCTGATGGTAGATCCATCGGATCCACAGACACCATGGATACTTACTGTGGATCCTGGAGGTTGGGTATTTGGTTGGATATTTATGCCATTCAGGGCTATCTGATATCTGACCAAACTGATGGTATCAGATGTTATCGGACCTGGTAGGATACTATCTGTGTAACACTACTTCCCAGTGTTAGGAAGGATTACTTAGCACAGATTAGCTTACATAGGACAGGTACTTCAGAAATCTACAAAATTCACAATGCACCACCAGTCACATTATTTTAAATTTGATTTAGTATTGGGGTCCATTTTTTAAATTAAGTAAGGCCTATAGGGGCCCCTAATGGCCCAACGGAAACACCACATGCTTCCATGTAGATGACCCGGGTTTGGGAGCGGGCCTGGAGGTCGATCGGGCAGCTGGGGTCTGGAAAAATGCTATCATGTGTCAGCGCTCCCATGCCAAGATAGTGAGGGAGGCACCTTTGTTCTGGCACTGCAGCAACCCTGTGGTAGGCCAAGGGGTTTGTCTTACCTGCAGGACATCACTACATGCATCCAGGTTGCGTGTGAGGCACACATGCTCTATACCAAGGCATCGGGCGGAGAAAGGGAGAATATCTGAAAACCCACGTGCACTGGAGGCCATGAATGAGAGCAGTGGTGTCCGTGGGTGCCTCCCTGATGGATCCCTCTTGAAGGGGGTAGCAGGGGTGGAGGAAGATGCCTGAAGCAGGTGGAGGTGGCCCTGGTGGCCAAAATAAAAAGTAAAGCTGTGTGTTGGTCAGCTTCTTTTCTACCCACCCTTTTTCTACATCCTTTGGTTAGGTATACTTAAAGGAGAAATTGTGTTAGTAGCAGGAGATGGTCCGTATCACACTTTTCTACCACCTTGAGCATTTTAACCCCATGATAACAGTATACATAGACCTGCACCAGGTCAGCTGTACTTCATCTTCACTTTGTTGGAAATGTGGTTGCCGTTATCAATCCCAAGGCCCTATCAGTTGGAAAACAGACCAAATTTATAAGCCACAGACGAAACATCCTTCCCTACTGCTAATAATTTTGTCTTCTGATGTTCTCCTGGGGATATTTAAGACATGATCTATATGAAAGAAATTCAAGACAGTGACAGCGAAAGAGCTACAGATCGGGCAAGAGCTGCGGTCAGGGCTAGATTGACAACTTCTGGGGCCCTGGGCAGTGTGTAATGGTGGCCCCTGTGACTTCAGCATTGGCTGTTGAGGGCCACTCAAGCTTTCGGGCCGCTCAAACTCCTGAAATCTGAAGGGCCTTTAATGTCTAAAATTGCATTTGAGGTGTTCCTAGCTACTCAAAATACCCTTTCTTGGGGTGGTAAATGAAGGTTAAAATTGTTTAAATTGCATGGCTGGAGTATATTTATTTATTGAGCTAGTTTTTGTCAACTGTAGGTACACTAGGCAGAAGCTGCCTTTTTCAGGTATGACCCAACAGATAACAATGTAAATGTTCATGGACAAAGTCCTGGTAATCCACGGAAATGTATTTGTATTAGGTGTAATCCTTTATTGTTCTGCGCTCCTGATGTGTTCCACAAGACAAATTCTTTCCTTCCCCAAAATGGGGAGGGAGTGCAAGTAAAAATGTCGCACAAGTAGACAGATCTTAGCTTTTCCAAATTCTGATTCTTTTATTTTATTTTCCGGTCCAAATCCTCTACGGTTCACCAATAAATATTGGCTTCCTCAGGAGGTGACTTTACAAAACATCTTAATTGCTACTCCAGATAATTATTTCCTTCTTTTAAATTGACCGTTTCCACAACAAATCCTGTTCGATTCTTCTTTCCAGCACTTATGTATTTTCAGTGCTTTTATAAGCCCCATTTACTGGCTGCTCGTATCCTTCTTTCTAACCAGACCCAAGCTGTTGATTTTGTTTATTTTATTATGCCCCATTTTGGGGAAGGAAAGAATTTGTCCAAGAGATAACAACACAGACAAGCATACATATCACAGTATAACAAAGAATACAGCATTAACAAGGTACAAGAGTAAGGGTCGAAAACAAAGTAAGCATGTATAACAATAATTGGAGGAGGAACAGCATGTCAGCATAAAAAGGAAGCAATTACACAGGTAATAAATACGGCTGTAAAGACAATATCACAGTCAAAGGCACTGCAATGGAGGCCACAAGCAGCAATACAACGTTTGCAGGGGTAAATGGTTACAACAGTTAGACAAAGTGCAGTCACGGAAGCAGCAGATGAGAGTAACTTCAAATCCGGGAAGATAACGCAGCAAATGTAATCTGTGGCAACAACAAGCAAGAGATACCCCAGGATGGGGTAGTCCTCAGTGGAGATGAGAAGGAGCACTTAGGTGTCCATCTACCTTGTATTAGAATATTTACAAGCAAAAATACTCCGAAGATATTTGCGATAGGGATCATTATAGTGCTGCTAAAACAGTGCAGGAATAACCACGCTGCAGAAAGCGCTACACTTTGTACAGTGATGCTTTTTCAGTGTCACGTAATAACTGCTACCCCTGTCACTGTACACTCTGATGGGGAATGTCAAGGAGGCTGCCGGTGCAGTACCTGGTTGAGTTGCTCCTGTGGTGGAGTGGCTAGAGCACCCGCACCCAGAGATGGGAAGGATTGGGGTCACAGTTCAGTTCCCCCAGGTCCCATAGTGTTGTGGCTTGTTTTTCATACTTTAAAAATGAATTTCCCCTCCAGTGTTTTGCCCCATCCCTGAAGTTCACACCCTCTGTAGTTAGTTATATTTAGTCCGGGGCCGCAAAAAAAAGATAGTGCTTATTTGTTTAAAGCGTTGCATAAGTTTCTGTTAAAGTGGTGGTTTCCCCAACTTTATTTCGCACACACAGTTTTGCTGCTGCATTTTGTTTTGCTCGGTTTCATCCATGACATTATGACCCCATGTCTGTGATAAGCATTCCAGAAAACCTACAGATGTTGTGCAAGCACATATCTCAAGAGGAATGGTGTTCCGCAGCCTAGGCAAATTCTGAAAAGCAGCTGTCCCAGGGTTAGTCTTAATTTAATTTGCACTGAATGTCAGCAATAAGCACAGCCTGTCCAGAAGTGGGTAAAATGTATTCAGAGACCAACACAGCCATACAGGAGTACAGTAATGAGAAGTCTAATCTTGTATGATTTTTCACTTCTCATGTGACTGATGGTCATTTGCTCTTAAATTTTCTTTTGTATCATATTTTTATTAGTTTTTTAATATGAGAAATACAACATACAACAGACAAACATACAAGTAACATGTGCAATCATATACATAAAGTCCATTATGTTCCATAGTTCATTTAATTTGTAATTGATCGTATACACTGATTCCTCATTCCTCCCTGCTCCGACCTGTGCATAGCCTCACCTATATATTAATATGTATACCCCTGCCATCTATCCCTCCAACCCTTCCCTTAGTACCATTGCTTCCCTGGGCTCAGTGAAGACAGAGAGGAGTCCAGTCTCTGATAAATGTTTCTTCTCTATCCCAGACCATCTGAGTTAGTTTCTCCAGAGCCAGAGTCTGCAGGGTTAGGTTACACCATTGCTGTATTGTGGGCCTAGCATGGGACACCCACATATTTTGAATACAGTGACAAGCTAATATGTACAGTGTCCATATCCATCTGGGGAATGGTACCCATTCCCTTGCTCCCTACCTCCACTCCGAACAAACATGCTAGGAGGTCCTTCTTCATATCCGTGCCTGTCATCTTTGTTACCTCTGCAACCACTTCTCCCCAGAACATCTGTAACATCGGGCAGGCCCAGAAGCAATGAATGTACGTGCTCTTTCCTGTCCACATCTCTCACACAGAGATGATACCAAGGTGTGCTTTATGTACTATAACAGGCGGTTAGTACAGCTGGTGTATAAACTTGTAATGTGCTTCTCTGTACTTGTTACAAACCATGATTCCCACATGTAGGGGCAACACTACTCCCCAGTTCTCTTCAGAGATGGTTCTCCCAGATCTCTTTCCTACAATAGTCTTGTGTTCCTGTCATGTTCGGGAATCTCTGTTTCCTCTCCTAGCTGCCTTCCTGATGAATCCCTTCGAGTCCACCTTAGCTTGATATACCAATCTCTATGGAATCCAGTACAAACCGCTCAGGCTTCTCCCTCCCCAAACTTCCTACAAAGGCCCTAATCTGGAAATATCAGAATCTGTGTTGCCCATCTATATTGAGACCCTGTTGCATATTTTCAAATGAACAGAGTTCCCCTGTACCAACAGGTTGCCTAGACTCTGGACCCCCCTCCTTCCCATTCCAGGAATCCCTTATCCTCCCACCCAGGTAAAAAGCGGTTACCCACTATTGGCAAAAGCAGCATCTCTCCTTGTTGTGATAATCCGCATTTCTTAAGTTGACCCCAGGCCTTAAGACCTGCAGCACTAATGAATTGCTGGGGCCCCCAGTCCTATACGCCCTAATACCCTGGCTATGGAGGTGCGCTGTGAGTCTCCCAGGGTGCCCCTTGTTCTAGGTCCACCCAGCTGGCTTCTTTAGGTTGGTTCACCCAGTCTGCATTGTACCTCTGCTGTATTGCTAGGTAATAGTTGCTGAGATCTGGGAAGTTCACTCTCCCTTACTTCTCTCACTTTCAATCTCTGCAAACTGGTCCCTGGTCTTTTCCTTTCCAAATAAACCCTGAGAAGATCTTCTCCACTCTCTTAACATCTCCTTTTGTTAGTTCCAGATGTAGCAATTGCATCAAGTATAGAATTCTGGGAGAATATTCATCTTGATTAAGTTTACCCTTCTCAGCCATGATATTGGTACATGTGCCACCTCCTAAGGTCCGTTCCAATACTTTTTATTATGACAGTATAATTAAGCCTGTACAAAGATCCCAAGGATCTACCCACCTGGACACCCAAGTATGTGAAACTTGGCCCTGCAAGCTTTAATCACCATCCTCCGTCTCCCTCTCCCAGTTCGGGTAGCAGACAAGCTCCGACTTCCCCAGGTTGACCTTATACCCTGAGAAGGCCCCAAACTCCTCTATCAGTGTCAGCAAGGGAGGCCCCGATCACCTCGGGTTTTTACAAATAGTAGCATATCGTCCACATACAGGCTAGTTTATGTGGAAGCAGCTGTGCCCCAGTAATTCCTTCTATATCGCATTTCCCCATATAGCTGCTGCAGAGTGGCCAAGCATAAACAACAGGAGACAGTGGGCAGCCCTGATCGTGCCATGTTCCAAGCTAAATTAGTCCGATAGGGCCCCATTCACCAAGATCCAAGCTCTTGGTGCCGCATATAGCCGGACCCATCCTATATAGGGGTCACCCAGACCAAACTGGGACATCACTTGAAATAGATATTTCCATTCCACCCTATTGAACGCCTTTTCTGCATCCAATGAAAGAATACCCACCTCTCCTTCCTCTGATTCTCTCTCCAAACAGTGTTAAGCAACCGTAGGATGTTATGATATGACTGGCGTCCCTAATGAATCCGTTTGGTCTGGGTGAACAAGATCCGGCAAGATGGTTTCCATCCTAGTAGCCAACGCCTTAGCCAGGATCTTGAGATCACAACTGAGCAGCGAAATGGGCCTATGTAGGCGCACTCGTGCTCGTCCTTACCCTGCTTAGGTATAAGACCAATTGTGGCATCATGCAGGTGTCCGGGCAGTGCGATCATCCCTGTTTTCTCCTCCCTCCCTCCCAAATACCTCACAAAGCACCTGTGCCACCTGCCCTCCCAGAAGCTGATAATATTCTACTGGGAACCCATCAGAGCCAGTAGCCTTCCCCTCTGCAGCTTCTGAATGCCCACCAGAATCTCCAACCTTGTAATTGGTCGACCCAGTTGTTCATGCTGCTAATCAGTAGCTGTGGGAGTTGGACTCAATCCAGGAATTCTTGTATCTATGTTCCCTTCCCAGTGTTCTCTGCTTGGTATAACATCTGGTAAAGGCTTTAAAACAGTTCCTTATACCCGGGGTATTTTTGTAATTGCCCTTGCCATTACTTACCCCTGCTACCCTGGTTTTGCCCTTACCACCTTTCATTAATCGCTCCAGGAGGGCTGGGCTTATTACCCACTCATATACTTGGCGTCTACAATAGAACCACACTCTACCAGCTTCCTCTTTCAGTAGGGCATTCAACGCCTCCCTGGTTGCCACTAAAAGTCTCACTACCTCCTCCCTCTGCCCCACCCCATCACTGACTTCTCTAGGTCTCTCAGTTTCTTTCAAGCTCCAATCTCTTCTCCCTCTTTTGTTTCTTCAGTCTAGCCACATACTCTATAATCACCCCCTCATAAAGGCTTTGCCTGCTTCCCAAACAATAGCTTTCAAGGTTTCCTCCCCAGCGTTAGTCTCCATATAGTATTGATATTTTTCTTGAAAATACTCTCTAAAGGCCTGATTCTCCACCCTGTAACTTCATAATCACCATTGGTGGTCCAAGATGTGTATGGGTCTGTGGTTGATGTCATACCGTGCCCATACCAGCCCCGACACATAAATATAGTCCAGCCGAGCCCATGTTTTATGCAGGTGTGAATAGAAAGTATATTCTTTGTCCCTGGACTAGCTGCATACCATCCATCCACTAAGTCCAGATCAGCCATTCATACCTGCCACTGCTGCACAGTCTCTGATGTCCTCCCGTTACCCTCCGGTGGTCCATACATGGATCCATCGTCCAGTTAAAATCTCCCCTAGGATAAGACCTGGAATTGTTCTTTTATTAGCAAATCCAGTAAGGACATGTTAAACTGTGGGTCGCCGACTGCAGGAGCATAAATACTCCCAAATGTCATCTTTCCCTTTAGCTCCCGGAGATAAACACATATCTACTCCTTCCTGATCCTTAATCACTCGTGTGACTTCAAAGGAGAGAGTCTTGTGTATTAGTATGGCCACCCCTTTTATGCGCCAGTAGGAGGCCACATAGCATTTCCCCACCCAAGTCCTAACCAGCTTGGCATGTTCCATCTCAGTCAGGTGAGTTTCTTGAATCAGGGCCACCTGCCCCTTCCGCTTTAAGGCTATAAGGAGTGATGTCCTTTAACTGGATTCGCTATCCCTTTACATTCCAAGATATAACAGTAACATTTGTTGGTTTATCCATCATTCCATCGCAGCCCTCCTGTGCCCCCACCAGCAAGGTAGTAATGTATACATTTCCTTATACCATTCTGCACAGTTCCTACACACAAGATCAGTATGTTCACAGTTTTGTAGCCAGTGGAACAGTCCATATCGTGATTGCACAAACACAGACGTAAACATAGGTAACTCTAAACGCGGCCTCAACTTTCCCTACCTCCTTCCTCCCCTTATCCCAACAGAAACAATTTTCTCCCTCCACCTAACTGCCTTCTCCCCATTAGCAGGGTTTTAAATAATTGATTAGTAGTTTTTTTCTTGGGACAATGCTAACTTACAGAAAGTATTTATATAGATTTTCTAGAAGTGTTATGTTTGTCAAACACAGTGAGGCAAGTGCTATGCATTTTCTCAATGTTTTAGCACCTTTATGAACAACACGCTAATCAATTTTTGGAGTTAAATAAAACCCTGCATTAGTCCCCTATTCAATAGGCATTCCCAACTTTGTCCCTGCATGCTTTCCCCATGAATTACTGCATCGGCCTCCCCGACCCCCCAACCTTTACCCACATCCCCCAGCTCTGTGACACTAATTGCCCAGACACCCTGAGTGTCATAATCCCTCAAGTGATAAATGTGTCTTGTTGCCCCTGACGGTCACAAAATTTACTGCTCTCTAGTCCCCAGTTAGGGGAATACACCCTGTTGGTCGTCCGACCATCGAGCCCTGTTACCTCAGTAAAACCTCATATTGTTTGTTCAGGCCCCCACTTGCAGGAATAACCTGCCAGCCAACCTTTATCCCTTTAGTAACAATTAAACACTACCAAATAGCAAGCCTAACCTCACCCCTTGCACACCTTCCAATGCATTTCCCCATGGTATAAAAAAAACAGGCCAATTCCTCCCACCCCCTCCCACAGCATCTCTGCAAATATTTTCCTTATCCCAAAGTGGCAGTTCAATACAACACTGAGTTAGGCATAAAGCCTGCATCTTCATTTCTTTCTCCACTGTAGGATGGGGGAACAGGCTGGCACCTAAAACGCGCAGTGCCCACCCTCCTCTCCCAGCTCACTCACCCATACCAGACATCTTCCACTCCAAGAATTGCTCCAGTACCACTGTGTGTGACTTCCAAATATTGGGAACCCTTGGTGCAGGCCGTGCAGTCTCCACTATCGCCAGATCTTACAAGCGTATCTCTCAGTCTTTTCAGCCCAAAGCCCATGTGGCGGGCCCAGTCCATCCAGATGCAAAAGGCCTTCCCTTACAAGCACTGTTGCACCTTTCCCTCATTAATCCGGTGAGAAACAGGAAAATAAGTTATTCATCCAACACTCTGGCCAGCTATACCAGTTCCTCCAAATTTGTGGGGCTTCTTTACGTCATATCAAGGTGCACATCACATATAGTTATAAAGAAATATATGTGGTGGGGATCAGTCACAACCAACAAACCTCCTAAGTCTCCACAACCAGCTGCTACATCTCCCGAGTTGCCATCATCTCCTCAGCCAGCTTTTTTTGCAGCTCCTTCATGAATTTCTCTGCTTTTTCTACCTCCGAAATGAAAAAGTGGCTCCTTCGTGCTTTATCTTCAATGTAGCTGGATACACAGGAACTTTTCCACTTTAAGGCTCCTCAGTTGGTTCATGACCACAATGAACATTTCTCCTTTTGAGCAGCCGTGCTGAGTAATCCTGGGAGATGTATAGATGGCAGGCCTCAAACATCACTGTCCCCTGCTCTTGATAAGCTCTCAAGACTGCCTCCTGTCCTGGAAATTGTGGAATCTCATTATGATCTGGCGGGAGGTTGGTCTGCTGGTGGTCTCGGCATCACTGCCTGGCGGGCCGCTCTAGCTTAAGCCAGCCATTTAGGCTGTAAGCCCAGTAGCTCTGGCAGGGTGCAGGCACGGAAATCCAAAATATGCGCCCCTCCTTGCCCTCCAGTAGACCTCTCAACCTTAGATTTAAGCGGCGCTGGTAATTTTTCTGGTAGTCGTGTGCTTCCCTGAACTCCTCCAGCTCCTTTTGCAACTGCACCACTTGTCCAGGGACCACAGCCATTTCATCTTCAATCCGGTGATACACGGTCCTCCACCTCAGTTAGCCTGTTCGAGTGGGAGGTCGCGCTCAAGGATTTGCTGGAGTTTTGTGTCCAGTTGCCTTCTAGTTTGATCAGTCTAGGTTCCAGGGCTGCTATAACCTGTCCCGTAAGTTCCGACCTAAGCAGCTCACTTCAGCCACCGAGAGAGAGATAACCATTACGCGCTCTTCCTGGCCCACCAGCTGGCGGTTTCTTACTATTTTTATTGGCTAATCACCAGCTTTTCCACGGATTTGAGGAGATATTTGTCCATACCAGCGCTATCTGTCGATCTAGCTCATTTGAGGAAGGTAGAAGCGGTGTTTGTATATTAATTTTGTTTTATTCGACTGTTGGGACAGAGCCACTAAAACATGTCTATCTAACTCACTTGCTCATTAGCGCCTTCTCCATTTGCTCTTAAAGAACAAATGTACCTGCTGTTTTTATGTTAGGTTTTTGCATCCTTTCCCCAGCCCTGCAGAAGAACTACAGTCCTATGTCTTTGGCTGTGCACTGGGAACTGCTGAAAGTTTTAATTTTTCTAAATTTAAAGTCAGGTCTGAAGGTCACAGGCTTGGAATGCCAGGGGTCACAGAGATTCAGCAGCAGTTGAGGGGGAACACCAGTGAATATATGGGGCAGTTACATAGGCTGAATTCTGCAGGCCAAAGAAGAGCGAGGAGGCAGCTGACCTGCTAGTGTAAAAAAGAGAAAAATCATGTCTGTTTATTTGCAGTCCAATGGCCAAGTATCTTTTACTCCTCCCTGCATATGGCCTCCCCTTTAAGAATTCAAAATCAGGACATTTCATATCAAAACATTATTTTACCCCATGACATTAAATAATTATGGCCAGTGAAACAGACAACTTCATTCTAAAAAACTACATCTAATTTTTAAGCCATATTTTTGTTTATTAATATTGATTTTCATTATTTTCATCCATACTGAGCTATATTTGTGATATTTACATTTTCTGCCCATTTTGTAAGGAAAGTAAGAAAGTATTTTTCTTCTAAGTTCAGAATCACTTTAATTTTCTGTTTTGTCAGACACAGTCCACCAAACCAGGACTGTCCTGACAAGAAAATCTGAACAGTGGCAACCCTCCATGCAGTACAGTAACATGCTGGCATACAGGTGTGGGATCATTAGTTCAGAAGCAGCGGTGAGCAGAAAGTAGTCTGACTGTGGAGGTGACAGCCGCAGTAGTTCAATGGGTCAGGAGCATAATAGTCACCCAGGTGGTCCAGTGGACCTCTGTAGTGAGCAGACAGAGGGCATTTTCTCCCTAGACTGTTGGCTTCCACTCCAATGCTTCTCTGACTGATGGAGGAGTGGAAATGCAGGTCATGCTAGTTAAAAATTATGCAAATGTGTCCTGTGCTGTCTCCCAGTGCGGGTCACAGAAATGCTGGTTGGGAAGAGGCGATGATGGAGCACACAGTCCAGGGTGGAGTCACGAAGCCAATGTACTGTACAAGGTAGATATTTGTCATAACAAGCCAAAACAAAGGTCAGAAAGTAGAGATCATAAAACTTTATAAAGCTTTCATTTGAAATAACACTGCAGTCCATTGCCAAACCAGTTTGCAAGTTTATTTCCAGGTTTAATATCGTTTATTTATTTTTCTTCCATGTTGCGTGTCCTAACCCTTCAAATATCATTTACAAGCCTCATGTTCTTTCATTGTGACTGATGTAGTTTTCTCACAGCTATTGGGGACTGGCACTAGTGATGCCTAAACAAAAGTCCAGTTTTGCACAAGTTGTGTTCAGATTTTAATCAAGTACAGTACTTGTCTTCTAAATTACCTCATCTCCTCTATATTCCCTTTTCTTTCAATGTGCAGCATCCAGACGCACATGGGACTAGAAGTTCAATTGGCCATCAGTTTTCTAATAGTGACTCTCTATAACGCCAGTTTGTTTCAAAACAGCTCGTCGTTTCTGATACATGCCCAGTACGCACTACACTGGTGGTGCATGCGGTTCTGCTACTATTACTGGCTGACCCAAGACAACCTTGACAGTGTTTACCAGCACTACTGGTGATTTCTACACAGACCACCAAGCAAACAAATGCACTCTCAGGGTTATCCATGCTGTCCCACACCCCAACAGTTAAAGTTGAGTCTTGAGCTGCAGGTTATGAAAGGTGTGAGGTGTAAAATACTGCATTATTAGGCAAAATGTAACACAAACGCCACTGAAAACATGTGATAGGAGAATGGTGAACTGTGAAATCAAAAGTACTGAAAGCTTAGTGTGTTAAAGGCATGTTCGAAAATACATGTATGCTCGTACTGTGTTCTGTTTTAGTACCTTGGCTTAATTTGGATAGGCACACTTTAATGTCAAAATAACTGCAGTGCAATATTGACAGTAGTAACAGATTATGGAGGCACCTGGGTAACGGAGATTGCTTAGTTGCTATTACAGGCAGTTCCAGTTTGTTAGACAAATGTTGCACTGTAATAATATTTCCTATCAAAAAAGATTGTAGGACAATTTATCTGAGTATAGAGTATTAGTCCATAAAGAGAGAGCGTTAAGGGCAATGAAGAAAACCGCATATACGAATGCACACACACACACACACACACACACACACACCGTGCTGCGTTTATTTCAAAATGAATTAAACCTACCCTACTTCATTCACAGTATCTGGTAACTGCCAACTCACCCAGTAACTCATACTCTATCTCTCTGACTTTAGCGCTCACTCACGGTAGGATTACAACTCTAAAAATGTGCACATTGCACTAGGTTATACCTGCCCCATACCTGTCATTTAGCTCCCGCTTTTGGAATAGGAATAAGCTTGATAGGAAATATCTTCAGGATAAAGAAAAAAATCCATTAGTAAAAAAAAAGAAATTGTTTTTCCTAATGCATGTTGCTTTTTTATCCTGGAGACATATCAATTTACAAGGACCTGGGAGGCTCGACTTGGGGGATAAAGTGTCTAGCACTGGCAAAGCTACAGAAAAGAAGAAAGCCATCAAGGCAGTGATCACTGATCTTGATGAATATACTAAACAAAAGGATATTTCAACACTGACTGTGATTCTGAAAAGTAAAGTACCCTTTGAAATCTGACCTGTCACCTGGCAAATCCAGACACAAACCAAATATTACAACTATTCATCACCAGATCCTTTCCTAAATCAAATCTAGAGACTGTCTGAAATGGAAAAACTTTCTCTGCATCTCAATATTACCTATTAGTTCTGAGTCCAATAAAGAACTTTGAGCATAGTTCTATTTGTGCCTTTCAGGTGGAGTACAACTTTATAACTGCAGTCAGAGAGTTTGGGTCCTGAACCTCTGACTGTAATTGTAAGTACTATACCTGAGATGTATAAAGAGAACAATGTTCAAAACTCAGAGAGGCTTCTCCTTTCATCTGATACTGATTATTTGAAATTATTATAAATATACGGACTGTTAAAATAAATTCCTGCCAATCATCTTTGATATTTAAAATCTTTTGTTTAATGGGAACATTTTTACCTAGGAGAGTTAAACATTTAGTCAGTATCTCAGAACAAATGAAAACTAGAGACATCACCTGCAATGTGTAAGTCTGCAGAAAGTATTGCGGTGCCACTAAAACTGCAACAGTCACACTTCCAATTGAGGTAGCTGGCACCTATGAAACTGCAAAGGCAATAAAATGAAATTCAGTGTGAGCTGCTTAAACAAGTGTAAGCCCCTCTGGAGCTTATCAGCTTAGGGCCCTTTACATTGGGGCTGGACAGTGTTCAGATCTGCCTGCTGACTGGGGCTGGGAGTCCCCCTTATAAGGAATGGTTTGACATGCTTTGGGGAGGCAAGGGCCTGGGAGCAGGAGGTAGTCTCCCGGACTGGAGGTGAGACAAGTCCGTTGCAGTGTTGAGCTTTGGGGCTGGGATGGGGTGATTGCCTTTGTGGTCCACCCCTGTTTCATTTGTGGCCTGGTCGGGTTAATGGATGGTCAGGTGGGCTATTTTGGGCTGCATTGAGAGGATCCCCTGGGAGGAGGAGATGGGAGCTGGGGCTTGGTGTTGTGTGGTGCAGTCTACCTCATGATCCCCAGTACGAGGGTAGGCTCAGTGCAGAGTCCTTCATTTGACCGCTGCTGGTTGCTACAGGTCGGGCACAGTGTGGCGTGAGAGGCTGCATCATGGGGACAGTGGTGGCAGCCTGTCCCTGGTGACCCTGTGTTAGCCCGTATCCAGTGGACCTGGTGCAGTGAAGAGGAGGAAGTGGCATTGCAGGCTTATCCCCAGGCCTCTGGACCAGTATGTGGGTTACTGTGTAAAGCACCATGTGCCTTGGGGTCACTGTTTCCTGGGAGTTAAGTGGGAGTGGGATGGCCAGACTGGTGGAGAGAGAGAGAGAGAGGAAAGAGAGAGACAAGAGAGAGAGAAGAGAGAACAAGAACACCACGACATTTGTGAAGCCTTTGAACTGAAATGAGTGGTGCAGGAGTGGAGGCGGTAGAGTGTTCAGGGACTTGTCCTGCAGCTGCCATCAGGTGAGGGAGTCTCAGCTCCCAGGAAATCTGTTTTAAGAAATTGTGCCATGAAGATTATTTGTGGAGTTGAGGAGGGGCCTTAGACAAGTGGCGGGTATGTAACCTTCTCGGAGGTGCTGCCTGTCTATGGCAAGGGTGATGCTAGGGTACTCTGCACCATGAGATTCAATGAATGGTTGAAAAACTGGTGTGGAGCTCAGGGTTTTGGCTTCATTGGGGACTGGGGTCCACCTGGAGGATACAGACCTATGGTGGCTGATGGTCTGCATCTGTCTGGGAGCGGAACCAGGATCCTAGGTGATAGGTTTAAATGCTTCATTGGCAAGCATTTAAACCTAAAGGAAGGCACTGAAAAGGAGCAGGGAAATCGTACTTCCCAACAAAAAAGGGTAGTTAAGGTAAACACCAAGGTAGAGAAGTCAATAGGGAGCAGGACTGGGGTAAGTGGAGACAAGGGCAAAGGCAGTAAGGACAGGGATGGAGCTAAAAGGGTAAGGCCATCAAAATGGAGGATGATGAGTACCAATGCCCATTGTCTGGGTAACAAGCTTCCTAAACTAGAGGCCTTGATGGAAGAGAGATGCCTGTATATCATGGCAGTCACAGAAACATGGTACGATAGAACCATGACTGGGATGTCAACATACCAGGGTACACAATCTACAGGAGGGACATGGAGGGCAAAGATGAGGAGGAGGACCTCTCTATGTAAGGGAAGGGATCAAAGCAATGGAACTAAAAGGTAAACAGAGAGTAGGAGGCACTGTGGGTCACCCTGGAGAAAGGAAATGGCACCACAATCCACATGGGGTTGTATACAGACCACCATCTCAGAGGAGGCAATGAACAACGAAATGATAGAAGGCATCCTTAAAATGGCAGAAAAGGAGATATTGTTGATGGGGGGACCTGAATATGCCAGATGTTAACTGGAGTACCTTTGCTGCAGCCACATGCAAGAGCAGGGTCATTCTCAATGCCCTACAGGGCATGCCTCAGACAGCTAGTACTGGAACCTACTCAGGAGGGAGCAATCTTAGACCTGGTACTCTCAAATGGGAATGGAGAGAGGATCTCGAATTTAGAAGTGGTTAGCCATCTGGGAACAAGCGACCACCAAACAGCGTGGTTCATGATATACACAGCCATAGAGTCAAGCCATACAAAAGCAAGAGTATTGGACTTTAGAAGGGCTGACTTTGGGAAAATGGAGAGTGTCTCAGAAAAGCACTAGCAAACAGGCAAGAAGGAGGGGTGGAGGAACATTGGGGAAAAATCAAAACAGCATTCAAAGAGGCAACATGCCTTTGTGTGAAGCAAATCAAAAAACAAAGGAAAAAACCACCATGGTTCTCAAAAGAGGTGGTGGGCAAGGTTAGGGAGAAAAGGGTAGCATTCAGAAAATACAAGGAAACACAGAAGGAGCAGGACAGAGAACTGTACCAGTTAAAGCAGAAGGAAGTGGAGAAGGCAGTCAGAATAGCAAAGGCCAAACTGAGGAAAGATAGCCAACTCAGTTAAGAAGGGATAAAACCTTTTACAGGTACATTAGGGAGTGAAGAAAGACCAGGGAGGGATAGTGAGGCTTACTAAGGGAAGGGGTGGGCAGAGGGTGACAGTGAAAATGCAGGGATACTGAATGAATACTTGCTCATATTCACAAAAGAAGAGGAGGGAGGTTCCTAAACCAAAGAATAAAAGCACTGTGGATAGGGAGGTCGATACCAGTCCATTCATAGAAGAAAGAGTCCTGAAAGAACTCCTAAAAGTGAAGGTGGACAAAGCAATGGGGCCTGACGGGATTCATCCCAGAATTCTAAAAGAACTAAGGAGAAAACTAGCGACACCACTGACAACCCTTTTAACAAATCATGGGAGGATGGTGTGGTACCTGAGGACTGGAGGAGGGTGGATGTTATTCCCTTCACAAAAGTGGGAGCAAGAAAGAGGCAGGAAACTACAGACCTGTTGGTTTGACTGCAATGGTAGGAAAAATGATGGACTCACTTCTGAAGGAAAGAATTGTTGAGTACCTAGAGGACAGTGGGGCACAGGACCCAAGGCAGCATGGATTCACAGCGGGAAGGTAATGTCAGATGAATCTAATCAGTTTCTTTGACTGGGTGACCAAGTAGTAGACCAGGAGGGCTCTGGACAT
Organism: Neoceratodus forsteri; assembly: GCA_016271365.2. NCBI lineage: Eukaryota > Metazoa > Chordata > Ceratodontiformes > Ceratodontidae > Neoceratodus > Neoceratodus forsteri. The sequence continues at coordinate 1,609,641,903 of CM028130.1, forward strand.
GGCCTACCTAGATTTTAGCAAGGCATTTGACACAGTCCTTCACAAAAGATTAATAAACAAGTTAGACAGCCTTGGAGTGGGTCCCAAAGTTGTAGCCTGGGTAAAACATTGGCTGGATAACAGGATGCAGAAGGTAATAGTAAATTGAGTCCATGCCGAACAAAGGGAGTTACTAGTGGGGTACCACAGGGTTCAGTACTGGGACTGGTCCTCTTTAGTGTCTTTATAGGTGATATTGCAGAGGGACTGGAAGGAAAGTATGCCTCTTGCAGATGACACAAAGATCTGCAACAGGGTTGATACACAAGAAGGGTGGAAATGATGAGAAGGACTTGGCAAGGTTGGAGGAGTGGTCAAAAGTATGGCAGTTTAGATTCAATGCAAAGAAGTGCAAGTAATGCACTTGGGAAACTAAAACCAGGGAAGAGTACACAATGTGGGAGGAGGAGCTAACAACAACAAAATGGAAAGGGCCTGGGGGTAGTCATATCAGATGATTTAAAGGTAGGCAAGCAATGTGAGAAGGCAGTAAGGAGGGCTTGGGGATGCTGGAATGCATAGGAGAGGCACTACCAGTAGAAAACAGGAAGTTGTTATCCCTTTGTACAGACAGTTGGTGAGACCCCATCTGGAATACTGTGTGCAGTTCTGGAGACCTCGTCTCTGCAAGGACATAGACAGGATGGAGGCAGTCCAGAGAGTCTGCACCAGAAGCCATACAAAGAAAGACTAAAGAGCTTAATATGTCTACCCTTGAGGGAGAGGTGGGAGAGGGGGACATGATAGAAACATTTAAGTACCTCAAGGGAATCAATAAAGTCCAAGAGGGTAGCATCGTTCAGAAAAGAGATGTACAAGAACAAGGGGCATAATTTGAAGATAGAGGGGGAACGTGTTGAGGGCAATGTAAGGAATTATCTTTTCACAGAGAGGGTACTGGATGCATGGCACGGACTTCTTGAGGAGGTTGTGGGGTCAAAAACAGTGGGGAATTCAAGAATGCATGGGACAGACATAAGGCAATTCTTGTGGGGGGTAGGAGGAAGTAGGCTGTTGGTTAACTAGGATCTGCAGCTTATCCATTAGGTAGGAAATGGGCAGACTGGGTAGACCAAGTGTCAAAGTCTAGGTTTCTGTGTTTCTATGATCTGCACAGAAGCTGTACCTGCTCCATGGAACTATGATTGCTTTTTATTCATTAAATCAATTGTTGTTTATCTTTTATCTGTGCCTGGACAGTAGACTTATTTAGTGGCTAACCAGCTTGCTCCTAGCTCTGCATCAGGACCTGAATGTACCCGCTGCCCTGTGTGACAAAGTTGATCCTCTGGCTGCACCCCAAAGTCGCCTTCTTGGTGGCACCATCTGTACCTGGGTACAAACTTTTGCTCTTTTGAACAGTGTTGCTGTGTTGAGGAGAGCCCTCCCCATTTTACCACCTGGAATACTCCCAGATGTGGGGAGAGGGGCTTGTAATGTGAGACTCATCCGGGATCCTTGTTTTGGGGTGCAGCCTTTTGTTTTGGAGTGAGAAGACTGCAGTTCGGCTGGCTTGTTTTGGGACTGGAAGGTGGAAAAAGTTTATGGGCCACCATTTTGTTAATATTCTTGGTGCCTTTTCATTACTGCACATGGGGAGGAGTGTGACTGCTTTGGAAAGCTGTCAGCGGATTGGAGGAGACGAGACAAGGAGGGAGTAATCTGTGGTGCTAGCGGGCTGGAGTGCCATTTGCCACCTGGTCACTACTACTGAGACTGTGCTGGAATATCTGTAAATCTGTACTGCTGCTGCTGTGTAGTATTTGAAGGGCCTACACTGTTTCATCATGGCTGATGCTGCATGGAGAATGGGAAAGGAGGTGCCAGTGCCTGCCTCTTTTGTCCTGGCTTTGGGAGCAGGTTGAGAGAGAATGTCAGGTGGACCAGCGTGTTATCTGTAACAGAGCTGGGCGATGTGAAAAGGATGCCTGTGTGTTTTAATTGCTCCCGTGGCACAGCCCTTCCATTGTGCCAGCCTGCCACTCCTTGTGTCATCCTGGGAGTGGCCTCCCATGCCTGTGCAGCTTAGTACCCACCCGTCAAGTCTGGAGGTGGAAAGAGATGGAAAGGACTGTGACCAAACTGACCCCTGAGGAGAAGGGTGCTAGACATTTGCACAGCCCTTTCCCTCCACTGGACCCTGCTTCTCCCCATGGCAGAAGAAGAGCTGTGGGTGGGGTAAGCAGCCCACCTGTAGTAGTTCCAACTTCTGATGTTGCCCTAAAGTGGCAGGGACAAATAAAACCACCCTGTACCTCCTTGAATGATAAGGAGGAAAACAGCCAGCTATGATAATTAAGGAGATGCTATCAGATAAAGGGCACCAACCTGCGGGGGAGTGTGTGGAAGGGATTGATGCAGTGCCTCGGCACCTGGTGCTAATCCGGTATCCCAGATGTTTGAAGACCAGCTGTGGGAAAGGATATCCCAGGCCCTACGGTTCCCCAGTCTGTGCTATCTGGGCATTATTCCACATTTGGCTGAAGTGTGCAAGCAGAAGAGGATAAATATGGACTCCCTTAGGTCCTCTGACCACCAGTACTGCCTTTACACCTCTGGGAGCTGGCTTATGAAAGGGACCACCCTCTGTACCAGCATTAGGAGCATCCTGAGTGGTCCCAAACTGAGAGGCGGGTCAAGAGGCACATTAGGAAAGAATGTCCAGCTGAGACCTATGCTTATGTTTGTGAGAGGATCTGGGACGTGATAGAGGATATGGGAGGACTGGATGTTCCAGGGTGCCCTGGATAAGATTCAACAACACAACCTGGTGGATCTCTCTGATACTGGACCTCACCATCAGCAAGCCATTGCCATGCTAGAAGCTGTGCATCACTGTTGTGTGGACGAGTGACCCTGTTTAAGACTTTTGCTATGGTGCAGGATGTTAAAGGGCAAGGCACTAAATATTACATCATCAGTGAAGATTCTTTCAGCGAAGAGATAACCAAGCCAGAACCCAAGCTGTATTTTGCTTCAGATCTTGCCTCAGTGTTGTAATGGACCTTCCTTGTTCACTCGGACTGTTTGCTTATAGTCTGGCCTGACCCAACTGATTGAGGAGCTAGGTCCCCTCTGCCCAGGTTTGCAGAAAAGTGTTGTTACTGTTTGTTAAAATGTTTGTATGTTTGTTCCATTGTTGGGGTTGCCTTGAGGGGTAGTGGATGGCCTATCCCACCGTTCTATGAACTGCAACGTCAGACTTTTATGGACATTCTTTGGTGCCCGCAATCATTGTAGCACCATTTAATTATTTGGACTGTTAATAAGCCAGATTGTATGTGTGAGTGTGTGTGTATGGCTGAGTGAGAGTGAGAGGGTTGTCTGTTAGAATGTATGGTTGCCTGCAGTTTGTGGAGTGCTTGGGTGGGTTCTGTGTAATAAAGGTGATTTCCAAAGAGGCGATCACTGTTACAGTGAATGTACATCGCCGAAAATAAGAATGGCGATCTACATTTGCAGCGACAAAACTACCATTAAGTATCTATGAGGGGTGTCACCCCACACCCCCATTACTAAAATAACAAACTCAAGGGGGTGCATGTCGGGAAGGGGAGAACCAGGATGACAAACATAAAACAAAGACACCAGCGAGGAAAAACACAAAATATTGTACTCCACCCCAGCCCCAAACCCTGCACCCTCCCCATCAGAGCCAGCCACCTAATCACCATGCCATTATGCCAGCTTGGTGACTTCCCTCTCACCACCCCACATACCTTATGGATACCTTCTGTTATCCTGTCGCCCTTCCTCTCACCCTGCACTTTCGAGTCGCTTCCCTTCCTGGGTCACTCTCCTCACTGGCACTGAGATTGAGTCGCTCAAATCCGAGTCACTCAGTCTCCTTCAGCCCTTTAACAGTATACCCTTAGGTGCATGGCTGGACAGTAACAGCTTTAGGGTTTAAAAATTGTGCCTTTGCCTGTTTCAAAGTATTGTTGCACTTCTGTTAGGGGCTTTAAAAAAAAAAAAAAGCGAGAACAGTTACAGAATTGGTATGGTTTAGTTTTGTACTTTCCATGCATGCTTGGCTTAGTTTAGCCTGATGGTGGCACCAGCAGGCCTTGATTCTAGTGGGTATGGGTAGTTGGCTTGGGACGCTGCCTCTGTGCCCAGTCTGGTGTCCTGGGTATGGTGGGTGGGTCGGCAGGCCTGTGGTAAAGTGATTGTATTTATGGAACAAATTAATTAGTTGGGTTGGCTCTTTAGTGTTGCAATAGCCCACTGTCGCGGTGGTGTTGGCAGTATTGGCTGGTGCCTGTCTTGGGGTTGGAGAGTGCACATATCCTCCCAGAGTCAGGCCTGCTGTGCAGCTGCTTGGTGAACGGTCTGGGGAGAGTGTAAGCCCCTTTGGGAGCTTATTAGTTAAGGTCCCTTTAATTCTGGGCTGTCCAGGGTTCCAGGTCTGTCTGCTAGTGGGTGGAATTCTGGCTGAGTGTCCCCTTATAAAGGGGTGGTTTGGTGTGCTTTGGGGAGAAGGACCCAGGAGCGTGAGGTAGGGCTTCCGGGCCAGAGGCGGAACAAGTCTTGCTGCAGGGCCGAGGTTCGGGGCCGAGATGGAGCTGCCATCCTGGTCCACCCGTTTTGTTTTGCAGCCTGGTTGGGTTAGTGGGGGCGGTCGAGTGTGGGGCTCTTTTGGGCTGCCAGTGAAAGGACCCCGGGGAGGAGGAGATGGGAGCTGGGGCTGGTATGTGTATGGTGTGGCCTCACCTCGTGATCCCTGGCACCAGGGTAGCCTGGGGTAGAGAGCTTTGTTCGGCTGCTAGCTGCTACGGTCAGGTGTGTGCGGGGGAGAGGCTGCATCATGGGGGCAGTGGTGGCAGTCTGTCCCTGGTGACCCCGTGTTAGCCCATATCCAGTGGCCCTGGTGCAGTGAAGAGGAGGAAGCAGCATTGCTGGCTTATCCCCAGGCCTCTCAGCCAGTAATTAGGGGCTACTGTGGGGCACCGTGCCTTGGGTTCCACTCCCAGGGCATTAAGTATAAGGTGGGATGACCAGGCTGGTGAGAGGGAGAGACAGAGAGAGAGAGAGAGAGAGAAGAGAGAGAGAGAGAGAGGCACCCGCAGATTTGTGAAGCCTTTGGAACCAAAAGAGTGGCACAGGAGTGGAGGCGTAGAGTGTTCAGGGACTTGTGCTGCAGCTGCCATCAGGTGAGGTAGTCTCGACTCCCAGGAAATCTGTTTTAAGAAATTGTGCCCTGAAGATTGTTTGGTCTATACAGAAACTACCTACCTGCTCCATGGAACTGTGATTGACGTTTTTATTCATTAAATCAATTGTTGTTTATTTTTATCTGTGCCTGGACAGTGGACTTATTTAGTGGCTAACCAGCTTGCCTAGCTTGCATCAGGACCTGGTTGCTACCTCTCCCCAGAAAGTCGCTGCTTGGTGGCACCATCTGTACCCAGGTATGAACTTTTATTCTTTTGGACAGTGTTGCTGTGTTGTGGAGTGCCTCTCCCATTTTACCACCTGGAATACCCCTAGGCATGTGAGGGGGCTACACTTGCAAAAAAGAAGGAGCGAGCATACCTTAGGTGATGATCCAAAGTGCTTGCTTTTATGAATCTCCATGGTTACAGACATGTTCAAAGTATCACTCCTCCTTTTTACAAGTTTAAGCAGCTCATATTGAATTTCATTTTATTGCTGTTGCAGTTTCGTAGGTGCCAGCTGCCTCCCACTTAAAGTATAAGTCTACTATCTTGCAGATCTGTGGCATTTGAAAACAGACTGGAAGACTGGCTATAATCCTTGCTGCACTGTATCTGAATGGAGCCTGGGAGGAAAGTGAAAAGGTGATGTGCTTGAGCAGCATAAACTGCATGACCCCTTTCACTTGCTTCTCAGCGACAATGGCATTGCTTTCTCTCCCCAAACCCTCTGGAAAAAAATTAAGTGTAGCTGGCAAGAACACCACTACTGAGGCTAAAGAATATAAATAAATAATAAGCTGCACTGTCTCTGGGGCCCCTCTCATACTTGAGGGGCCCTGGGCCTTCCTTTCTCGCAATGGTTTATCCGGCCCTGTCTGTGGTAATAGTGTAGGTGCAGGACTTCCGGTGATGTCACCACAAGTGATGGCAGCCTTGTGTTCATGCTCGGGCCGCTCCAATTAGAAATAGAATTAACCAGCAGAAAAGTAGGGTAATTTTCAGCAAAGCTCGCAAAAACAATACTTACTAAAGTCCAGGCGAATGGCATCAAGCAGAATGAGACACAGATCTTCACAGGCAGCCAAAATAAAAAGCCTGATGGATTCGGAAGGACACAAGGCCTAACCAGGGACGCGCTCGGCTTCACCAGTTAGTAGCATCACGGATTCAGAAGACGGATTAGAAGGGGCGAAACAAGGACTTATTCTGTTAAACTTGATGGGATCATAAAACCTTGCACAGGGTAGAATCGTCGGTGGCAGACCCTCAAGGTAGACTTAAGGGCAATGGACAAGCGTGCATTCTCAGCAATGGAGGACTGTGTAGGAAACCTAGCAGATTCTTCGAGTCAACATGATCGCACTACTTTATTTATTTACAAGAGAGAAAGAAATACAAACAAAATTAGATGATCAAGAGAATCGAGCCCGTCGAAATAATTTAAGAATCTACGGAGTTCCAGAAGATATGGAGAAATCGTTCAATCCATGGAAGCGTTTGTCTTGCACATTTTGAGAGACATACTGAAGCTAACAGAGGAGAACCCTCTCCTGATCGAGAGAGCACATCGCTCACTCGCTGCCAAACCAAAAAAAGCATCCAGGCCCCGATCGATAATCATACGAATGCTGAACTACCAAGACCGACAGTTAATACTACAAGCGGTGTGGAAAATGAAAGAAGGTAAACTAGATAATCAGAGGCTGTATTTTAACCAGGACTTCTCGGACCTGTTAAATGAAAAAGAAAGGTAGCCCAAGGCATAATAAGACAAGCCAAGGAGAAGAAGATCCGGATCCAATTGTATTACCGGCTAAATCACGATACATACAGAGAAAGGTCCTATTCTCTACAATACGCTTTACTAAGCTGCCCCAATGTTGAAACAATTAGGTATCCAGTGCCCGAATGCCAGCCGACATTTTGGAGATGGAAATAGCATGTTCAGCCTGGAAAAGGGCCGTAAGCCAGAAGAGCACATCCTCATCACTTACTTGGCCCTCCCATCTAGGCCAAGATATGAGAGTTATCGTGAGGCGAGAGAACAAGATAATGAGTTCAGAATCTTCCCCTCTAGGGTTTCTAAGTCAAGGGATTCAACCTGAACTTCACTAAAGTACTGTTTCTACTTAAAGTTGGTGGTCTCGTGCACCTGTTTGTTTCTCATGGTAACCGAGGAGAGCTGTTGGATGGATTACTTTACGATCTGAAAGACAGAAGTAATAAGGATGGACTAAATGTTATGGTCTCTATTGAAGGCCTAAGGACTTTTAATATAGCTCTGTTAATAATGTAATGATAAGAATTTAAAAGGTTGAGTTATTCCTTGATGGGGATTGATGCAGATATTGTGAGCAGGGCTCTAAGTTGCAGTTTGGAGAAATTGGGCGGGGGACAGTTGGCAGGAGCCGAGGACTCCTTGCTCTACATCTCTTCTGTCTCTCCTCCAAGGAGGGGGTTGGGAGAGATCCGTTGTCCAGTCGGGCTGTGTTCCTTTTCTTCCACATAGGTTAAGGTGCTCGCGGCCTGGATGGGAACGCTGGGCAGCCGCTGGTTCAGTGAGACCCTTGGTAATACTTTGCCAGTGTGTGGTGTCCATCTCGATCACTGATTCTCTGAATCAGGCCTATGCTTAGTAGGCAAAAGAGCTTGGCTCATCCCTTCCACTTTTGGGAGGTTGACATTGATTACACCTACATACCTAGGAAGTTAAAGTTTAAGTTTCATAATATTTGGATGGTTTGCTTTCTATCTTCTTTATGAACAACAAATTGAAGCACCTAAATGGTTTAGGGTGCAAGTTGAGTTATTGTGGTTATAAAGTTAAATGTGTGATGAAGGTATTACTTAAAGGTCAGGGTTCATGGGAAAAAGGAGCTATTTTAAGACCAGGAACTCTGGGATACAACTGAGTAGGAACAACTGTAATGAAGGAAGAGGGTTAAAGGTGATAGGGCTAGTTACTCAATTAAAAAATGGGCTCCCCAAGGTGATTTCATTAAATGTTCAAGGGGTTAACTCACCAGTTAAAAGGGCCAAGATACTTCACTATTTGAAAAATGAAGGCAGATATTGGATTAATCCAAGAAACTAGACTCTCATATTCAGAACATGAAAAACTGAGGAGAAGCTGGGTAGATAAGGTATATTTTCATCCCATCCTCAGGCAAAAGAGCTGGAGTGGCTATACTGTGTAAGAAAAACATTCCTTTAGAAATTAGTTCACAGACAATAATAGAAAAGGGAGGGATTAGTTATCACTGGAAAGATTTTTAATCAAGTGATTCATATCACTAATGTTTATGCCCCCAACAGGACGAACCCTCTTTCTTCACTAAGATTTTTAGAAGTTTGGCAGATCTAAAGAGGGAATGTTGCTGGTTGGAGGGATTTCAACTCAGCACTAATCTACAACTTGATCGCTCCTCCCAGAGTACAACAACAAATAAGGGGATGAATAGGGCAGTCAGAGGGGAATGGTAGAACTAGCATTAGTAGACATTTGGAGAAACCAACACAAAACAAAGAGGGCGACTCTTTTACTCCTCACCTAACAAAGTTTATTCTAGAATTGATTACCTTTATGCAGCATAACAGATTTTCACAGGGTCTTGAAATGTGAAATTCTTCCCGGTGGTATCAAATCATTCAGCAGTGGAGTTAACTTTGAAGTTAGGGATTGGAATAGAATTACACAATGGAGGATGACTTCCTCCCTGCTAGACAGAGAGGACTTTCACACTTGGAGGATTATTTGACCCCAATTCTCCTGTAGGCCCAGATTCCTGATGTTTTGGGATGGATGTAAAGCAGTCTTATGGGGGCAATAACTTCATATGCCTCACAGTATAAAAATCTCAACAGGAGCAACAAAAACCCTAGAAAATAGGTTAAACACTTAGAGGGAGGGTCCAGATGGGAGGGATGGAGAACTCGGGTCTTAGTAAGGAGCTTCAAGAAACCAGGAAACGACTAAATGATTTGTTTGACCATCAGGCGGAAGGAAGCTTTGATACTTGAATCAAAGGTATTACAATCAGGTAATAGGGCTGGTCGTCTGTTAGCTTTCACGCCTTAGACGAGCAGGCAGACAGATATGTTAAAATGTTAACTACAAGCAGACAGTCTCCTCCCACTCAAGTATATTCACCAAACGATATTGCAAATGCCTTTAAAGAATATTATAAGGAATTGTATGATTCACCTCCTAAAACTGCGCAAAGAGAAGCTTTTATTAAAAATTTCTAGATGAGGTCTCCTTCCGAGGTTAGAGGAGAGCCTTAAGGCACAGTTGAACTCACCTATTACAGCACAGGAAATTGCCTAGGTTATCACGGGCCTGAAGGGGTAAATCACCTGGTTCTGACGGATTTAACTCAGAATTTTACCAAAGTTCAAAAAGACTTTGGTCCCAGTTCTAGTTCAGGTTTTTAATAGGGGAAGGAGGAAGGAGGTCTCCCATGTACATGGAGCGAAGCCTTTATTACGGTAATCCCAAGGAGGGAAGCAGCCTGAGTTATGTAGTTCATATAGACCAATTTTGCTTCTTAATGTTGACTCAAAGATTTTGCGAGAATTTTGTGAATTAGGGTAATACTGTCTACGGACCTGATCCATCTGGATCAGGCCGGGTTTGTCTCAATACATATCTCAGGGACAATGTGAGGCGGTGTTTAAATATATTACACTTAGGAAAAAGGAAAGATACTCAAATAGCAATAGCTATCAACGTGGAAAAGTGTTTGATCGCTTACACTGGGATTTTTAAGGGAAGTTTTGGTTAAATTTGGATTCGGCCTCAATTTTTAGATTGGATAACAGAAATTTATAATCAGCCTTCTGCTAAAGTAAACGTAAACAGCACATTTTCCCAAACACTGAGCATTAACAGGGTACACGGCAGGATTTTCCTATCCCCATCCCTTTTTGCTCTTAGTATAGAGCCCTGGTCCAGGTAATCAGGGATCATCAGGGACTAAAAGGGATTATAATTGAGGGAAGAAAACAAAATATTGCTTTATGTGAGACGCCATGCTGTACTTGAGGGACACAGTGCAAACCTTTCCAGTGTTTTGGCAAATATTAGAACAATATAGTCAAATTTCAGGGTTTAAAATAAATGAGAACAAAACAGAAGTAATGTTGGTCAGTGGTCAACGATCTGAGGAACTAGATCGGATGATTCCATACAAATGGGTTTCTACCCAAATGAGATATCTAGGCATTTATATTCCAAATGATTTGTCACAACTTTATCATGCAAATTATAACAAATTAATCCAGGAGGTTTTACTGATCTACATGTTGGAATCTCCTCCCACTAACACTTCTGGGAGGATTGAATCGATTAAAATGAATATACTGCCCCAATTTTTGTTTTTGTTCAACACTCTTCCCTGTAGATTTCAAAATTAGACAGGAAAAATAAATAAAGCTTTTACACGGTTTTGTATGGGGGTAAAAGACCCAGAATATCATGGGAAACTTTGCAGAGAGTGAGGGAGGGTGGTGGCCTGGGACTTCCTAACTTGAGATCATTTTACCAGACAGCGAACTTAGGGACTTAGGTTAATTATTTAGCCACAGACACCCTTAACAGATGGGTCCCCAGGAGGTACAGGAGAGCCGGAGGTAAATCCAGAGGTGGATTTTGAGGGTTCCGCACATTACCTGTTGAGTAAAGATATAGACAACCCTTGGACCAAACATACTTATACAATATGGGGAAATTAAAGAGAGTTAAATATAAAAGAAACATTAAATAATAGGTCTGAGATAACTAGTTGCCGAATTCATCCCACCCAGAATGGACAAGGTTTTTACTTACTGGAAGCGTTTGGGTCTTAGGTTTTTTAACCAGTTAGTCCTGGAGGCCAAGTTAAATCTTTTCAGAATCTTCAAAGGGAATTTCAACTTCCACACTCCACTTTTATAGATATCTCCAAGTTAGATCCTTTATTAATACAGGAATAACTTAAAATTGTTCAACAACCCCTTCCCACTAATTCAAGTTATCCTGAACTCAATTGGTAGTCAGGGGAGCGGAAATTAATATCAAGACTCATGATGGCATATAGAAACACCAGGGTTCCACCTCCACTCCTTTGTCAAACAGAATGGGAAAAGAACAAAGCATATCTTTAGACGATGAAGCCTGGCAGCGGGGTTTGGGAGGAGTCAAACGTACATCTTCATCAAATAATTGGAAAGAGTTTAGATGGAAGATTGTTTCTAGGTACTTCCATACTCCTATGAGGACAAAACACTACACACCGGGGGTTTGATCACTGTTGGAGAAATTGCCAGGGTAAAGGAACTCACTCCCATATTTTCTGGGACTGTCCTGTTATTAAACCCTTTTGGAGGAAATAGGTTCCCACATGAAAAGTATGTTTGATTGGGAGGAAACTCCAGAATTTCAAATTTTAATTTTGGGTATCTTGCTGAAAGGTCATAGGTCTAAAAGACGGAAATCATTTATCAGGATTTTTATTGGCTGCAACGTGCAAGGCCATCACAAGATGTTGGCTCTCCCAGTTTCACCGACGGTTGGGGACTGGATAACCATAGTTAGGGAAATAGCCAGGATCAAAAAATCACAGCAAATTTACATTTGCATAAAGATAAACATGATCAGGTCTGGCTTCCCTTCATGAATTTGGTGGAGGGGCAGAACGGGATCACAGTGCTTGAACAAATGGCAACAGGATGATTGTGGGCGGGGGTTCTTTATTTTCTAGCTTTTAATTTCAAAGGAATTAACGGGACTCCAGGAGGGGTAGCCTCTGATTCCTATAAGGAACTTTAAACAGGTGAAGAAAATGAGGCCGAAATTATCATTTGAAATTCAACCCATATATTATAGTATACAAACAAAAGGTTTATATACCTATAAGTTCTGGTATAAACCAGTCACACATTGAGTTTGTTAAGTGTTATGTTTTATTTGCAAAGAGTTTTATTTGCAATGAGCTTATAAAACACATTAATCTGTGCTACTTGGAAGATCAGGACATTGGTTGCTTGCAGATGGAGGGACCTAAACATCATCGAACTTGGCACTGACTCTTTTGTATGACTTTTAGGAAGATTCACTAGATTTTGATGAAGGAATACCTCTGAAAAGAGAAGAAAAGTCAAGGACTGGATGTAATAAAGTAAAACAGTAATTGTAATTTTAAAATGGAAAGATATAACCTATGTCTAAATTGAATAGATTATCTGATTGTACAATAATTGCACAGGAATATATTTAATAAAATATGAAGTTTCAAAAAAAAAAAATATTGTAGGTAGGAGAAATGAGCAGACAGGGTGGGCGAAGAGGTCCTTATCTGCCATCAGATTCTGTTTCTGTTTCTAAGACCTTCGCTTTTTCTTTGCCCATTCTGGCATTACCTTCACCTGACAGCATAACATCACAACCCTTGTACTCTAGGCTTTTCCCCTGCCTGGAAGCCTTCAACCTGGCAGCCACCCTGCACTTCCACTTACCAAGACCCCAGAGAGCCCTGCTTCTCTGCCCTGTGGGTAACCCTTCCCACTGTAGGAGCAGCAGTGGACAGCAGTCCCTGCCCAGACTCTGAATCAGGTGGCAGCTGGGCTCTACATGCTGGGCGGTGGGCAGTGTGGGACTCTAACGTGTCAGTGTCATTCTGCTGAGCTGAGAAGTTGTTTCAATCCTAACTGTATCCCTCCCGAGACACTGGGAACAATTATGTCCCTCTCTCAGACGTGAATGGCGTGTCACCAACAGGGGACATGAGTGGAAGCTGGTGGGAGAAGATTCAAGAAGGACTTGAGGAGGTTTTATTTTACAGAGAGTGGCTGAGACATGGAATAGCCTACCAGCAGAGGTGGGGGGGTTCAAAACCCATTAATGGTTTCAAGCACAGTTGGGATACATTGAAGGGCTTAATAGTTGCTTGGGGTAGCAGAAATGAAGTGGCAAGGGGGAGGCAAAGTAAAAGCCCCATTTATACAATAGATTTCAGGGTAATATAGGGTATAAAAGGGCAGACTGGATGGACCAATGGTCTTTCTTTGCCGACATTGTCCATGTTTCTATGCTGACCAAAGTCCCTAGGTTGTAATTCTATGATTGACTAAATAAATAAATAAATAAATTTATTCATTTTATTTAGTTTTTGTTAACCTGGTAGGTGCACTAGCCATGAAATGACTATTTTCAGGCATGACCTGGGAAGAGTACAACAATCAAAGACAGGTACATAGCATGAGTACAATGAAATTACAATATGATTATGAGATTGAAGGGTGTTACACTCACACTCAGTTAATTTATTGGAATTTTAGATTCCTAAATTGCAGGGTGAAAGAGAAAGAGAAAGAGAGAGAGAGGAGGCAGACTTTCAGTTACTTTATTCCTGCTCCGGAACTCTTTATCAGATATGCTTTATAGATTTGTAACCCCACCTCCTCTTTTCTGTCTCGGGTCCCGATGGTAATAGCGAGGGGGGCACAGCACCAGAGTCCTTCCGAGAATTACACCAGCAATTAGACATGATGCAAGGCCTTACCTGGCAGAGGGATTTTCTTCTTTCAAGTGGTAGCTGGCCTTCTCTTACCAGGAGAATGATGCCATCCAGAACGCCACTGCACCCAAATGCCCAGGCTCGAATGGAGAGAGAGGAAAGGTGGAAAATCATTCTTCTAGAGGAGCAATCTAAATAGTTAATTTATTAAACCAGTGCACACAATGAGAGCAAAAATAAGAACATTGATGTTCAGAAAATATTTACAGTTTCATAAAAATAAATAATGAGAGCAGCTCCATGGGGCTGAGAGATACAAGTAAGGTGGGCACATAGGACTCCAAGGCTCTGGGCAGCCAGATCCCCACCAGGCCTAGAAATGGTAGGCCAAAATGAGCTCCATTCATGGATTTAGTAGCTGCAACAAAGCTCACACCTACTGAGTAACTGAAGGTGCCACCAACCAAACAAGCCGAGGGCGTGCCTTACATCCTCAAAACTCCAGAGCCAAACCCAGCAACTGGGTAACCCTGTGGCCTAAATACCTCACTGTGGCCGCTTTGATTCCCAGATCAAAAGCTGTGTCCCTCCCTCCATCCCGGGCCGAGGTGGCTGGCTCAAACAAAGAATTAGCAGACCGCCTCCTTCATCATACCACTTCCTCCTGCACTCCTTAATGGTCTGACACGGTCCTGCCCCAGACATGGGCATGACAGGCCCAATAAAAGTGAATCCCAGAGTGCAGACCTTTCAAACTTGCCTCCAAAGATGCCTCTAGCAGTATGCCACCTGGGTACTGCCCCCTTGAGGCCACCTGAGGGGTCCTGTCGCAGCCCTGTCACCACTAGACAGTCCCACTGCCATTACTTCCTCTGGAAATTTTCAGGTGCCAGGATCTCCCTAAGCCTCCAGATGTTGCACCACTCTCCTTTCCACCTCCTGCTTTCCTTTAGTCCTTTAGCCTATGGGCCCTGACCCTGAATGGTCTCCAGCTCCTGCCACCATCCCTGTGGGATTTTCCACACAAAGCCACAACGCTGCCCAGGCCGGCACCTACGGGCCAGGTGGGAGGATTTAGGCCCTGCCACACTGCCCTCTCCAATACCCACTGGATGTCCCTGTCTCCTCCCACAAACCCGAACCTATATAAGGGCTGGGAACACTGCTCCCACGAGGCAGAAAAAGGAATGCCTAAACTATCCTGCTCTAAAGGAAAGGTAAGGGAGAAAACACAAGGTTAATAACGCAACCTCGCAGGGGTGGGTTACACTCTCTCCCTTAAAGCCATTTCCTCCTGGAAATGGGTCAGAAGGCCCTCCGAGAAGATCTGCCGAGACGGGTATGCACACTTCCCACCTGGCCAAAACCTCCCCAGGCACACCAGAAAACCCAAGTGCCAGGTCCACTTTTAACACTGCCCTGTGGAGCAAGTTCTGCCTACAAAAGGGGGTGGAGTTATAAAAAGCCCAAAACAGGATAACATTTTAGAATGCAAGATCTGTTTCAGTGTTGTATAGCTAGGCTGTCCTGAAATACTACTAAACAACCAGAACAGTGCAATTTAAACATTTTCAACAATCCTAGATAAAGTAAAGGAGCCCTTTCACAGCACCCTCTCATCCACTCACACAATCCATCCATCCATTCCTGCACTTTCACTTTAAGAGATGGATATTGTACAGTTAACCATGCAGTTTTAAAGTTTGTTCCAAATGGGAGCAGCCAGTTAAGGTAATTTTTCTTTTCATCATTAAAAAATATAACAGTCAGCATTCCAGTCCAACAGTTCCAACCCCAAAAGCAAGGCAGTCCTGCAGCGATCTCCATTGGGCACAATATTCTTCAAACTTTGTTACCTATTCAAATATGGAGCCCAAACGGCTGAGCTTGGACATTCCTGGCAACTTGCAATATGCTGGTATACTCCCTTTAGATGGCGGGCCCCGGCTAGGGATAATAATAGTCCAGATCCAGCTTGGTGGTCTCCTCAGCAAAGGAATCCATGGCAATCACATAAGTACTTCATACAGCACCCGCCACATCCTGCACAACGGCAAAATGTATGAATAAAATAAGTCTTGCTCAAGGAGTGGAAAACACAGGGTTCTTGCTCCTTGGATGATGGCCTGGGTAGGCTGACCAGATGCCTCCAGTTGCTGCTGAAACTTCTGCACCATGCCCCAAAAGATCCAATCAGCATGCTTCTCTTCAGTGGTGTCCCACAACCTCTCTGAAACATAGAGGTACTCAGCGTTTGTGTAAATGATGTGAATCTGACATCGCACCCATCTCCGTGCTGGCCACTGGGGCAGATCTCGAACACTGGTGTGCTGGGTGGCGCCAGGCTCTAACCACACCTGGATCTGGAATGGTATGTTCACAGGATCTGAACTCAGCAAACCATCCATCTTTAATTGAAGGGCTTTGCACAGCGCTGAAGGTGCAGGGTAATATCTGGCAACTTTATAGCAGGCCACTTATAAGGCTGGGGATAGCTCAATACACTTCATGGTCAGCAAACTGGTATTGCTTAAAGTCTTGTCCGGGGGCAATGGAACTGGCACCTCCCATACAACCTCATTCCCAGCTTCATCCTTAGCACATCCAGGTGTCCACAGATAAGATGTCTCCTCCTGCGGGCACCTGATGCGCAACTCTGGCCAGACAGAGGAACCTTCAACTGGGCCCCTGGGCCCTAGGGGGTCACCAGATGCTGATCCTCATCCTCTCCCTCTTCCTCTGCCACAGGGATAGTCAACAGCAGCGGGTGCTGTGGGACTGGGTAGACGTCTGTGTTCCACAGCTCTCTCACTAGTGGTTTCCTCCACAGCCTTCACTACTACGTTAGGGACCTCCACCTTGGGCTCCACAGCTAAGGCAGGTGATTTGGGCTCTTTACCCGCATCCAAACTTCCTTGAGAGATTAATGAAGCACTGCCCACTGATGATTCAACTTGATAAGGCCAGGCATAAGAGTATGGAGTGCCCTCCCAGATACCAGCAGCTGGTCCTCTGGAGCAGACAGCGAGGAAGGACAATTGCACCACTCCTCACCTCGATAGCCACACCTCACATTTCTCCTCCACTACTCCCCATCCTGCTGACTTCACAGCCAGGACAAAAGTGAGGTTGGATGATAGCATGGGACTCTCCAAGGGAAATCTTTGGCCATCTTACTAGTTATGTCTCTCTCATCACAGATTTTAGGAAAATGGCATCTCCTCCACACACACTCTCCAGCCACAGCCATCCCCAGAGCCATCAGAGCACCATCTCACCCCACCTGACCACTCCTCCAGATGGCAAAGCACCATCTACAGCTAGCAACAAGGGGAGATGCCAAGTACCTAATAGTGGCCTGAAATATCACAACCCAGAACAGCAGCAATGGAACCCCAGCTCCCTCCATCTCTCTAGAGCATAAATCCTGGGCAAGCCCCCATGTTTGTAATCCCCACCTCCTATTTTCTGTCTAGGGATCCTGAAGATAATAGGGTGGTGGGGCAGCAGCACCACAGTCCTTCCTGAGAATTACGCCAGCAATTAGACAAGATGCAAGGCCTTACTTGGCAGCCGGTCATCTTTTATCAGGGAGAATGATGCCATCCAGAAAATCACTGCACCCAAATGCCCAGGCTCGAATGGAGAGAGGAGAGGTGGAAAATCTTTCTTCTAGAGGGGACAATCTAAATAGTTAATTTCTTAAACCAGCATGCAGTAGAGCATATATAAGAACATTTAATGTTTAGAAAACATTTACAGTTTCATAAAAATAAACAATGGAGCAGCTCCATGGGGCTGAGAGATATGAGTAATGCAGGCACATAGGGTTCCAAGGTTCTGGGCATCCTGATCCCCACCAGGCCTAGAAACGGTAGACTAAAATGAGCTCCACACAGAGATTTAGAGCCTGAACAAAGCTGCACCTACTGAGTAACTAATGGTGCCACCAACCAACCAAGCCAAGGGAATGCCTTACTTTTCAAACCCCTGAGCCAAACCAAGCAATTGGGTAACCCTATGGCCTAAATACTCACTGCAGCCGCTTTGATTCCTAAACCAAAAGCTGTGTCTCTCCTCCATCCCAGGCCGAACAGTGGCTTGGCTCAAACAAAGAATTAGAAGACCGGCTCCTTCCTTCAGTTATCACTTCTCCTGCACTCCTTAATGGGTCTGAGGGTCCTGCCTCAGACACAGGCACGGCGGGCCCGATAAAAGTGAATCCCAGAGTGGAGCCTCCAAACTTGCCTCCAGCAGTGTGCCACCCAGGTACCGATCTCCTCGGAGCCGCCACTCTGAGGGGTCCTGTCTGCCCTGCCACCACAATGACAGCCCTACTGCCATTACTCCTCTGAAATTTTCAGGTGCCAGGATCCCTTAAGCCTCCAGATGTTGCACCACTCTCCTTTCCACCTCCTGCTTTCCTTTAGTCCTTTAACCTATGGACCCTGAATGGTTACTAACTCCTGCCACCCTCCCCACGGGATTTTCCACACAAAGCCATGATGCTGCCCAGGCTGGCACCTACCGGGCTGGGGAGTTTAGGCTCCAGCCACACTGCCTCTCCAATACCCACCAGATCTCCTCTCTCCTCCCACAAACCCCTAACATACTGTATATAAGGGCTGGAAACACCGCCCATGGGGCAGAAAAAGGAACTCCCAAACTAACCTGCTCTAAAGGAAAGGGGGGACACAAGGTTAGTAACCCTATCCCTGCAGGGTGGGTTACAGATTCACTGAAAGGTTCATAACTACGATTGAATTCTTTTTCAATTCTGTTATTCTTTTTCCGTAAAGCTTTTTCTTTTACTGATCGGCGTGGCGGGCTTTCAGCCCTGTCCCCACCTCCTCTCACAAGGCACCTATCTCTCCTGTTCACCGAGCCCTAGATCCCCACAGATTGCCCCCCATGGTACGGCTGGGAAGGGAAGGCCATCCTCCCCCACCCAGTCCAGATTTTCAGCTGGCATCGAGGCGATGGCGCAGGGATGGAGGTAGGTGGGCAGGTTTCATGTAGCTTGTGCCAACCAGTTTTCCATTTTCTCCTGCAGTCCCTCCCCAGTCATGGCAATGTGTAACGTGTATGTGGAGGCCACGCATGCTAAGGAACAACGGCCCTTCCTTGATGTCACTCAAGCTGCTGGCACTACCTCCAGGCCTCTGCCTGGAGCATCCAAAGCCAAGTCAACAGACCTTTCCACCCTGGCAGAGGTGAGCTGTCCTCCAGATGCTCAATCCTCTCCTGCCCCCGCCAATCCCTGACAACCTTAGCTCATTCCTGAACCCGGTCACCAGCGTGGTAAGAGTTAAGGTGCAAAGTGCCTCAGCCCTCTATGACACTGGGCTGGCCTTTAATTCTTTGGTAACTGAGTAAGGCCCACTAGGCACAAGTGCCTGTTTTCAGGGGTGACCTGGGAGCACTTGGGAAGTAATTTTTTTTTTAACAGGAGAGACACACTAAGCTGAAAGCTTGCTTACAAGTGCAACCTGGGAGCACAAAGAGGTTAAGGGACTTGCTCAGGGTCACACAGTATGCAAGTGGGGGTTGTGGGATTAAAACCCAGGTCTCCAGGTTTACAGCTGCGCTATATTGCTCCTCTAAGTAACGTGCTAATGCTCAGAGTCACACAGTGTGCAAGTAGAGGTTGCAGAACTCAAACCCAGGACTGCTGGATATACCCAGCTCATTCACAGTTCATTACTCCAACCTTTAGGCTATACTGCCAGCCCCTTAACAAATGGTTTATTGTGAATATGCCTGTAATGAGAGAACAGTACAGTAAAGTGACTTGAATTTTACTTTTTTATTTCACTTCCCCTCCCGGCCAGCCCTCCTTCCACTTGTCCTCCCAGCCCCATCACCCCACCTTTTCCCAGGACTTACGTCTCCCGTAGTACCCTATGGCTTGCCCTCTGTGGCAGTGTGGCAGGGAATCTCCTGACCCACAAGGACGGACCAGATTCCCAGGAGGATCCTGAGTCAATGGGTGTGGGCCTGCTAAGGATAGCTATCATCCTTGCCCAATGATCAGTAGTGTTTTTTTTTTTCCATTTTCAGCCCTGTGGGAGACATGGCATGCAGTTACATCATGGTGCATGCACTGACGTCTGCAAAGTCTTTTCAACCCTCCAGCTCGAGCTCCCTCTTCCTAGCTTCCACCAGGGGCCAAATGAGTGCTGGGCTCTTCCCCTAAGGAGGAGAGCAGTTCTATGGATGCTCGATCCTACTTCCCTAGCTGTCCCTCCAACACCTCGGTCTCACTTCCAAATCCTGGTCATTAGCGTTGCAAGCAGTAGTGCTACCACTACACCAGCAGACTTGAATTTTACTTTACATATGTGATAATTTGTATTTTGAATTTATATGTTACAGTTGTTTATGAATTCTATTTATAGCTAGTTATATATGGTCAAGATTCATATTAGGGTTTAATCTGAGCGATATTATTTAAACAAGTTCAGAATCTGAGGATTCTGAATTTCCATCAAACACCTACATAACCCTACTTTAAATTTACCTATAGTGTTTATTAGTAACAGTGAGTTGTTAAACTCTTTGTAATAACTAGTTAGTGATGATTATCAACTGTGGGCAGAAGCTGTCAAACTCTGTTATACATGGGTGATTATACACGTCGCTTATAACGGAGTTTAATTGTACACATATGTGTATAATCACCCATGTATAACAGAGTTTGATTATACACATATGTGTGTAATCACCGTGTATAATGGAGTTTTATTAACCACCTTTTGCAGAAATTCTAAAATCACTCTCATGTTAGCGCTACTGGCTCTCGCGCTGTCAACTAGATTGCACTAACCTCACTGAAACCACTGAACGGTATTCTAACTTACGCATGGCTGAAGAAAGACACATTTCTCACAGAAATAAAAATAACTAGTGGTCTACTAACATCTGTCTGCCCACCTAAAAATGACACATTCAACACCATTTCAGTAACCTAGTAACCTAGAAAGACAAAATTTCATATAGCAGCAAGAAAAAAAAAAAGACTCTAAGAAAACCAAAACTGACTTTAGGCTGTTCAACAAGGACCTGTCCGACAAAAAATGAAAGGAACCGTTATTATAAAAATAAAACATGGGGAAGTGTGTGTCAGTTTGAAGTTTGTCAGCTTCGGCCTCGGGTTTATGGAGGCATCGCACACCTTGGGTGTGCATAAAACCTGATTACACACACTTGCCATAAATTATTCTATATTTATACTTCTACAATATTTGTATTTTGTAAAAATGTTATCAGTCAGCTTCTTTATACTGTTCACTTTGTATTGTTGGGGTGTTTTAATGGGTGAGAACCAGTCATTTTAAATTTTCAAGTGCATCACTCTGATTTGAATTTTCAAAGTCCTACGTTGTCATCATAACGTTGACCTGTGACATCGCTGACGCTTTAGGGTACATAATGAGAGGTCCTTATTCCAGATATTTACCCCAGTTAAAGAGGAAGAACTACTCAAAATGTTGCAGTCTGGCTACGGATACTTAGAATTGGTTGATTCTGATTGGATGGGACTGGTTAGGACTTTGGGAATGTTTGATTCCTAATCCGTATTTGATTCAGATCCAAAGGACCTCAAATTTGAATCAGAGTTAGGAATTGTAATTCTAAATTCTATGCTTAAATAGGTTTAGGATTCATTTAAGAATTAGGATTTTAGGACTGCAATGCCCAAAATCCTAATTCCAAAATTAGGTTGAATCTGACAACTCAGATTCAGTTCTGCAGATTCTGAGTAACGCTAGTCTGGACAAGGAGTTATTTGAGCTTGTTAATTTTACACTGCTGCACCTTAAATATGTAATTTATGTCTCTCTCGTTAAATCTTTTGACCTTCATTTCAGGTGCAATACTTTTTTTTATAGTTTACTTGGGTAAATGACTATCTTGCTTTCATTTTGATTCCTTAGGGCTCTTCAATGGGAGGGCAAGTGCCAGTTTCATGATGTCACTATAAGGAGAAAATCATCTAAGCTGCGACTGCTCAGTCATCAGGGTAATCTGACTGACCTAATGGCCAGTGCAGTCAATCACGAGGCTGATGAAGGGTTAGGTTCATTGAAGACCTCATTTACAACTGCCATGATTTAGACAGCCAGTGCCCAAATGAAATGGATGACATTCACAAGTAGGTACCCTGTATGTGAGGGAGCCAATCATATTTTTTCTTTGAGCTTTTTTATTCTAAGAGAAGCTTAGGAGCACCTGATTCTACAGATTTCTGTTTGACCACCGAGTGGGTCACAGAAGGGAAGACCAGACTGGGCCACATCATACCCTGAATTCAATGTGAATCATGTGAAATCTGCCATTTAAGCCCACTGACTGATTGACTCCATGAGAAAAGCATTGCCTCTAGGAGGTGTTAGCTTGGCTCAGCTTAGTAGCACTTTAGCTTCTGGGCCAGAAGGTCATGGGTTCTAGTCCCACAACAGTACTGGGCTCATTCCTTAAACACTGGCGCCTGAGTGCAGTAGTAAGGGGATGGTGTGCTGTCCTTGAAGAAGATGTTAAACTGAGGTCCTTCTGCTATCTCTGGTGCTGTCATGGTGGTTTCAGGTGGATGTAAAAACAACCAACCAACCCAAAGCACCTTTTGTTAGAGCTGGGATTTTCCTGCTGCCCTGACCAACTTTCCCTTCCATAAAACTGGTTCATGCAGTTGGCCAAGGCTGTGTGTGGGTGCAGATATGTGGAATGGCTGCCACTACATGATTACAGTCACTTCACTACCAGTCTCTCATCGCTTGTAAAGTGTTTTGGGATACAATGTGTACGAAAAGTGCTACATAAATACTTATTTCTTCTTTTGTCACTGTAGACCGGGCAACACCTTTGAATTGTCAGTAGTGAAAGAGCTGTGTGGTTTCAGAGGCAATACACCACTGTTAAAAAAATCAATTGTGTGAGACTGGCAGTCTTTGCTGTCCTGCTGTTGAAATGTCTACAGCTTGAAGAATGTCTTAAAGGGGAGCAGTCACCACAAAGTCCCCCACACTTAAGTGTGGGCTGGTCCCAATGTGCACCTTTGTGTGCAAAACCATGTTGGTTTACTACTGTTTATTGTAGTATAGTAGATTGTATCAGACCAGTTTTGCTTAGTTGAAGGCTGACATCTTCTGTTACTACAAATCCCAGAATCCTTGCACCGGACATCAGAGCAGTAGGCAGCAGTGGGAAACTCAATAGCCTACAGTGCATGTTAGAACTTTATAATCTCCAATCAGATATTTTCTGGGACTGCTTTTCTGCAGGGGCTAAGTACAGGCCTCTGTGACTGAACTTAGCTCAGAGAGGACAGTTGGACTAGCAAACAAAAGATCAGAGCTTATATAAACTCTAATATGTACTGCAGACTATTGTATTTCCAGCTGCTGACTAGTGTTCTGATGTCAACTAACAAATTTCCCCATTCACTAAAAAACCACCAACAGCTTAATCTGGTTCAAGGTCAGTTGGCATTCATCTGTATCCCTCCCCGAGTTGTGCCTGAAAATAGGCAGAATTTGTCTAGTGCACTTACCGGTCAACAAAACTAAATAAATAAATAAATAAACTACAGGAATTCTGGATTTGTAGTAAGAGAAGGTGTCAGTCTATAAACTATGCAAAATTAGTCTGATGCAACCTACTATATTGTAGGAGGAGTATAGCGCAGTGGTTTAGGGCTCTGAGCTGCAAACCTGAAGACCTGGGTTTGAATCCCACAGCCTCACTTGCATACTGTATGATCCTGAGCAAGTCACTTAACTTCCTTGTGCTCCCGGTCGCATGTGGAAACAAGCTTCAGCTTATTGTGTCTTCCTGGCTAACCAATTTGCCCTTTCCATACTACAGTAAGTAAACCAAAATGTTATTGCACACAAAGTGCACAGTGGGACCAGCCCCACACTTGAATCATAGGGGCCCTTGGTGGAGACTGTTCCCTTTAGTCTTTACAACTTAGATTGTGGAGCTTGGCAGAGGAACTCCATGAAGATGTGGCAAGATACCGGGTCATAATCTCACATGATTAATAGCGTATGACATTATGGCTTACCGTACAGCATTGCATCAGTGAGTTAATGATACAATACCGCCAGACATTGCTGTATGTAGTATTGCACTATTCTCACTCTCCCAGGCAGAGGATAAGACATCTGCTGGAGTGGGTTCCACTAATGCTGCTGTGGCTCAGTGGACTGAGCCACAGCAGCAGGGAACCAGGCAGTGCTTCTGGGACTGGGTTTTATTCTTGGTCCCAGAAACTTTTATTTTTACAACTTTGTACGTTCCTTGACTTGAACCCCGGAGTTGAGAATCTATAGTGGGGGGTTCGGAGCGCAACCCCTGAATATTAGTTATGGGGCTCTGCCCCCACAGAAAAAGATATGCTGTATGGCAAGAATCGCGCTTGTATTGGCAGCGTGATTTTGCCATGCGGCATTTTGTTGTGCGTGATTATGACCCCGTGCCTGCGCAATGCTAAACAAAAGAACCTTCCACCAGCAGTTTCATTTCCTAACAGTATTATGGTACAAAAATGTTTTATTTATTTGTTTATCCAGCTTTGTGTACCAGCTGAGAGCACTAGAAAGAAATTTGCCAATTTGCAGGCATGACCTGGGATGTTACAGTAAGAATGATAAGAAAGGGTGTGGTTAAGGGGTAGGTGGTGATGATGGGAGATCTAAACCTGCCAGATATTGATTGGATCATTCCAGCAGCCAGGAGCTACAGAAGTCAGGGCCTGCTGGATACATTGCTGGACTGCCGCTGGTGCAGCTGGTTAGGATCCCACTAGGCAGACTGCCATATTGATGTGGTGCTCACCAACTCAGAGGTGGTAGGCGGAGTGAGGGCAGGGGAGCCACTAGGGTCCAAGGCGCCATAACTCCTTATGGTTCAACCTGGTCCTTGGGACAGTAACCCTCATCAAAGGCTGAAGTCTTAGATTTTAGAAGGACAAACTTCAACTGGATGAGGGAGTTGGTCCTGGACAAGTTAGATGGACTGGACAACATACATCAGGGATGTGAAGGAAAGACAGAGGGGAACCAAGGGACCATTCTTGAGACTAAAAATCTTGCATGAGAATGGTAATCAAAAGAAACAGGTGCAAGACACCGTATGGTTCTCTGAAAGGTCAGGGAAGCAGTGAGAGCCAAAAAGAGGCCTTCACAGATACAATGAAAAACAAAGGAAGGAAGAATGAGGAGAGTACCAAATGAGAACAAGGAAACCAAGAGGGTAGTCACAGAAGCCAAGGCAGACACAGAGTGCATACAGCCGAGGGGTC
The DNA here is from genome assembly GCA_016271365.2 of Neoceratodus forsteri. NCBI lineage: Eukaryota > Metazoa > Chordata > Ceratodontiformes > Ceratodontidae > Neoceratodus > Neoceratodus forsteri. The sequence goes on from CM028130.1 coordinate 1,609,666,901, forward strand.
AAGGAAGGGGAAAACAGTTCTTTAGATATATTAGGAAAAAAAGAAATAAGGAGGAGGAATCGTTGGCTAACAGAGGGAGGCAGGGTAATTGAGAAGGATGAGAATAAAGCAGCCGCTCTTAATGACTCCTTCTGCTCTGTATTCACAAGGAAGACATTCAGTAAAAATACCACCAACAGCTTAATCTGGTTCAAGGTCAGTTGGCATTCGCTCTGTATCCCCTCTCCCGGTTGTGCCTGAAAATAGGCAGAATCTGTCTAGTGCACTTACCCAGTCAACAAAACTAATAAGACAGAGAGCTTCTGCCATAGAGTTGCATCAAGGTGAGTGTAAGGGAATCTCAGAGATGAGGCACCAAGTATTTATCAGTTAAAGAATTTGGAAACGCCTAGCAGCCCTAAAGATAGATAAGACTCCGGCCAGTTGGGATGTATCCAAGGGTGATCACAGAATTGGCAGTGGAAATAACTGAACTGCTGGGGCTATTCAATGTCTCAGTTCACACAGGCGTAGTTCCAAAAGACCGGAGGATAGCAGACATATTCCAGCTCCATAAGGGGTGACAAGGAGCAACTGGGTAACTAGAAACCTGTCAGCTTTACATCTGTTGTGGGTAAACTGATGAAGACACTAGTCAGAGAGGTCCTCATGGACTACCTGGAGAGCAATGGACTCCAGGATAGTAAGCAGTATGGGTCTGTGGCAGGAGGGTCTTGTCAGACCAACCTGATAGTATTCTTTGTCTGGGTGATGAGGGTAATAGATAAGAGCCATGCTGTGGTTTACCTTACTTCGATTTCAGCAAGGCTTTCAACTCGGTGTCTCACAGAAGGTTGCTGAAGAAGCGAGAAGATCAGGGTGCAGCGAAGAACACAGTTTGAAGGGTGAAAGACTGGTTGGAAGGGAGACAGCAGAGGGCTGTGATTAAGAGAGTCAAATCAGAAGAAAGAGTCATTGGTGAGGAACCACAAGAGCCACAAGGATCAGTCCTGGGTCCAGTCCTTTTCAATATGTTCATCAGCAACACGGAGAAGAAATCCAGGGCAAGATGTGCCCTTCGCAGATGATGCTAAGTTCTGTGGCAGGGTAGACAGTAGAGAGGGTTAAGGAGATGAAGATTGACTGACAAATGCTAGAGATATGGTCAAAGGTTTAGCAGTTGAAATTTAATGCCAGAAATTGCAAGGTGATGCACATAGGAACAAGAACCTAGGACAGAGTACTGGATGGGGGGCGTATAAAGCTGTGCATGACCTCTGAGGAAAGAGACCTAGTTATCATCAGTGACTCCCTAAAACAACAAGCCAGTGTAACAAGGCCTACAATTGGCAAACAGGATGCTGGGGTGTATAGGAAAGGGTATTGACTGCAGAAGAAAGTGGATATTACTACCTCTCCATAGAGCACTGATGAGGTCCTACCTGGAGTAGTGTGCCCAGTTCCACAGTCCTCACCTAAGGAAAGATAAGGACAGGCTGGAGACTGTCCAACATATGAGGACCAAAATGATTTAGTGGCAGCAAAGCAGATCTTACGAGGATTGGCTCAAGGCACTCAACATGTACTTGCTGGAGGCCAGCAAGAGAGGGAGATATGACAACCACCTTCACATTCCTGAAAGGAATGACCAAGGTCAACTGAAAGGAACTATTCAGCATAAGTAGCAGATAAAGAACACAGGGACCCAAGTGGAAACTGATGGAGGGGAGATTCAAGAGGAAGTGAGAATGTTTTATTTTACAGAAAGGGTGGTGGAACCATGGAATAATCTGCCCGTTGATGCTGTGGGCACCAAAATCATCAGTGGTTTCAGCCAGGGCTGGGACAGAGGAAGGCTATAGTGGTCGCTCAAGGTGGTAGCGGCAGGGCGGAGAGCATGGGGATGGACAGTGTGGGTTAGAACCCGCGGTGGACAATAGGTCCCAGGTTTGTTAGAGTTTTATGGGCAGACCTGATGGATCAATGGTCAACAGTTTTTTCTGCCATCACTGTCTATGTTTCTGTATAGAAAGAAGAGGCACAGTACAATACAAATAGCCATAATACATGCAAGCATATAAGGAGCATGATGACAGCAGGATGATACAAAATACACTATGACATCAACAACAAGTAAATAAACACAGTAAGTTCAGGGTATTAAATGAGACCAAGGTCAGTCACAGTGAGAAGTTACAAACAGTTACAAACAGGCAACCCCTGCCAGTAACAGAAACAAGTGTAGGTATTAAGTAAGTGCCTATAGTGGCAGCTGCTGAAACGCTTGGCTGATCAGCAAATTCCTAACTTGTGGGGATGGAGTTTCTTAGCCTTGGGATGAAACTTGAGAATGCAGAGTTCCCTAGGTTAGTTCTCATTCTGGGGATGGACAAGAGGGCTTCATCAGTAGACCTTAAGGGTAGACACTGTAAGAGAGCATGAGAAGTGAGGCAAGGGACACGGGCAGTTGGTTGTGAATGACGTTATGAACGATGCCTCCCAAGGTTAGGTCCTTGTGATGAGTGAGGGGAGCCAGCTAAACCAGGAATGCAAAGTACAGTTGTGGACATGGAGATTTGCAGCCAGGCAAAATGGCATATTTATAGGTCACGTCCCATTTTCTTAAAGTGGTCTTGGCAGTAGCTGCACACATGGGTACTCTGTACATCAGTCTGGGAAGAAGGGCATCATGGACATTGGTAAACCGGTCTTGGGAGTAAGATTATCATTAACTTTATATGATAATCCAATCATAGTATTAACAGTTTTACAAAGGTTCTATGTCAAAACTGCACTATCAAAACCACGCAGTCAATCACAGCGTGGACAAAACGGTGAAGAGGAAAACTATGCATAGGTAACAGAGTGCTGAACAAGGATCGAAAACCACCAACCTGATTCACTGTCCAGGTCTCTGGGGTGGTGGGGAGATGGAACTTGAGGGGCAGATTTACTATTCTAAACTCCGGGGAGGAGGCATAAGTCAGGAGCGGAGAAAACTGTTTGGGGGATTTATTATTAAAACAGACCGCCTAGATTTGAACCCACAGAAATGTAGACAAGAAACACTTCCTACCTAACCTACACTCTACTCTACCCACTAGACCACGATGACCAGATGGCTAGCAACCTATCCCAAAAACACACTCAGTTCTTATTAGTAACACGAACCGTGACCAACAGAATTACCCACAGCACTGAAGTAAACATGCGCTACAAAGACCACATTGCTCACATGAGAAGTGCTATTTTGATTTACTGAAATTGACTCACTATTTTGAAGCAACACCTTTTGCAAATGCCTGCTATGTGCTGGGAGGAATCGAGGAAGGGTCCAAGATCACCCTTGAAATTTGAATGGTGGTGCTGAAGTAAGTATGATTACATCAGTACAAATGATTGGCAGTATAGCGCAGTGGTCTAAGGCTCTAAGCTGCAAATCTGGTGACATCCAGCAGACCAGACCTGGGTTTGAATCAACAGCTTCCACTTGCATATTGTGTGACCTTGAGCAAGTCACTTAACCTCCTTGTGCTCCCAGGTCGCTCCTGTAAAAAAGCTTTCAGCTTAGTGTGCTATACCTGGTTAAACAACTAAATAAAAGAAACAGAAACATAGAATCTGATGGCAGATAAGGACCACTTGGCCCATCTAGTCTGCCCATTTTCCTACCTCACGGATAAGCTGCAGATCCTAGTTAACCAACAGCTTACTTCCTCCTACCCCACAATAGAATTGCTTTATGTCTGTCCCATGCATTCTTGAATTCCCACTGTGGCCATTCCATGTATCCATAACCCTCTCTGTGAAGAAATACTTCCTCACATTACTTCTGAGCCATCCCCCATCTTCAAATTGTGCCCCTTGTTCTTGCACATCTCTTTTCTGAAAGATGCTACCCTCTTGGACTTTGTTGATTCCCTTGAGGTATTTGAAAGTTTCTATCATGTCCCTCCTCTCCTCCTTTTCTTGAGGGTATACATCTTAAGCTCCTTTAGTCTTTCTTCATATGTCTTCTGGTGCAGACCCTGCACCATTTTGATTGCCTCTCCTCTGAACAGCATCCACCCTGTCTATGTCTTTGTGGAGATGGGGTTCCAGAACTGTTCACAGTACTCCAGATCTGGTCTTACCAACTGTCTGTACAGAGGGTCAACAACTTCCTGTTTTCTACTGGTGATGCCTCTCCGTATGCATCCCTGTATCCCCCAGCCCTCCTTACTGCCTTCTTACATTGCTGGCCCACCTTTCTCAAACCTGTTGCAGATCTTTGTGTCATCTGCAAAGAGGCATACTTTCCCTCTGCAATGTCACTTGTAAATACATTAAAAGGATCGGCTCCAGTACTGAACCCTGTGGTACCCACTAGTAACCCCCTTTCTTCAGAGTGGACTCCATTTACTATTACCCGCTGTGTCCTGTTGTCCAGCCAGTGTTTTACCAGGCTACCACCCTGGGACCCACTCCCAGGCTGGTTAATTTGTTTATTAATCTTTGTGCGAACTGTGTCAAATGCCTTGCAAAGTCTAGGTAGGCCATGTCCACAGCCCCTCCCTGGTCTACTACTTTGGTCACCCAGTCAAAGAAATCAATTAGATTTGTCTGACATGACATTCTGCTGTGAATCCATGCCTCAGGTCCTGTGCCCCACTGGCCTCTAGGTACTCAACAATTCTTTCCTTCAGAAGTGATTCCATCATTTTCCCTACCACTAAGGTCAAACTGACAGGTCTGTAGTTTCCTGCCACTGTCTTACTCCCACTTTTGTGAAAGGGAATCACATCTGCCCTCCTCCAGTCATCAGGTACCACACCATCCTCCCATGATTTATTAAAAGGGTAGTCAGTGGTGCTACTAGTTCTTCCTTAGTTCTTTTAGAATTCTGGGTGAATCCCATCAGGCCCCATTGCTTTATCCACCTTCAGTTTTAAGAGTTCTTTCAGAACCCTTTCTTCTGTGAAACAGGGGTGTAGCCAGAAATTTCTGTTTTGTACACAATCTCCAACAGTTGCACCTCCCATTAAAATATGTACACATCCTTCCAAATGGTACCCCTCTCAAACAAGTCAGATTGTTGTCAGATGATTCTTCTAATCTCTAAAGAAGTTATACACGTATCTGTCTCCTAAACAGAAGTCTGAACAGAGACACTCTTCAGTGGCCTAAAGTAACCCAAATACTTCAGATTAGAATGATAATATTAAAAGAGTGGCTTATGGTTTGTGACAGGCCTCAACAAAACTGTACACAAATGCATTACAGTGAGTATCATATATCTACACCTTGCTGTGAAAGGACTAATATCAACTCCCCTATCCAGAGTGCTTCTATTGACTGGATTAGGTATCTCCCTGCTTTTCCATTGTGAATACTGAGCAGAAGTATTCGTTCAGTATCCCTGCTTTTTTCACTGTCGCTCTCTGCCCGACCACATTCCTCTTAATTCAGCCTCAGTATCCCTGCCTTAGTCTTTCTTTTGCTCCCTAATGTACCTATAAAAGATTTTATCCTCTTCTTAACTGAGCTGGTTATCTTTTCCTCGGTTTGGGCCTTTGCTATTCTGACTGCCTTCCTACTTCCTTCTGCTTTAACTGGTACAGTTCTCTGTCCTGCTCCTTCTGTGTTTCCTTATACTTCCTAAATGCTATCTTTCTCCCTTATCTTCCCCACTTCTTTTGAGAACCATAGTGTTTTTTTCTTTCGTTTTGATTTGTTTATTTGCTTCATAAAAGCTTGTTGCCTCTGTGATGGTGGTTTTGATGTTTCCCCATTGTTGCTCCCACCCTCGTCTTGCCTGTTTGCTAGTGCTTTTCTGAGGCACTCTCCATTTGACAAAATCAGCCCTCCTGAAGTCCAGTACCTTCACTTTTGTATGGCTTGACTCTACAGCTAAGTTTATCGTGAACCACACTGTTTGGTGGTTGCTTGTTCCCAGATGGCTACCCACTTCAAGATCAGAGATCCTCTCCCATCCCATTTGAGAGTACCAGGTCTAAGATTGCTCCCTCATGAGTGGGTTCCAAAACTAGTTGTCTGAGGCATGCCCCTGTAGGCATCGAGAATGGCCCTGCTCTTGGATGTGACTGCAGCAAAGGTGCTCCAGCTAACATCTGGCATATTCAGGTCCCCCATCAGCAATATCTCCCTTTCTCTGCCATCCTAAGGATGCCTTATATCATTCCTTGTCCATTTCCTACCCCCGAGATGGGGGTCTGTACACAACCCTGTGCACATTGTGGAGCCATTTCAGTCTCCAGTGTGACCCACAGTGCCTCCTCTCCTACCTGTTTGCCATTTAGTTCTGTTGCTTTGATCCCTTCCCTTACATAGAGAGCTACTCTTCCTCCTCCTCCTCTTCTTCCCTCCCTGTTCCTCCTGTAGATTGTGTACCCTGGTATGTTGACATCCCAGTCATGGTTCTCTGTGTACCATGTTTCTGTGACTGCCACGATATCCAGGCATCCCTCTTCCATCAAGGCCATCATTTTGGGAGCTTTTACCTAGACTATGGGCAATGGTACTCATTACCCTCCATTTTCTTATGGCTTTATTTCTTTTTGCACCATCCCTGCCCCTACTGCCTTTGTCTTTTCTCCATTTACCCCTTCTCTTCTCCATATCGACTGCTCTATCTTGGTGTTTACCTCACTAACTACCCAGACTTTTTGGGGGCTAGGATTTTCCTTCTCCTTTTCAATGCCTCCCCTTGGCTAGTTTAAATGCTTGCCAATGAAGCATTTAAACCTATCACCTAGGATACTGGTTCTCCTCCTGGATAGATGCAGACCATCGCACCTGTATAGGCCTGCATCCATCCAGGTGGAGTCCCAGTCCCAGTGAAGCCAAATCCTGAGCTCTGCACCAGTTTTTCAACCAGTCATTGAATCCCATGGTGCAGAGTACCCTAAGCCTCATCCATGCCATAGACAGGTTACACTTCTGAAAAGTTACCGTGTGTGCTACTTGTCTAAGGCCCATCCCCAACTCCACAAACTCCTGTTGCACTGCTCTGATCCCATTCTCAGCCAGGTCATTCGTCTCTAGGTGGATAATGACATCCAACTCACTCCCTTGCAACTGCTTCCATGATCCTGAGGATTTCTTTTCTGTCATCCAAGCCATGGCACCGGCAGGCACCTTACTTCCCATTCCTCCCTCCCCCAGTTCTACCCCCAACAATTAAGTCCCCACCAGGAGTTGTTTCCTTCCCTGTGGGGTCCTGTACCACCCTCCTGTAGGTCTCCATTGTGAGGTTCCAAGCATCCACCTTGGTCTCCACTGAGGGTGCCTTAATAGAGGAACCATGCTCCACCAGAGTGGTGAATGAATTGTGGAGAGGCACAACTGGAGGATGCACCTCTGTTCCACCACCTCACCCTCCTGAGCCCAGCATGGTTCAACCTCTCCTTTTTCTTGGCAACCTCTGAAGTAGTGGTGGTGACCTGGGTGGTCCCTGGGTGGGGAGCAGGTTTCCCGTATCCTTGCCAGGTCAGCATGGAGACAAACAACTTCCTCCCTCAGACCAGAGAGGTGCCTGCAAATAGGGCAGCAGCGCAGTCTCCAGAATGTCTCCAGGAAGACTGCTGCTCCACAGCCAGTGCATTGTACCACTCCCACATATTCCAGTGTCCTTCCCTGTACAGATGCTTTTCTTTTTTTTTGTTCTTGTTTTAGTGTGCTAAGCTTGTGAGTGTCTCTCCCTCTATTCAGTGTGCTGTGCCCTTAAGAATATGAACAGATGTATGTTGTTAGCAGTTTTAGGAAGTGATGTCAGAACTCCTGCTATATAAGAGTTATGCGCTTGGGGCGGGTGGGGTGAGCGGAAGGGTGGGAAGGAGTAAACCTATGCCATCCAAAAACAATCAACTACAACTCTGATCCTCCACCCTGGGAGTGCCTTCCTTCCTTTCAGACACCTATTTCACTGAGGTTAAGTAACAGGTCTAGTCACAAATGACTGCAAATATCTCCCAGATACAGTTCCTCCCTGGCAAATTAAAGTTAAACTAAGAAAAGTCAACCCCCAAAACAGAATCCATACTAGTCACTTACACAGGTCCAAACAATAATAATTTAGTTCAGTGTAGTTTAGAAAATAACCTCCTTGATGTAAGAAAGCTTTGGCTCTCTCTCTCTCTCTCTCAGAAAAAGGGACAGACAACTTCTCAGTTTGGGTGATCAGCTGAAAAGCATTGCTTGTGTTTTAGTAGCATTCACTAGTTGTTCTCTTTGGCAGTTAAGGACCACTTGGCCCCTCAGTCTGCCCATTTTCCCCTACCTACAATATCACCAGAGACCTACTTGATCTCCGCTCCCTCCCTCCTTATTTCCCAACTAAGATTCCTTTATGCCTCTCCCATGCACGCTGAAACCCACCACTGTTTTCACCACCCCTTAGTAGTTTTCTAAATAGCTTTCAGCAAGCATTGTGCTGTAAAGCTGTTTAGAAACATCAGCGAGAAATAAAAAATACACTGATGATGAATCGAATTATGTAAGAAACATATTTGTTAACAATTATATAATGATGTTTTTGCCATCTGTTGCTGAGGCAAAGGTCAGGAAGCATAGGAAAACCAGGAGCCTTATAAAATTTGCAAGTAGCATTTTATTATTATCAATAACAGTAAAGCAAAAATAAAACTGTTCAGGATAGCTATTTATAAAGGCACCTATACTGGCGCGATGGACTGCATCTGTCCAGGAGGGAACCAGTATCCTAGGTGATAGGTTTAAATGCTTCATTGGCAAGCATTTAAACTAGCCAATGGGGAGGCACTGGAAAGGAGCAGGAAGATCCTAGCCCCCAAAAAATCAGGGTAGTAAGTGAGGTAAACACCAAGCTAGAGACATCGGATAGGAGAAGGCAGGGGTTAATTTGAGAAAATGACAAAGGCAATAAGGACAGGGATGGGGCAAAAGGGTAAGGCCATCAAGAAATGGAGGGTAATGAGTACCAATGCCCATAGTCTGGGCAACAAGCTCCCTGAACTGGTGGCCTTGATGGAAGAGGGATGCCTGGATATCATGGCAGTCACAGAAACATGGTACACAGAGAACCATGACTGGGATGTTAACATACTAGGAAAACAACCTACAGGAGAGACAGGAGGGAGAAGAGGGGAGGAGTTGCTCTCTATGTAAGGGAAGGGATAAAAGCAATGGAACAAAAGAGTAAACAGGAGGAGGAGGCGGCACTGTGGGTAATCTTAGAGACTGGAAATGATGCCACAACTGCACAAGGGTTGTATACAGACCCCATCTCAGGGGAGGAATGGATAAGGATATGATAGAAGGCATCCTTAGGATGGCAGAGAAAGGGAGATACTGTTGATGGGGACCTGAATATGCCAAATGTTAACTGGGCACCTATGCTGCAGCCACATCCAAGAGCAGGGCCATTCTTGATGCCCTACAGGGGCATGCCTCAGACAGCTAGTTTTGAACCCACCCATGAGGGAGCAATCTTAGACCTCATACTCTCAAATGGGGACAGTGAGAGGATCTCAGATCTAGAAGTGGGTAGCCATCTGGGAACAAGTGACCACCAAACAGTGTGATTCATGATAAACTCAGCTACAGAGTCAAGCCATACAAAAGTGAGGGTACTGGACTTCAGGAGGGCTGACTTTGGCAAGATGGGAGAGTGCCTTAGAAAAGCACTAACAAACAGGCAAGAAGGAGGGTTGAGCAACAATGTGGAAACATCAAAACTGCCATCACAGAGGCAACAAGCCTTTGTGTGAAGCAAATAAACAAATCAAAACAAAAGAAAAACACTATGGTTCTCAAAGAGGTGGCGAGGAAGGTTAGGGAGAAAAAGGTAGCATTTCGGAAGTATAAGGAAACACAGAAGGAGCAGGACAGAGAACTGTACCAGTTAAGGCAGAAGGAAGCAGGGAGGGAAGTCAGAATAGCAAAGGCCCAAACTGAGGAAAGATAGCCAACTTGGTTAAGAAGGGGATGAAGCCTTTTATAGGTACATCAGGGAGCGTAGAAAGACAAAGGAGGGATAGTGAGGCTGAATAGAATGGACGGTGGGTGGGCAGAAAGTGACAGTGAAAAGCAGGATACTGAATGAATACTTCTGCTCAGTATTGACAAAAGAGGAGGAGGGGAGGTACCTAATCCAATTAAAAGAAGCACTCTGGATAGGGGGTCGATCCCAGTCCTTTCACAGAAGAAAGGGTTCTGAAAGAACTTCAAAACTGAAGGTGGACAAAGCAATGGGGTCTGATGGATTCACCCTAGAATTCTAAAAGAATTAAGGAAAGAACTAGTGACACCACTGACTACCCTTTTAGCAAATCAAGGAGGATGTGTGGTACCTGAGGACTGGAGGAAGGTGGATGTGATTCCCTTCACAAAGTGGGAGCAAGATGGAGGCAGGAAACTACAAACCTGTCAGTTTGACCTCTGTGGTAGGGTTAGTGAAGGAATCACTTCTGAAGGAAAGAATTGTTGAGTACCTATAGGCAAATGGGGCACAGGACCCAAGGCAGCATGGAGTCACAGTGGAAAGGTCATGTCAGGCGTATCTAATAGATTTCTTTGACTGGGTGACCAAAGTAGTAGACCAGGGAGGGCTGTGGACAAGCCTACCTAGACTTTAGCAAGGCATTTGACACAGTTCCACACAAAAGATTAATAAACAAATTAACCAGCCTGGGAGTGGGTTCTAGGGTGGTTGTCTGGGTAAAACATTGGCTGGACAACAGAACACAGAAGATAATTGTAAATGGAGTCCACTCTGAAGAAAGAGGGTTACTAGTAGGTACCGCAGGGTTCAGTACTGGGCCAGTCCTTTTAATGTCTTTATAAGTGACATTGCAGAGGGACTGGAAGGAAAAGTATGCCTCTTTGCAGATGACACAAAGATCTGCAACAGGGTTGCTACACAAGTAGGCATGGAAAGGATGAGAAGGGACTTGGCAAGGTTGGAGGAATGGTCAGAAGTATGGCAGCTTGGATTCAATGCAAAGAATTGCAAATAATGCACCTGGGAAGCAAAAACCCAGGGAAGAGTACACAATGGGAGGTAGTAACAAAAACAAAAATGGAAAGGGACCTGGGAGTAATCATATCAAATGACCTTAAGGTTGGCAAGCAATGTGAGAAGGCAGTAGAGAGGGATGGGGGATACTGGGATGTATAGGAGAGGCATCACCAGCAGAAAACAGGAAGTTATCCCTCTGTACAGACAGTTGGTGAGACCCCATCTGAGTACTGCATCCAGTTCTGGAGACCCCATCTCTGCAAGGACATAGAGAGGATGGAGGCAGTCCAGAGGAGGGCAACTAAAATGGTGCAGGGTCTGCAAGAGAAGCCATACGAGGAGAGACTAAAAGAACTTAATATGTATACCCTTGAGGAAAGGAGGGAGAGGTGAGGACATGATAGAAATGTTCAAGTACCTCAGTGGAATCAGCAAAGTCCAAGAGGGTAGCATCTTTCAGAAAAAGAGATGTGCAAGAACAAGGGACACAATTTGAAGATAGAGGGGGGACTCCAGGGGCAATGTAAGGAAGTATTTTTTTCACAGAGAGGGTGGTGGATGCATGGAACAGCCTTCTTGAGGAGGTTGTGGGATCTAAAACTGTGGGGGATTCAAGAATGCATGGGACAGTCATAAGGCAATTATTGTGGGGGTAGGAAGAAATAGGCTGTTGGTTAACTAGGATCTGCAGCTTATCTTGTAGGTAGGAAATGGGCAGACTAGGTGGGCCAAGCAGTCCTTATCTGCCATCAAAGTCTATGTTTCTATGTTTCAGTACAAACAAAGAAAACAAAGTCCTTCATTTGAAAGTATCTCTAATTCTAAATTTCAATCTCTCTCTCCCAACAAAAACATTGCTGCTCTTTTTATAGAAGTCTATGCCTGACAATTAACTTCTGTATCCAGAGCTCATTAAGATGCATGTCCTGTTTTCATGCAATGCCCCACAAGTTTGTCAGTTTTTCCTTGCAAGTGCAAAAATATAGAACATGCCCCAGAACTGATCTCCTGTTGACAACTCTACAAATGAGCTTGTGGAGGTCAAACTTCATCTCAAGGTTAACCCCTGAGTTCCAAACAGCTTTTTGTAACCATTTCAATAATATAACGATGCACATTTTCAAACCAGAGAACACAGCTTTACATGAAGATCCACATATATATTTTTATAACCACAGATAAGCAAGGGAAGAAAAGATAGAAATAGCAAGAAACAGCAAGTGAAGGCAGGGAGGCAGCAACAGGGGAGAATTGTAAGACTGTCAGAGTGATCATTTCTAGGTCTCACAAGACAATTTGATTGCACAATCAGACAGAGAAGAGACAAAAGGATAGGATAGAACTGATCTTTGCTTTTAACTCTTTCTGCATAACAAGTGGGACAGGGTCTTATTCAACCCTATCACACCGATTAATAAATACTGCTGCTTTAATGCATTCATGTATATCAAATCAGGTGTCAAGCTGTTAAATGGAGACAGAGAATGCCTGATATAATCTTGACTGTTGCATCAGAAGATACCAGTGGTATTTTGTCAGGAAGAACTGCAGCCTTTTTTTTCTAGTTCTTTGTCTTTTGCAAAGATCGGCTGCCGGGCTGGAACTAGTGGTTCCCACTAATAACTTAGAAATAGCAGGGGTGTAGCCAGATATTGTTTTGTACACACTTGCTGCAGCTGCTGCCCCTATGAAAAAAATGTACATCCTCTCAAACTGCTGCCCCCAATTTTAAAACAACTCAGGTTATTAGACGACTCATTTAATCTTTAAACAGGTTGTATACATACATGTGTACTAAACAACAGAACTTAAAAAAAATGCAGACATTAAGTAGTCTACACTAACTCAAATACACGCGCTTATACTGATAGTGGTAACAAAAAGGCATTTGGTTGGGACAGGTACTCAAAAAACTATACAAAATGTGTAACAGTGAGTATGCCTGCCTACTCCCTTGAGAAATAGAAAGAACAACCTCTTTACTTAAGGTCAGTAGCTTGGAGCGCAATTCCTAAATGTAAGATCAGCCTCTGGTAAGATCAGCTGGAGTAAGATAAAATCATGGCTTGATGATAAAGCTAAAGACCCTGCACAGATATTATAACGCTGTATTGTTGGATTTATTGTAAGCATTATACAAGTTACTGTATTTGTTCTTATATTACTACTACTTGGTGTAATGATTTCTCTTGATTGTCTACTTACCCTTTGTAATTTATATATATTTTAATATCTGTACAACTCTGGAACTAGTTGCATTTGGGACTCATTGTAAATGAGCCTGTGCTCAATCAAGCTTATCTTTGTCCATATTTTAGTATGAACATTTTTTTATCTATCTATCGTACTTTCACCCCCTCTTTCTCTGGCATTCCAACTCCCACAGGAGCTCCAGGTTACACCTGTGATCCTTAAAACTCCAGCTGCACTGCGACAGTCCTAAATGGAGCGTATCTACCCCTCCCCAGTGAGGTCGGTGTCGGGCAATTTATCCTGAAATGTCTGGTGCATCAGGAGGTGTCATATTGGAGGTGCAGAGCCCAGATATACCAGGATCCACCATCGTGGTTGTTGGGTGCAATTTTCTTAGTTTTCTCCCAGCCAGGATGCTGGCAGGCTATGGGCATAATGCAGGGCTTGCATGATGGTGTACCAGCTACAAGCACAACCAATGGATTTACTCCTTGTCAGCTAACACAGACTGCCGGCCATGGTTTCCCAGGTGGCAGTGCTGCAGCGAAGGCTGTGACCCTACCCAGAAGAAAACTGTTTTTCTAGTTCTTTCTTTGATTTTGTACTTCCAACAGAGACTTGTAAATTAATACATCTAGGAATAAGAATAACATAGAACTTGTTTCCTATCATCTCTAAAGTAACCAAACAAATTATTTAAGCAATAAGGTGTGTGTTGTGCTGGGATAATACTAAGAGTTATACTAAGAAAGTCTAGACAGGCAGAAGGCCGAGGCCCATAAGAGCACGCTCCAGCCATGCTGGTACATCAGTTTATTTTAAAATAAAATTATCTAGATAATGTTTAAATTTTACATGGTCTGTGATTTCCATAATGAACTTAGAAGAGTGTTCCATAGAGGGATTTATTCTTTGAGTAAAATAAAATCTTATTTTATTTGTTCTAGGGTAAGTTAATATTAACTGATGTTTATCACTTCTAAGGTTACAATTACGATATTATATGACATTTCCATCTGGGATAGTAACTCCTCATCAGTGTAAATGTTGTGCATAGATAATAAATCACCTCGTCTTTCTTTGCTCCAAAGAGTACATACCCAATTCCTCCAGTCTGTTCTCATAACTTTTATCCTGCATATTTAGCACCATTTTGGTTATTCTCCGTTGCACCCCTTCTAAACAATTTATATCATGTTTAAGATGTGGGCTCTACAAGGGGAACAATAATCCAAGTGTGGTTTCAATGATGCTCTGTACAATGGCATTAGACATCCTCTATCTCAGGAGATGAAACTCCTCTTAATACATCCTATTAAAGTATTATTTTTTTTGATTAAATTTGTATAGTGATTCTTAAAGGATAAATGAGGGGCAATTGTTACACCAGATCTTTTGTTGTATTATAGATGTTAACTCTTTGCCATGTAATTTATATTTAAATTGATAATTTTAATTCCAAAATGCATAATTACGCATTTGTCAGTATTAAAGGACATTAAGTTTTGATCTGCCCAACTTTCTAATTTTTTTAAATCGTTGTAAGTTTACTACAGTCTTCTGTCGTTTTGACTATTGCTGCCAATTTTGTATCGCTAAAATTTTATAGCAAAACTATTTGTATCCATGGTCATATCAGATATAAATATATCAAATAGTATTGGTCCCAGTACAGACCCCGAGGTACTCTGCTGTTTACAGGAGAGTTCCAGACCTATTTCCTCTTATACATATGCATTGGGTACAGTCAGTTAGCCATTCTTCTATCCAGTTAATAATTACATTATTAAGTCCCAGTGATCTCATTTTAGTAATTAGTTGTCCGTGTGGAACTTTATCGAAAGCTTTACAAAGATTCAAGTAGACTACATCCATAGGTTTATTATTTCCTAAATTCTTGCTGACATATTCATAAAAAACATATTTCCAGTTAGGCAAGATCTATTTTTCCTGAATCCATGTTGGGTTTTATCAACTAGTCCTTTTATGACCAAATCATTTTCTAGTCTTGTTTTTAATAATGATTCAAATAATTTACCTATAATACTAGTCAGGCTAATCAGTCTGTAATTTGTTATATCTGTATGGTTACCTTTTTAAAATGAGTGTCACAACAACTGTTTTCCAATCATTTGGAACCTTGTGTGTATATAATGACAAAATTAAATAATACATATGGGGTTGAACAAGTCACTCCCTAATCTCTTTCAGCAGTCTAGGATGAAGTTTGTCAGGCCCAGGTGATTTATTAATGTTTATTGTATTTAGTTTGTTCATAATTTCTTCCATAGTTATCTCCCTTACAATATCCATTGCAGTTTTTTTAATGGTGTATTATCCGTTGAGGTTTTGGGGTTAAATACTGAACAAAAATATTTATTAAATTCCTTGTTGTGTCCTGTGTTGTAATTTCTATGTTAATAATTAAAGGCCCAGTGGTTCTAGATATAGGTTTTTGTTGTTTATATATGAGTAGAAACTTTTTCCACCATCTTTAATGTAAGCTAGTCTGTTTTCAAACCTAATCTTTGCTTTTCCAATCATAGATTTACACCTTTTTAGAATCATCTTGTATCTCCATTTGTTGTAATCGCTACCTTCTCTTTCCATGGCTTTGAAAGTTCTTTTCTTTTGTTTAATTAATTTAAATATTGTTGGAGTTATCCATGCTGGGATCTTTCCTTCTGATTATAAACAGACCTATTTGGAACATATTTATTTTCTGCTTCCAAATGTTATTTTTAGTTTCATTGATAAGTCATTGCATGATGTGAATTCATTCTCCTCTTCCAATTAAATAGATATTGTTTTAACTTAATGAAGTTTGCTTTGCTATAGTTCTTAAAAACTGTTTTCCCACATCAGATTTTATTGGGGTTATACTTTTAAAGGTAATGATCATATGATCACTATTGTATAGTGGTGGTTTTACCTGGATATTACTGATTTTATCATGGATATCTGTTAGGACTAAATCTAGGATATTATTATTCCGAGTTGGTTTTAGAATTAGTTGATGTAATCCATTGGTTATACATAAATCCAAAATAAGTTTTCCTGATTATGACTTCCGTAATAATCCTTCCAGTTTATCCCTGGGAAGTTAAAATCTCCATGAGTATCATTTCTTTATAGTTATTTTGTCATTTATTTTGTTCATAATTTCATGGTTTATTGCCATGCCTGAGTCTGGTGGCCTATAACACAGTCCTACAAGAAGTTTTGATTGTTTGTCTCCTAAGATTTCTACCCAGATAATTTCAGCAGGGATTTGTCTGTTAATTCTATAATATGTTTAGATTTTATATTATCTCTTATAAATAACACCACTCCTCCTTCTTTTTATCCTCCTATTCTTGTAATAGGTGATGTAACCTGGTATATTTTTATCCATTTGGAGCTGTCGCTCCACCATGTTTCAGTTACAGCCGCTATAACAATATCTTCTTTATTTAATAATATTTGGAATTCATCCATTTTGTACCATGCAGACTCTGGCATTAGTTGATCAAAAATGTAACCCTAATTTATTATTCGGGAGCTCTTACTATTGTTATTTGTTTTATTTTTATTGTTCCATTTGACCCTGTTGCTTCAGATGTTAATAAACCTTTGCCCTATTTTACCTAGCTTTTTGTTTGGTTAATTGCACTGTAAATCATACATCCCAGTAATCGTGTACCTTGCCTACTTAAATGTAACTCATCATACCCATAACGCTCATTTTATTTTCAAATTTTTCCCAAGATCTTATGCAATGAATATGATTCCTGAGGCTCCAGCTATGTAACCAGTTGTTAAAATGTTTGATATTATATGTCCTCAGATAACTTGCCCTTGGTACTGGTAATACTTCAGATACCACAGATACCACAGGGATTGCATTCTGGTCTTGTATACATTTTATTGCTAATTCTATGTCCCTTATGATTTCTTCTACTTCTTGTTTCCTGAAATTATTGGCACCGTATGTAAAACTACTTTTTTGGTCCTGTCACATTTTGTAGTATACCTGGGATCATTTGTGCCAGGTGAGTGCTGTTCCACACATCACAGCTTATAACATAATGTCATGCATTGTGAGGCATTTGGCGCAGGCTGAGTGCCTTCAAACAACCGAGAAGTGACACGTTATCCTAGTGACACACTCTCTGAAGTGCCTTACTGAGATTCCTATTCACATCTTCCTATTTATCTTTTCTTTCCTCTTAACTTTTAAAGTTTAATTTAATTATCCCTCTAACTCTTTTACAGCAGAGAAATAGGCTGTATTGCAAGAATATATGGGTAATTAGTTACTAGATAATGTTCTATCACAATGAGGACAATTTTATTGATCATCAGTGTTATATTTAAGAGTTTGTTTCATATGCATTTCCTGGGCAAGGTCAGTCTCTCCACGGGTCCTGGTGCTTCCGTGATCTACTCTGGTGAATCTGCTCCAGTTCAGCCCCATCCAGTCAAACGTACCTCGCCGGCTCCACTGTGTGTTTGTTTTTGTTTTGGTTTTTGTGCGGAGCCTCTGCCCAGGCAGCCCTTCCAAGCCTGCTCACTTGACTTCCAGCCTCTCTTGCCAGCTTTGGTCCAGGTTATGCACTCTGATGAATCCAGAGTGGTCCATGGGCACTGAGGGCAGTGTTCAAGGAGTAGTTGGACATGGACGGCTCCTCCATGCATTCCTTTAGGACCTTGGGCTTCAATTGGGAGTCCACAGAGGAACTTGCTTCTGACCAGGGTCCTGTCTCTTTTGAGGCCTTGCTCTGACTTCTCTCACAGTCCATGAAGATTCCTTTGAGTCTGTTCTGAAATGGGCCAAGTCCCCCCACAGATATCCTTGACTGAGAACTCCCCAGGGTGGCTGTTCTGGTGCTGGAAGCTATCTTGTGTCCTGCCTTGGAGTTGTGGCAGCATCCAGCTTATCCTGCACCTTCTGCCCATGTGTGCAGTACTGGCGTCCCATCTGAAGAGGGACATTAAGTTACTGGAGGGGGTGCAGAGCGACAAAGATGATCAAGGGGCTAGGGACTTATCATACGAGAGGAGGTTGAAGGAGTTGAACATGTACTCACTGGAGGAGAGGAGAGACGGGGTGACATGATTGAAACCTTTAAATACATGAAAGGAATAAACAAGATGGCTACAGAGGGGCTGTTCAAAGTAAAGGATGGGAGGCCACCAGGGACCATGATATGAGACTGAGCGAGGAAGGTTCAGGAGGGAGATGAGGAGACACTTTTTACAGAGAGGAGGTGGCTGGGTCGAATGCGTTATCTGATGAAGTGGTATGGTAGAACAATGGACTGCTTCAAACAAGGATGGGACAGGACAAGGGAGGGTTAATGAAGGGGAAGGGTGGAAGGGAGGGGCAGCTGCAGAATAAGGGTGCTAGCTGCACATTCGAGCAGACTTGATAGACCTCTAGGCCTTTATCTGCTGGCAAATTTCGTATGTTCATATGTTCGTGTCATTTATCCTCCAATGCCTCTGGTGGCCCCTTGTGCCCAGTCCTTCCAGCCATGTCACCCGACTCCTGGGACTTACCTAATGTGCCTTGGCATGGCAGGGTTCCTAGTCTCTGGTGCAGGGCCTGTGAAGGCCTGGACATCATCCTGCAGCCAGAGGGTTTTCCTCCTGATTTTTAGTTTCCCATCTCTGGAACCGCCCGTGCAGTGGCGCATTGGACGAGCTCTGCCTCTGCAGAGATGTTCTCAAATGCCTGCGTTTGGTTGTCTGGTGTGTCTGAACTGCGCTATCATCTGGGCACCTCCAGGTGGGAGGCATGCAACAGATCACACTCCCACTCCCTCCCCAGGGAGGAGTGCCATCAGCGGGACGTGCGATCCTTCCTCCCCAGCCAGCCCCTGAATGACCCGACTCCATTCCTGAACCAGAGTTGCCGGCGTGGCAGAAGTAAGGCGCTAGGCACCTCAGCCCTCCACACCACTGGGTTGGCATCTATTTAAGATGCTGACTGATATTGATACCATTGTTTATTTATAGCAGAAAATTAATAAGTATTGTTAAGCCAATTGATATGTATTAGAATCTAATATATGTTTATATCGATTTAATATATTTTGTGTTATGGAAAAAACTTTAATAAAAATTTGAATGATAAAATAAAAACTGAATTCATTTATATGTTTATGGTCATAAGTAGACTGTTTTGTGGGCAGTAGTTTTACCTGAGAGGTTATGCTGGGATAACATCACGGGTGAAACTGGCTCTCCACTAATCAGCTTTCAGCATTTGTTCTATCCATTTTAAATTTTCTGTAATTCTCATACACCACGAACAGGCCTCAGTGTTGTATTCAAAGTCCTTCCAGTCCTCAGAGGCTGTCACTCAGGGACCCACAAGATGACTGAAAAATTGGGGCTGCATTTAACATCCTGTATGATTCTTCTTGAAAAGAATTACAGAGCAATATATAATCATGAAATGCTTTACAGTTATATCAGCTTTTGGGAAGATGACTTCATGGATGAGTTTGAAGACGCTGGACGCTGATGGCGATAATGATGATGATGGCAGCACTGCAGGCTCAAAAGGAACACACATCATGTCACATGTTCAGAGTTTTCTACCCAAGAACTTCAAGATACCAGATTTATTATCAATGCCACAACCGTAAGTTAATAGTCTACTTCTTAATTTTTTTAATGATTCAGATTTTAGTCCCTGAATCTCAGCCTGGCCCACCAGGGCAACCTCTCCAGCTACACCCACTGTCTGTGCCTACCCATCCAGCATCAGCCACCATGTAGCCTCAGACTGCCCCTAGGTGGGGTACAGGGGTGAGGTCTATACCCTAATTGCATGCAGCACTGTGTGATGGAATCAGTGGTGCAGAGCATCCCAGATGTACTGTGGTCCCTCAGAGGGGTGCTGGGCCAAGCTTTTCTCCTGTTACACCCCTGGAGAGGTCAGCATGTAGGGTGACCAATATAAATGTGCACTCAGTGCATGCATAGCATGGGTCCCCAGGCTAATGTCTCATATCTGACAGCACCCTCAAATGCACTACCACCTGTGGTCACCCAGGTGGCGAGGACTGCAGGTTAGCAAGCGTTCCTTCACAGCATCCCAGGCTCATTCAAGCCATCTTTCTGTGTCATGAGTGGTACCCCTACTTTGGCACTGATGGGCTAAGCAAATAGTCACGTTCCTTCATTTTCACTTTTCAGTGACAACCAATGATTCAGTTAAAAGAGCTAGCGAACCAAAACTAATACACGGTAAAATGTTACACATTTAAAAGTAGTTAGTTGTAACTTTTATTTCGAACTGTTTTCCATTTGCTCATTAGAAAGTTTTCTATGTAATAGTATTATACAGGATGTGTGGACTATCAATCTGCCTGGCAGCTGACATATCTAGCTCTGTTCCTCCCATTACATCATCAACACTGTGACCTCACTGACAGTGACATCACAGGTGACTGACCTGGCAGCTACTGAGTGACTCTTCCTGAGCAGTTGTTATGTCACAGTCGGTGAGTTCACATTGCTGATGATGTAATGGGAGAACAGAGCTAGATATGTCAGCTGCCAGGCTGAGTGCTGTTCCACATCAAGCTTAACATCATGTAAATAGTCTTCTTATTTAAAACAAATTCTGGTCAAGCCAATATGGCTGCAACATCACGTAGTGGTGCACCAAAAAAAAGTGAGAGGATGCTTCACCCACCTCATGAATCCAATAGATGAAAGATTTTAAATCCCAGCCAAATGTGATTCCACGCCAGCGAAATGTCATTCGCATACAGGTAGGAAAACACCTTTTGGCAAGGATTTGAAAAATGGCAGCTGTCACATTCTTGAGGTGGTGTGAAAAATGAATATGTTGAAAATATGGCTTAAAATCTAGAAAATTACTGAAGTTAGGAGAGAGTGCAGAAAAATTTCCAGCGTGTGCTCATTAGTTTGTCATTTTACATATTTTGACTCAAAATTTTCAACATAGCTTTCTTATGACCCAGCTGATGAACAGGGGCAGTTAAAATGTTCAAATCCCACCTGAAAGGTGATTTCACCAAGTGAGCACAAAATCACCTTTTTGGGCCTGATTTGCATAATTCCAGTGCTATTAGTCATGAGTTGGGGTCCCAAAAGGCCACGTTGAAAATTTGGGGCCAAAATGCAAAAATGACAAAGTTACGTGATTGAAGTTGAAACCCCCATTGAAATACATTGGAGCTGCACTTATCTCAGTGTCTCACACTGCAGTTGGAGGTTCCAGCAGCAAGATATGTTTTCATTGGAGAGTGGATCTTCACCAAGGAACTTGTTCAGGTGAGTGAGTGTGTATGGGAGGGTGTGGGGTGGTGACTGCTGAGTGGGAGGTTGGGGTGCAGGAGTCAGATCAGCGGAGGACTGTCTTTTATGCTTAAAAAAATCATTGAGGATGGTTTTCTTTTTACAGGTGACAGTGGCACAATACAGGGACGGATCCAAGGGTGGGGGCACTAGACACCAGGAAACAATGGAATATTATGAGGATGGCGATCGGAGGATGGGGGGTTCCACTAGGCACCAGGAAACAATGGAACATTACAGAGATGGTGATTGGAGGATGGGGGTGCCACTAGACACCAGGAAACAGTACAACAATACAGGGACATTGATTGGAGGGGGAGTGCCACTAAACACCAGGGAAACAATACTGCATTATGGAGATGGCAGGCGGAGGGTGGGGGCTACTAGACACCAGAGAAACAGTACATGATTATGGGATGGTGATTAGAGGGTTGGGGGACCACTAGACACCAGTAAAACAGTACAACAATAGAGGGATGGTGATCATAGGGTGGGGGTGTCACTAGACACCAGGGAAATAATATATCATTTCAGAGACAGTGATCAGAGGGTAGGGGTGCCACTAGACACTAGGGAAACTGTACATCATTACGGGACAGCGATCGGAGGGTCAGGTGCCACTTCACCAGGGAAACAGTGCATCATTAGAGGAGTGGTGATCGGAGAGTGGGGTGCCACTAGACTCAGGGGAACATAATTATATATATATATATATATATATATATATATGGGGAGGAAAAGAAGTGCTCGCTCTAATCCGGAACTAAACCAAAAGTGAGCATGGAGTGAAAAATAGCACATGGGGGAGAACAGCACTGTACTAAATAATGAAGACTGCATTGCTTTGACTCCACTGTGGAAGGACACAGCTGAGGTATCCGGTCACGTGCTTCAGAGTCCTCTCTCTCTTCTACGTTATAGCAATATGTCAGCATAGCTCTGCTATGTAGCTGTAAAATGGAAAAGAAAAAGTACCTCAGAGAGAAAAAGTAATAGTTGACTGCTTTTAAAACTAAGGTTAACTTTAGGCACTACATTAGTTCTTTGTCCATTTTGGTGATATTTAACTTTGAAAAATAAGATAAAAAATTCCAAAACCAAGAGAAAGGAAGTATTTGACTTCTAAAAGAGAAAAGAATATTAGGCAACTTCCAATTTTGCGCATAAAAGTCAAAAAGGCTGACTTTTCTGAAAGAAAGGATATTTAATCAGTAATAATTTACATTAAAATAAAAAATGATATTTCAAGAGTATTGACTTCCAAAATGTGGGACCAGGGAAGTATTTTTTTAGTTTTGTTGAACGGTAGCTACAGTACACTTGACAAATAAATGTTTATTTTCAGGTACGGCATTGGTGATTTCAAGGAAAAAATACATTACAAATATTTGACTCCCAAAAACTGCAATGACTTCAAGATTTGGAGCAATGGAAGTTTTAGTCTTCTACTTTCTCAAAATTAACTGAATCCTGGTAACAGCCAGGGTTGGGTTTTGCCTATCCCCCGCCTTTGTACCTCTGTCCATGGCACTGGGAGTCTCACCATCCTTTGGTATGATACAGTGATTCATTCAGTCACATGGAATAGGGTTCATGGGATTAATGGGTTTTATGCCACCATTTCCCATGTGGCCACCACTTTCCCTTTTACTGCCGCCTCACGCCTTCCTCTGTTGAAATAATTCATTCATATTCTCAGCTCTCTTCTCCAGAAGCCAGGGTAGCTTGAATGTGAAAGCATGACTCAAGTGTGACATAACCTCTCTCAAGAGCTCCAGCCAGTCTGATCAGGGGCCTTTAAAGAGCTAGTGTACTGCCTAACACTAATAATTTATAAGTAACGACAGACAGGCCGGTCATTTCTGAGGGATTAACAACTGGTTGGGGATGGCGTCTTAGGCTACCTCCCTCCAGCCGGTCGTTAATCCAAGGAAATGACTGGCTTTGAGGTTGTTACAGGGGAACACTGTTTAACCAGGAGTAAAGCACACTGTTGGAAGCTTGTTTCCAGATATGACCTGGGAGCACAAGGAAGTTAAATGACTTGCTCAGGATCACATCGCAAGTCAGTCAAATTGCAATAACAACTTTTGTTCTTGCCAATATTTTTACTTACTTTCAGGTTTTGAGTGGAGTTGCACCGCAGTGCATGCAGACAGTAGCAGCTGGATTGGCCATAATGACCAATCCAGTAGCAATCAGGAGCCTTGCTAGGCTCATGAATATTTAATTAGATTATAATAGTTTTTAAAAGCAGTCAGCTATTGCCTTTTATATCTGAGGTACTTTTTCTTTCCCTTGGTGAATTAGAAGATTTTTACCTGACATTAGTAGGTGTGATGTGGAACAGCACTGATCTGGCAGCTAACGTATTTAGTGCTGTTCTTCCCATCACATCATCAGCATTGGCGACTCACTGACTGCAACATCACAGCTGCTCAGGAAGAGATGCTCTGTAGCTGCCAGGCCATTCACCCATGATGCCACAGTCAGTGAGGTCACAGTGCTGGTGATGTAGTGGGAGGAATAGAACTAGATATACTGTATCAGCTGCCAGGCAGACTGCTTTTCCACACACCCAGCATAATATTATTACATAGAAAACTTCTTTCTTTTTCCATATAGATACATAGATACATAGACAGTGTCGGCAGATAAGGGCCTATGGCCCACCCAGTCTGCCCATTTGAGCTTGTGGCACAGTTTATATTTTCCTAGAAGTCTGTTGCCTCTACCCTGACCTCCAGAATTCCTTTATGTCTATCCCATGCATTCTTAAATCCCTTGATAGGATTTTATGGCACCATAGACCAGGTACAGGCCCTGTCCCTGCCTCCAGCCAGCAACTGCCTCCCCAGGACTCACCTCTGTCTGAAGTTCCCCAATAAATTCCTCCTCATGGTGGGGACAGAAGAAGGAGGAGGAGGGCCGTTCTCCCTCCACCACTGATATGATAATCCAGAGCAGACTGTTGGCGTGCCCCAGGTGGAGGTGTGTGTTCGAGACAAGTGGGCAAGGCTTTATTAAACCCTCAGCATCACCATTTTCCCATTTTGCCCCACCCCTTCTGCCATAGGATATCAGAGCATGTGTGAGGCGCGCACACACACGAGATTCCCTCAGTTCCCTCCTTTCGAGCTGCCTGCACTGCTCTTCCCCCAGGTCTCCACCAGGTGGCAGTCTAAGGCCGGTCAACACGGCTCCCCACCCCAGGAGAGTAGAACAATCCTTGGATGCTTGATCCCTCCCACCAAGCCGACCTCTGGCAACCTGGGTCCATTTCCAACCTGGGCACTGGTGAGGTAAGAGGAAAGGCACCAGTGCCTCAGTCCTCCACACCATCAGATCTGCCCCATAGAAAACTTTCTAATGAGCAAAAGGAAAAAGGAAAGTGCTTTAGAAATAAAAGTTACAACTGACTGCTTCTTAAAATTTATAGCATTTTGTTGTTTGCTCTTTGTGCTTCTACTAACTCTTTAAAGACTGGATCAGTCATGGTCCTCCTGTATGCATACACTCCAATTTTTGCCATTTATTTTTTTAATTTTACTGTCGGTAAACACACTAGAAAAGTACATGTCTATTTTCAGGCATGGCCCAGGAGATTATACAGGTGAGCTGAGGCATTAATGAACAGTTTTAGTATGGGGTAGCACAAGGCAATTTTATTTATTGAGTCCTTTCCTGGGACCCAGGGCTCTGTAAGGGATAAGCAAACAAAATGCAAAATAACAAATTTCAACTATAGATAAATCATCCCAACAAACAACATATTCCAACACTAAAATAACTAACTAAATAAATTTGCTAAATTAAGTTAAATTGGCTCCAGCAGTAAGCAAGATTCAAAAGATGACACTTCAGAACTTCAGAGCCCTTTGAAGGCCCCCCACCTTACTGGTGCTCTAATATGGCAGCTAAAGCATTTCACAGATAGGTGCAGCCACCATAAAGTACGCCTCACTAGAAAGTTTCATCCAGGACCGTGAAACCAACAGTGAAGCAGTATTTCTGGAGCAAAGGGAAAGCATGCCTGTTTGTGGATGACACAGAAATCTGCAACAGAGTGGGCACACCGGGGAGGAAAATGAAGGATGATCTGAAAAGCTGGAGAACTGGTCAAGGATTTGGCAACCATGCTTCAATGCAAAAAGTGCAAGTTATGCACATGGGGCACAGAAACACCGGCAGCAACGCATATTTTTTTTGGGGAGAGGTATTGGCAACCACAAACAGGAAAGGGACCTGGGGTCATCATATCTGATGACCTGAAGGTAGCAAAACAGTGTGATGAGGCAGTAGGGAAGGCTAGTAGAATGCTTGGGTGCATATAGAGAGGTATCACCAGCATAAAGAGGGAGGTAGTGTTACTCCTGTATAGATCGATGGTGAGGCCCCACCTATAGTACTGGTGTCCAGTGCTGGAGGCCCCATCTCCGGAACGACATAGATCAGGTGGAGGCAGTACAACTGAGGGCAACCAAATGGTGCATGGCCTGCATAAAAGCCCTATGAGAAAAGACTCAAGGAATTAAATATGTACTCTGTAGAGGAAAGGAGGGAAAGGGGGACATGATAAAATGGAAGATAGCATTTTACATAGAAAGAGATACTCAAGGACAAGGGTCATTGACATGAAGTTGGAGTGGGAAGACTCAGAGGATGATGAGGAAATACCTTTTCATGGAAAGGATGGTGGACACATGAAACAGCCTCCCAGCGGAGGTGGTGGGTACTAAATGGTAGCAGGGTTCAGGCATAAATGGGAGGAACACAAGGGTTCATAGTAATAGGGCTGGGGGTAAGGCTGGGGATCGAGTAGGGTCTGTGGTAGCACATTAGTTAGAGAATTTAGGGCAGACTAGGTGGGTCAAGAGGTCCTTATCTGCCGATAACGCCTGTGTTTCTATGTTTCAAAGATGGTGGACAGAGATAAGTGGAGTCAGGAGATCTTTAGGTAGCAAAGGACCAAGACCATGGGGCCTTGTATACCAGCAAGCATATGTTCAAGCTGATGTGCCACTGAATGGGCAGCCAATGCTGTCTGTGCATCGTTAGAGTGATATGATCTCTACAAGGGTCCTGGAGATCAAATAGGCTGCCACGTTCTGTACCAGCTGCAGGCAGTGCATCAGACTCCCAGATAACCTAGGCAAAGTGCACAGCAGCAGTCATGCCTGGATGTGACAAAGGCATGGACTGCGTCACCAGGTCACCTGGTGCTAGAAGTGCTTGATCCGGCAATGTTCAGAAGATAGAAAATTGTTGTCACCTGACTATCCTTTTAAAAATGTTTTATAACATTTCAAATTTAAACATTACAATCAAGTAATAAAAGAATTTCACAGCTTTTTTTAAGAAATTAAAACAATTATCTGCTTCTAACAATCATAATAACTAGAACAGAACAAATAAGCATAAAGGAAGGAACAAGCACCAAAATGATTTATCAAAACCATGAAACAAGCTATAAAGGTTTACACATCAAAGCAGAGTTAACTGGCAAAGTATAGCCTAATTTATTCTGTTTGAAGACAAGAGTGGGCTACCTCTAGAAAAGTGAACAAGATCTAGAAAGGGACAGATTAAAACAGTTGCTGAAACATTTATATCAATCTGTAAGTATTCCAGTATTGAAAAGCAATACATACATAAAAGCTTTCCTAAGAAGGTTGAAAAGGGGACCAGGTTTTATGGAATAGAGACATTTTCCCAGCTAAAGAATGTGCAATACATTCGTTATTAATAACTTCACTTAATTAATCTGTTACCTGAGTATCCAAGGCCTACTTGGACTCCATAGTGACCCCACATTACAAAATGCAACATGCAAAAATACAACAAAAAGGGAAACGTTGGGACTGCAGATTAGAGTGTGTGTAATGAATACTATTTTCTGAATACCATGAGTAATGTTCCTTATTTGAGCAGAATAATGAATAGTAGCACTATGTGTCCCTATTCATATTCAGGAAATACTATTAAAAACAAAGAAAAAGAAACAACCCCCACCCTCTTACCCAGCCCAAATCCTAAATACAACCCCACCACCCTCTGTTAGAAACCCAAATGCCCCTCTTCCCCAAGCACCCACAATTTAATATTTTAAGCAAGGGTTTCAAATGGTGAGGCTAGCTTCTGGGAGGCCCTAATCTGTTCCAGGGGAGGCTCATGCAAGTCTGAAACATTTGTGCATTTAAATGTTGGGTTTTAGATATTTTTTGTGAAGGGATGAGGCAAAGTGAAAGGGGATATATAGTAGGTGAATTTATGTATTTATTTACATATCAGGGATCAGGAAAGGCACAATGAATCAAGTTTAATTTCAGGTGTACCCAGGGAAGGGTAGGGAGTGAATACAGTTCAAAAGCTAACTGCAAAACAGTCAAATGATATAAAATGAACAACAGAGCAAACAAATAGGAACAGTGAACAGATAATGAGTGGTAACAATTGACCAGGTAGACTGGTGGCAGAACAGCCCAAATACAAGGGTTAAGCAGAGTGGTACTAGGCAAGGGTGTAGCTACTGATACTCCAAGTAAGCCATGGCGTACCAAGTTTAGTAGGAGGGTATAGCAAACAAGCTGGCCAGCATTGCTCTGCCCTCTCTAGTCCATCGCATTTAAATTCCTTTGTTTGTTTTTGCATGCTTTTTCTTTTCTCATTCAGCTTTATTTTTTTGGGGTGACAGTGGACCACAGACGTTGAGGCTGAAAGGTCTCAATTAGGTCCGCATGGTCTTCCTGCACTGTGATTGGCTGTGGCATCTGGTAGGGGGTGTGGCAAGTCTTGGGTGGCAGTTTAAATGTCCCAGCAAAGTTAGAAGCCATACTATTAGTTCAATTGTACTGGGAGCAAGAGATGCAGTAGAAGAACTGAGGAGCAGCAGACGAAGCACAGACTCAGAGCCAGCTAAAAAATGAAGACTTCATGTCGAAAGGCAAGTGGAGCAAATCTGCCTACGCATGGGGAGAGAGAAGAAATGTCTGCTGTGGTCTTGGACTTGTGGTGCAGTCAGTGGCGTTTACTAGCGGGCAGCGAGCAGCACACTAGCAGTGCAGACAGACAGCAGGACTGGTGTGGGACTCATCTGATTGGAGCCAGGAACCTTGGACTCAGTAGCGGCTCTAGCCACAAATGGTTACCAGGGCACAGCTGAGGCTCAACCGATGGCAGCCAGGGCACTGATATATTGTTACTATGGGGAGCTCTGCCCATATGGGGCACCAACTGGGGCACAGCATTTTTACTGGGCACGTGTCTGGCAGGCCCTGGTGGAGACCGCCACTGCTTGGACTTGAGTTGTGGCAGGGGCAGGCATGAACAACAGTGGGGCAGGGGTTGCAGGGTGTCAGGTTGGTGTACAAATCTGAAATGCCTGGCTACACCCTGGTAGGAGCAAGAGCCGGAGGGAGCAAAGCATCCCTGAGAAGTTGCTTAAGAGCAGGGTAAGAGGGGAGAGGCAGAGTGGGTAGGGATGTTATTCCAGATAGAAGGGAAATGGACAGAGAACTCAGGCTGACCGATGAAGGTGTTGCAACAAGTGGTAACAATGGGTCAAAGTCAAAATAATGGAGCAACTAGGCTTGTGGAGGGGGTTACAGTGAGGGGTTACAGTAAGCTGAATAAACTGAGAGCCAACTACTCAAAGGAGTTTCACCAGATACAATGTGGAAAGTATGCTTCTTTGCTATGGGAGGCTCAAGTTTTATTTCTCGTAATTGGGGCTCAACATTTTTTTCATGGCTCGAGAGAGGCTCACTATGATAAAGTCTAAGAACTAATGTTTTAAAGCATATTTTAAAAAAATCTCTCATGATGGACAACTGGTACAACCCACCTGCCTCCACAGCCAGATGCTATCTAAGTGCTCGTTGCCTAAAACAAATATAATGTCTCCCATCCTCTACCTTGGTAGCCATCCTGACCACCCCCAGCACCTAATTTTTCTTATGAAAAGTGTCTGTCTCTCTAAGAAGAAGGCAACTGACACAAACCTGCCCTTTTTCATATCCGGATGCCTTATCCTGAATGAAAGCATTTGCACCCTTGCTTGCTCTGTATAGTAAAACCAGCTCATCAGGTAATCGATCTTGCTTCCAGTAGTGTCCTGTGTTTACTCATTTCTGTAGCCGGGTAGACTGGAGCACTGGGAGGTTTAGTAACTTGCCTTGGGTCACACATGAGTAATTGGCTCTAGAGTGGTTTGAACTCATGATCTCTTCTGGTTTCCAATCCGGTGCTCTAATTTCTTGACTACATTGCTCTAAAATAAAATGCTTTAAAAAGCCTATCTAAGGGGAACATTTGTAAATGTTTTTTCAAAAAAAAGGACCTTGTGGAGAGTTCTGAAACACCATTAAAATTCTGTGTTAAAGACACTGTCATCCCTACATTGCAGGGGTCAAAATTGCACCGCCCACTAGCCAAATGCTGCTGGATTTTGCATCAGACTAGTAAGATTTGCCTTCAGCTAGACCTGTGGGCTTGTACTGGAGAAAGTAAAATTTTAGTAAGTATACCAGCTGGGCTAGTGGAAAAGTCTGTGAGGCTAGTGAATTTTGTCAGTCACTAGCCCTGCTAGCTAGTGGTTGTAAAACTTAATCTCAACCGCTGCATTAGTTTAAAAGAGCCACAGGTGGCCTGTTGGGGGTTAGTTTCCTTTTTTTCTTTTTTATAATTAAGCAATGATAGCCAAACAGCCTGTCATTTCTTGGGGATTGAACAACCACTGGGGTGCCTTGGGCCAGCCACCCCAGCCTGTTGTTAAGTCACAGGAAATAATTGGCTGTGAGGTCATTCTTATGATTATACATCTAATCACATCAGTAAGGGAGGAAAACACTTAAAAGAACTACAAACTCACACGTGCCACTCTGAGCCACACCGGCTTTTCTAATGGACTAATGCCCAGTTCAACACCCAATCACAGCACATGTTTGTTTCTTGAATAATTAATTAGACTTATAATTTATCATTTATACTCCTGCTTTGCCACAGCCCCATGAGTGCAATGTCAAGCCCTTGCTGTCATTGTCTTTTGATTCCTCCCAGATCTTGAAAGATGAAGACACAAACCCCAGCGACAGTCAGAACAGTCAGAACATCAACATTGAACTTATGCTGCCAAAAGAAGTCTTTGAGAAAGCTTAGGACGTTAACAGCAAGGTTGCTGTCAAGGTTCAACAAGACAAGTCTGTTTAAGGTAACGCACATCTCAGCTGCCGACTCAGAAAATCTTCCAAACCTCAAGATGTAGAGAAGCAAATATTCCATTTAGTTATATGCCAAATGCTTTGAATGTCTTTAGCGACGTACAGCAAATGCCAATCTACACAGACTTACAAATGCTTCCAACACATATATATTTTAAATTGGTATTAACTTTTTAGTAAATACTAACAAGTTGACAACACTGTCAGCAAAGGTATAAAGATTGAACTATCATGTTTCTGCTACATAATATGAATGGATTTATTTTATGTACTAACTTTTAAGCATGTATTAATAGGAACATAAACCTGGCTTTCTGTCTCTTTTAATCTGTTTACCCCTACTGTTGGTGGTGCCTTATTCCTTCTGTGCCATGGGGGCTACTGTACCATTTTGTTAAGGATATGTTCTAACTTGTATAGAGATAACGGAGGGAGTAGAAACTCAGCGTGATGTCTGGCTTATACCTCAAAGTTATTTGCATACCAGTCATTCAGCTCTGGAACTGCCCCCCACACACACACACACCTTTTCAGTTTCCAAGATCAGGAAGTCAGACCATGACTTTCCTAGAAACTTAGAAATGGAATTTGTCAGTAGAAAAGCACTGCTTGACCCACCCAATCTGCCCAGATGGTCCCCGCCTAGTCTGTCCCTGCAGACCCTAACTGGTCTCCGCAACCCTCCTCTTCCCTGCCTATTTGCTAATATTCCCTATGTCTGTCCCACGCATGCTTGAAGCACCCTACTGTTTTCACCTCCACCACTTCTGCTGTCAGTCTGTTCCAGATGTCCATGACTCTTTCAGTGAAATAGTACTTCCTCATATCCTCTTAAACTCCACAACCCCCCAGCTTCATTGCATGCCCTCCGGTTCTGGTGCTTCTCATTTGAAAGAGACTCCTCCTGCACCCTGTTCACCCCTGTGAAGTACTTGTAGGTCTCTATGATGTCCACTCTCTCTCCTCTCCTCCAGAGTGTACATGTTGAGGTCCTTGGTCTCTCCTCGTAGGTCTTTTGGTGCAACCCTTCAGCATTTTAGTTGCCATCCCCTGACTGCCTCCAACCTGTCTCTATCCTTTCACAGCTGTGACTCCAGAAATGTAAGTGAGCTTTTACAACCATAAGAGTGGTCTTAGTGGTGGCAATAATATATTGCAGATCGAAGCTCGATCTATAATATATAATTTTTTAAACCATAACCGAACGTGCCCATTTCCAGGGCAGCTATGCATGAGACACTCTTCACAAAATGAGAGTGTCTCCCATGCAGAGGAAATAAGCGCTCTTAATGGCCGGGAGCCTCGATCTATAATGAGAATACAGGTCTCTCCTCATAGTAATGCAATACACTACCTCCAGCACCATCAGGTCAGACAGCTCCAATCTACTGTATTTTAATATTATTGTAAATTCAGCATACATGCAGTTTGCTTAGCCTGTACACTGCAATGTTTCTTGTTTTGTTTTAAATTAATCGTGAATTATTTCTCCTTTTTACGGTTCCTCCTTGTACTTACTTTTGTCTTACCTGTCATTCATTTTGTAATTACTGATCATTTGTGAAATGCAGCGAGATATTGTGGAGTAAAAGACCCCAGAGTAAAACTTTCATGGTGGGTCTCGTCTCAGTTGATGACTCCAGGTTGCAGTTGCAGGACCAGCTAGTGATTACAACAACTAGGGCCCGCCCACAAAAGCACCATGGATACATGGGAATCACACATCCCTGGGTGCCTTGACCCACACCAGTGGGAGCTGTCACACTTTTTCCCCTACAATGCTTTTTACCAGGGAGGCAGACAGGCAGGCTTCAGCCCACCCCACCCTTCCTGACCAGCGCCCACCTCTCCAATCTGCTGGGTGCTAAGTTCTCACGGATTGCCCCATGGTGGGGCCAGGGTGGAGGACCGTCCTCTCTGGTACAAATATTTATATACCCCGTGGTTAGGTGGTAGTGTGGGTTGAGGGGGAGAGTCATGAAGCCCATCTGTCCTCTTTTTTCCCCATTTTTGTCCCTGTTCCCTCCCATGGCAACACATCAGGTTGTGCACATGGAGGCGTGCATGCACTGCAGAACCACAGACCCTCCCTTGAGCTGCTTGCTAACCTGCACTACTACTGTGTCTTCACCTGGTGGCAGTCAAGGACTGAGATGATTGGCCACCCCTCCTGTGAGAGAACAGTCCCTGGAATGCTCCATCCTCCAATGCCACCAATGCCTGGAAACCCATGCCCATTTCTGAACAAGAGATGCCGGTCTAGTGGGAGGTAGTGCACAGTGCCTCAGCCTTCCATGCCTCCAGGCCAGTGGGAGCTGGCACACTTGGTGGCATTCACACTCCCGAGCCCCTCAGGAACTACACATGATTGCTGTGTGGATGGTCTGGGGTGGTGGCTGTGGGGAGGGTTTGTGAATTACACCTGAATCCAATCAGAATGCCCAGGCTGGCTTTGTAGTTAATCCTGTCCCTGCATGGAGCAGGGGTTGACAGAATATGACAATCCTTCAAGGATGGCCATATCACCGTTGGTAACTTAGTAAATATTTATTCTGCACCAGCCTGTGCCAGTATGGCCCCAAACCCTCCTGACAGGCTCTGAGGGCTGGAAGCTGGTGGTGTGGCTGCTGCTTTGGCTCTGTAGGATGGAGGTGCATGGCATTATGGGGACAGGGCCCCAATCTGCACAGTGGGTAGAGATGCTAACCAGGGTGAACCAAACTCTACCCTTTCTCATTCACCAAATTTAAAGTAGCAGTGCCTGATAACAGTGAACATTTTTTCTTTGTGTAATTTTGTTGTTTTTGAACACCATTGTTGAAGATTACTTTTCTTGTGCGTAAAATGAGCTAGCATGCAACAGGCACTGCTCCTAACCTTATGGGAGAACAGGTGTACAAAACAGCTGAGAATACTGATGCAAACCTGATCTGAGCCATATTAAAAGGAGTGCCTTTTATTATTTCAAATGTAAAATAAAAGTGTTAAAGTACACTCAAAATGGGAAAAGAATGTTATCATACAAGACAGGAGAGAAGGCAGAGTCTAAAATGGAATAAGAAGATATAGGTCAAAAGTTGCACTCGCTATTATGCACTGCTGCTTTAAATCATATTTCTTAATAAATAATAAATTCCTAAACTTCCTAGGGGTGCTACTGGTGTGTGACCTGTTTCAGAAAATCCTCCAATGTGATACTTAATAGGAGAGGTGTGGCCCTCTCTATTAGCAAGCTCCCACACACCACCTATGAGTTACGAGTGTCTGCTCTCTATATGAAAGAGAGCATTGGAAGTGTGAGAGGAGTCTCACATAGAAATCGAGGTAAGCAGCAAGAATTCCAGTTCAGATGAACGAGTTAAAATTAGAAATGTTAGAGTTGGTCCCAGCTATGAGGTTCACCTTGATGTCGTTGGTTGTGCTTAATTTATAGAAAGAGAAACACAGACAATGATTGCAGAAAGGCTGTAGATTTGTATACTACAGCTCAGCGGCTTAAGTAATTTGCATCGTGGAATTTGCACAGAACTGCAGTTACTAAAAAGGATTCTTTCTTTTTGCATAGGTTTGACTCTTTTAGCTTTGTACTTACATTGAGGCTGAGTTCTTCCTATGGAGTAGGGATGGGCAAAGCCAGGGTGGATTTGGATTTGATTTGCCAAATCCAGGATGACTCTGGATTTAGTTTTGCAAAGGATTTGGATTTATCTAGACTGGGATGATACATATATGTAACTCCTCCCACACTGATACCTCCAGTTCTATGGCCAGCAACACCGACCTTCCACACACCTGCACACTCAGGTACTGTCTCCCCTTCCTCAGTACTAGTTGCCAGACATTCTGATACCTTTGGTTTGTTACTGTTTTCACCTGGCTCACAGCCTGGTACCCTCAACACAATGTGCCATGTTGACAGGCTCATATATTTATATGAGACCCACCCTGACGAAGACCCGATTGGTCGAGTGCTGAGGCAGAGGGTCCTAGTCGGATGTACCTCTGCCTTTTGCCACATTAAGTACTTTAATACTTCATTTTGTCTGGACATTTCGTCTTTGGGTCTGAGACTGCAGTGCCATTCTACTCAGATATGTACATACAATAATTTTACATTGGCTCGTGTGTGCGCACCTGTCCACATCTGGCGTTAGTAGCAGATTTGGAGGTGCAGTCATTGTGGACGAATACAGGGGCACGCATCGGTAGGTGCGTCCCTCATTCCCAATAAGCCAGCATGCAGGCGCTGACACCAGCAATACGAAAGTGGCCACCAGATCTAACAAAAGAGCCGCTGCAATGAGAGGCAAGCTCGTCATGCAGTGGCACAATAACATGCCTCCCGACGTGCCTTTACTGGAGAAGTTTTCCAGTAAACATGGCGGCACTGAGTGCCGCTGTGCACAATGCCAACTTCAGGGGTACCTAATCCCCTGTCAGCATGCCCCGACCCACTTCATTTGCCGATGGGGGAGACCATTCCCTGTTGGCATAATGCCCCCTCCCATTCCAATTGTGCCGAGGGTGCCCAACTCCACCTCGGCATCATGCACCCCAACAGTCTTTTTGCCAATGGGGCCCAATCCCCATCAGCTTCAGTCCCCCTGCCCAGTTCAATTTGCCAACGGGGAGCCCACTCCCCATCGGCATAATGTCCCCACCCTCCCGATTTGTGCTGTGTGTGCCAAGGGGTGCACAGTCCCCCGGCATTATGTGCGCTTCTGTGCCAACAGGGGCCCAATTCCCATCGGCTGTGGCCCTCCCTGTAATGCAGGTGGGTACACTGGGAGCCCACTCCAGTGTACTAACCAACACCTAAAAAAAAAAGCAACCGGACCTTGTTGTCTTTTTTTTCCCCTGTAAACAAGAAAATTGCCCTCGCGGTCTCACCTGCCCTCCCCCACCCGCGCCCACCATCTGCGTGCCCTGCCTCTCCACACCCTCATCCCATACTTACCTCTGGAGCCCAGTGCAATGATCTTCGTGGACGGGAACATGTCTGCACTCTTCAAAGCTGACCGCGAATCTAAGAAATGCCGTAAGTTGTATAATGGCATAAATAGGGTTTTTTCAACTTTGGTGCATATCTCGGAATGTTTGGGAATTTTGCACCAAATTTTCCACATGGGATTATTGGGACTCTCCTCATGAATTCAGTCACTGTCATGGCATTATTCTGTCCTGAAAGGTGATTTTGTGGTCACTGTGTGGAATCACATTTCAGGACCGATTAATGAAATGACAGTGCCACTGTTCATGAGGTGGGCTCTCAAAATCCTATGTTGCAAATTTGGTGAACAAAATCCCAAAATGACTGTTTTATGAGTGTCGCGTTAGCAGTTTCCATACGCTTGCAACTTTGTGAATTTGTAATATTTTCACTCCAGATTTTCAACATTGGCATTTTTCCACACCTCCTTATGAACAGCACAGCTGTCATTTTACATATCCTGGCCGAAATGTGTTTTCGACTTCTGGCACAGAATAGCACGGTCGTTGTGGGAAATCAGTTTTAGGGATAGAGTAAGAAAATGACAGTGACACTGTTCATGAGCAGAGGTCCTAAATGCCTATGTCAAAATTTGGTCATGAAAGTCCATAAATGACTATGTTACAAGCATGCTGTACAGTTTCCACGCACCTTTGTAACTTTGCAAATTGCAATATTTTCATGCCACATTTTCAACACTGGCATTTTTACACCTCCTTATGAACAGTACAGCTGTAGTTTTCACCTCCTGCCCAAAATGTGTTTTCACACCTGTGGCGACAATGGCGTGGTCGCTGTGGAAATCAACTTTGGGACAGATTAACAAAATCACAGTGCCACTGTTCATGAGGGAGGTCCCAAATGCCTATGTTGAAAATGTGGTTAAAAATCCCAAAAATAATTGGGTTACAAACGGTGTTGCACAGTTTCTATGCATGCTCATGACCACCAAGTTTTCATTTTTTCACTCCAGATTTTCAACGTTGCCATTGTTTTTGCACCTCCTCATGAACAATACAGTTGTCATTTTTCAGATCCTGCCCAAAATGTGTTTTCGTTCCTGTGTCACCAAATGGCATACACTGTGCAAAACCACCTTTCAGCTAACAAACTGATAGTGCCCTCTTCATGAGGTGGGGTCACAAAAGCCCATGTTGATAATTTGGAGTGACAATACCAACAAACACCTATGGCGTTAGGATTTCCAACTGTAACACCCCACCCTGTAGAGACTGACAGGCGTCAGAGGTGTGACTCGGGATCATCAGCTGGAATGCTCATACCATTCCATCCCACCCTCACCCTACAGCCAGTGACAGGCATCGAGGTGTGCCTTAGACTGCTCGGCCCCAAAGTTCACCCCATTCTCCTATACTGCACCCACCTCAGCGTATTTCCTTATGGAATGGGATAACTATAAGGCCCAAAGACCCCAAAGGCACACCACGACACTTGTCAGTGTCTACAGGGTAGGGTGAGGTAAAATGGCATGAGCATTATAGCTGACAACTCAAAGGCACACCCCAATGCCTGTCAGTCTCTGGAGGGTGGGGTGGTGTTGGCATCAGTTCAATACTTCACTGCCATTCTATTATGCAACTCTAACTCCTGCACTACCAATGCCAATGCCAGCGAGACAACATTTGGTATTGACAAATGCTTGTTTTACCTTTGCTGAAGATGCCCTCAAAGCAATGCTCTTTACATTAAAAAAAACTACACATAAAATCTCCAGTGCCACCTCTTTTTCTCCTTAAATTAAAAAAAAATATTTCTAATTTCTTTCCCACCACATTTTCTCCAGTACTGAGCCAAAGAATATAGAAATATTCTTGATGAAGGTGTGAGGCTTGAATTAGTTTATTTTATCCCAAGGCAGACAGGAGCTGACATCTGACTGACTAAGAATCATTGATAAAAAGACAGAGAGAGGAAAGGCAGCTTGCATCATGTCCACCTACTCCCCACGCACAAAATCACCATTACATTAAAAGTGTAGGTTTTTATGACAAAAACTTAAACAGATCTTGGACAGACAACATAATGTAGGCTGGCAATACCTGACAAGTTCTGGCTTCAAACCTGATTTTATCTGATCATCACCATAGCATTATGGAACAATCGGACTCGGGTTCAAATTCGTTGGCCAAACAGCCACTTAAAGCTCGAGCTGCAAAAGGCTCCCAGGCCTTCTACACGTGCCTAGGGCTGGGAGCAGCAGTAGAGTGCTCCTCTTTGTGCACAGATCATGCCTGCAGGGCACTCCGGCCATCCAAATTAGAAGACTTGCGCCCTCTGCACCCAGTTCTGAGCCACACCCAAGATTTTGCACGCAGCCAGGTCGGGCAGACTCAGGGGCAGGGGCAGCCATGTGGCACATCCACAAATGGAGATACAGGACTACCAGGACCACTGGTGGTTGCACTGCCCTAGGGCAGCAGTACAGCTATGCACCCTCTGCCTGGCCACAGCTCTGTTCTTGGGTCCTTCAGCCCACCCATCTCTGACCCTCAGAATCTCCATGAGGGTCTGGGGGCAGTACCAGTTGGCAACCTTTCAAAATATTTAGCATTCCAATGCAGACATGATTTTCTGTGGAGGACAGCCTTATTCTGTCACCCTGAGGTAGAAGAACCCACTGACTGCCGTGCACAAGCATCAGCTTGGTGCCTGTAGTCAGATATAACTGTGCCTCCACCATTGCTGCCCCTGTCTCTCATGTGTGGATCTGCTACGGGATTTATGGAATGCTGGCTGGCATGCAAGCTCCTGTGGCCATGAGTCACTGCCCCCAGATATGCACGGTTCACACGTATCTGCAGTGCTTTTGAGAATCAGGCCCTAACTTTATGTGACCTGAAGCAAACCAACTAACTCCTTAAACTCCCACCCAGCAGTAAAAAATCCCACCCACAAATTAAAATCATTTTGCAACTGCCTCTCCTGGGTATATAAATGTAAAAAAAATTGTCTCCTTTGAGCTGACCAGACCACCCAAGCCCCCTTTGCTGCATCCTGCCATTTGATGCCTGCAGGGTCTTCATGTGTCTGCCTCTCCTCTGCTGCAGTTGTATCTTCAGGTGGGTGCAGCTGCGTGTCTCCTGTCCTTCAACTTCTCTGCCTCAAGTTCAGTTTAGTAGTTGGTGAGAGGAGGTGCTGCCAGTTAGGGTCATGCTCTCGTCCTTTAACACCCCCATTTAAAAAAATGGCCTTGTCTTCAGGGAGCACAGCTGTTTGTGCCCCTCTTCATCCAAACCTTCCCTGTCCCTACATCCAGAACCTGCTGTCCCCATGTTCCATTATGTTAAGGAGCCGCACAGGAAAATGACCATGAGGATGGCTGGGGACAAGGAACAGACAGGCGGGTGTGCAGGTGTGCATCAGGAAGTTGAGGTCAGTGGTGCTGCCTAGGGGTCAGGATTTGTGTAAGATCATGGTTTGTAACTTGATGTTCTTGCACAAACTCCCCCCCAGACATTAGTGACTGCAGCTTCCTATGCCCGCTTGTACCTCCCAGCCTCCTCTGCCTACTCGACTCTCAGGCTGTCCTCCTTGAAACACTTCCAGCACTCTCCAGCCACTGGCATGCACCTGAAAATGAGGGGAAATAAACCGAGCTGAACCTAGGCTGTTCAGCTCGGGCTTGCTAAATATGAGCCTGCCATGTTCAGGGTGGCTCGGTTTTCAGGGTAAAGCTTTGTCCCATCCTACCTAGGAGTACCCGCACTTGGGTTTGAAGTGAGATTTGGAATGTGGGCAAATAACCTGCAGAATTCATGAGCCACTTCACTCGTCCCTGATTCTTCTATCACAAACGTGGCTGCCATCTTTACTCAGCGAAAAGCATCAACTAGGCCCTAGAAAGTCAAACTCACCTACAATATATTTAAAAATAACTAGTTGAAAGTTACTTCCTCTCATGGTCCCCTCCTTACACGCATACAAACAAATAAAAATGAAACACTATTTTCATTATTCTTTTTAGCGTTTTTAGTGACCATGAAAAATCCTCCTCCTATCCTCGGCGATGCCTTCTGCTTCACAAGGCACCCAAGGCATGCCGTTACAGCACGACAAGTCATACTCTGTTGTCGCCTGCTGGCACAGCTGTTGGATTACGCTTGTGAGGCCAATGACCCAAGTTCGGATGTCAGCCTGTGGAGTCGGGGGATCAAACATCTGAAGAAGTGCTCCCCTCTCAGGTGTGGGGGTAGTGCTTGGTGCTTGACTGACCGTGGCGGAGCCTGGGGATGTCACAGCCAATGCTTGCAGGTTCCAGGGAGGTGTGCCAGACATGGGTGCTTGCATTCTTACGTCATTTCATGCCACACCTCCCAACAACTGGGGCAAAAAATCTCCAGCCGTGGTAAGATGACATCTGTCCCCACCAAACTCCACGGCTTAGCGGAGGCACTCTGCCACCAGACTAACCATGTGGCATCATTCAGGAGTTGCAGGTGGCTTCTCATGGCCTGCCCTGGGGGCAATCCAGGGTGAACACCAGTAGGCAGAGCGGTTAGTCCCGGGATGGGGCAAGGTGGCAGCGGACTGATTAAAAGCAAGCCAGGGAAGG
This sequence comes from Neoceratodus forsteri, assembly GCA_016271365.2. Classification (NCBI taxonomy): domain Eukaryota; kingdom Metazoa; phylum Chordata; order Ceratodontiformes; family Ceratodontidae; genus Neoceratodus; species Neoceratodus forsteri. The sequence goes on from CM028130.1 coordinate 1,609,707,169, forward strand.
GGAAAAAACTCACACCCTGTCAAGTCTGATTGTTGGGCTCTGTGAAATGTTCAAGTTCTGATGAATGGAATTTTGTGGAATTTCAGAAAATTCTGTGGAATTCTGACACTTTGCATGGAAAATGGGTTTTCAAGGATTCATAATCTGCAGTCTGTATAACCTGCAGATTCTTTTCCCGAATCCGTGGAAAAATATTCTGCAGTTTACGTGATCTGTGGAAAATTATTCTGCATTTTACAAAGAAGTGCTGTTCAGAATTCTATGGAATTTAAAAGAAATTCCAAAAGCATTTTGAAGCAGAATTGCCAGTGCACATATGTATATTCTGAAGGTGGAATTCTGCATTATCGCTGTCTGGTATTGTTTAATTAGAGAAGTTATGCACAGGAGGTAACGTAACTTGCTTAGGGTAACACAGTGAATAAGTGTTGGTTGTGGGATGCTCAAAACTTGGTCTACAGGTACTCAGCTCTACACTCCAACCTGTATGCACAAATGTCCAATTATGATACATATAAACAATGTCAGTGGCTCAGCAGGTTGCACACTCTCCACTGAGGCTGGGAGATCAGAAGGCTGTGGGTTCTATTCCACACCAGGGTCTTGGGTTAAATCCCAATATGGACACTGCAGTGCAGCATGGGGGGCTGCACCCCTGAGGTGCTGTCTTTCTGATGAGATGTTAAACCGAGGTCCCATCTGCCTGTTCTGGTGGTAGTTCAATGGATGTTAAAGATCCCATGGCACTTCTCGAAAAGGGTAGGGAATATTTTATTAGCACATATAAGAACGATATGTACAGAAAACAAAATTAGGAAAAACCATGAAACAATAATGGGTAAATACATTAGAAATCAATGGAACAACAGAAACTCTGTCAAAATACAAATCATATGAAAGGAAGAAATCAGAATCATAAATCAAACTTATTATGGCAAATAAATACTATAATACTAAGAAAACACCACTACATATTAATAAGCATTCAATACCTCAAATATCCCAAAATGAACCTCAGACTACCCCCAAACCTAAATCCCCTGTACAAAATCCTCAAAAACACACCACTGGAAATTCTTTTACCCAGAACTCATATTTGTTAAACTAACCACCGAAAGCACCCACCTGGTCTCCCAAATAGCAGGGCCCACTGCTTTCTGCTCATCATTCTGAATGGGCTGAATTTCCTTCAAAACAATCGATAGTAGTTCAGCTGGGGTGGTCAGTTGTTGCTTAGTACAAATTTATATTGAGTCTGCCAGATCCAATGTACCAAATAAGCCATAAGTACACGAGTAGGTAGGTGGGTAGAAGTTTATTGTTTGACAAAGCTTTGTCATTACAAAAATATACACTAGAAACATCCATTCAAGACATATAAATGCATACATAAATAAAATCATATATATAAAAAGTAATTATTTATCCAGTAACCAGATTCCATATCCAAATTCTCATATTGCACTGTATAATAAATGGATTAGTTACCCTATAGCATCCCGATTACTGTACATATGGCCTGGATATTCAGAGCAGTTGCATGGCACAACCGAGATTGCGCCAAGCTGAAGTACAGAGATGCCGAGGAGCGATATATTCAGCAGGAGCCAAGCAGCATTAAACCCATTGCGCCAATGCGCAACTATAATATATGTCAAGACAGTGCAGGGCGGCCCCATAAACATACAGCGAACAGTATATTCAACCATGAAGCCATGGCGCAAGTGTGGAGCAAACTGAAGATGCGCTGACCAGACTCGTTCCTTATAAAACAGGGCGCAAACACACAGACAGCAATTGTGCCAAGAGTAGAGAGAGAGGAGAGGAGAGATAGTGAAGGAGACAGACAGACAGACAGACAGACAGACAGACACAGAGGAGAGAGACTGAGAGCTGGTGGGAGAGGGAGGAGAGAGAGGCGAGAGAGAGAGAGAGACACACACACACACACACACACACAGAAACACAGTGCACGGTGTGGCACACAGACAGCAGTGAACCGCCCAGGAGGACACTGGACTGAAGAAGTAATAAAGAGTGTCTGTTCCTGATGGAGGTGGTAATGAGGGTGTGAGGAGGCAGGAGGAACAACTACGTGGCCGACAAAGGGCCCCTCGAGTGGCATCCCTGACACAGGGCAACCGTGCCTGCATCACCTTTGAGAACTATAGTGACACTGAGATCGTGGGCCAGTAACGCCTGAACAAGGCCATTCTGAGGCAGCTCTGTGAGCTGTGCAGTGAGGAGATGCAGGCACCCACCAGACAGAGCCATGCCATGTCTGTGGAGACCAAGGTGACCGCCATCATGTGCCTGCTCAGCACGGGCACCTTCCAACGACCAACAGGGGACACCATGGGCATCACTCAGTTGGCCACGTCCCACCTCCTCACACAGTTCCTCAATGCTCTGCTGCCACGTGCTTTGGAATTCATATGTTTCCCCAGCACACAGGCGGAGCGTACAGCAAACATGCAGGACTTGACAGGGTGGCATGCATGCCCGGTGTGATTGGGGCCATTGACTGCACCCACATGGGCATCCACATGCCACGTGGCCCGAGGGAATGGTGTACATCAACAGGAAGGGGAGCCCAGCATCAACTGCCAGGTGGTGTGCGATGCCGAGCGCATCATCAATGTCTGTGCCACACACCCTGGGAGTGACATGATGCATTCATCTGGCACAGCTCTGTGTTGTGCCACAGGTTTGAGCATGGGGACATCCTAATAGGCCACCTAGTGGGTGAGTATGGCATGGGCAAGGGCAATGGACATAGCAGACTTGGGGATGGGGTGGGCGGGTGTGCATGGTGGCGTGGGTGCCAGGGACAGGCAGGGGTGCAGTACAGAATAGCAAAGGGCTAACCATGTCATTCTCCACACAGGTGACAACACTTACCTGCTAAGGCCCTGGCTGCTCACCCCTACCGGCACCATCATCCCGGCGGAGGAACGGTACAACGAGCTGCACGCTAGCATGTTCAACATCATCGGCGCTCTTTGGCATGCTGAAGGCATGATTCCATTGCTTAAACAGGTCAGGTGGTGCCCCTACAGTGCAGCCGCTCGAAAGCCTGTGGCCTATTCCTGGCCTGCTGCATACTGCACAACATGGCCATTGACCATGAGATAGCTGTCGAGGCAGATGAGGGCAACAGTAATGGGGACAACGGAGACAATGGGCCAGAAGGTGGTGGACAGCCACCCCCTGGGTGGAGGGACCCCGACTCCAGCAGCAGGCACGACACCACCGTGACACTGTCGCCAGAAACACTTTGGCGGCGCGGGTGGGTGGTGCAGTACACATGCATGGGCCACAGACAAGAGTACAGCATGATGGTGACGCATGGCGAGGGCATACACATACAGAAGCACAATGCAGGAGGGGAAGGCAGTGGCACACACCACACAGACAACACACACACACACACACACACACACACACACGCACCCACCCACCCACACAGGCGGTGGGCGTGGCGTGGATCAGACACATGGCACTGGTGCACAGGCGATACTGAGTGCTAGATTGCCTCATCATGCCCACACTACATGGGCCAGCAGCCGGGCATGCACACACAGGCAGCATGTGGCATGACACACACGTGCCTACCACAGGTATGGCACACACACACGCCCATGTGTGCACCAGGCATCATCAGCAGACTGCAGTTAGGGCAGCACACAGCTCAGGGCAGCCAGTGCAGTACCATGGCCACCATGGCCATGGGGGTGGCTGCACAGGGCCAATCAGCAGCCACAGGCTGCGCATCTGCCATGGGGTGGTGTCTGACAGCCCCAGGGGTGGAAGCCTGGACTGTGACTGTGTCCTCACGGGGGTGTGTAGGTGGACAAACAGGCCAGCCCAGGGTGTGCCTGGGATGCCTACATCTGAGCCCAGCATCCACTGTGTTGGGGTTGCCCAACACCAGGTCCATGGGGTGGACAGTACACCGCGGGGGTCTCTGTGCATAGCCACACCCTGTGGTGGCCATCAATGTCGTGGCCTCCTGCATACATTGCATCCCTCCAGGATCTGCGCAGTGCCCCCTGTTCTGCTGCTCGGCTAACTGGCGCATCTCCATCTGAAGTTCACGCACCTCAGTGGCGAGAAGCACCTGTTGCTGAATGGATGCCCACAGCAGCGGCTGTGCTCAACCAGATGGTCTGCATCCTGGGGCTCCCAGCGGGCCACCGATCATCAGTGGGTGACCTGCCATGCTGTACAGCCCCTCTCTGGCAGATGCTGCACAGTGGGGTCTGCAGGGGAATGGGTATGGCAGGCACACCGGCAGTGGATCCTGTGTCCGGCTGCCCGTGGCACCCACAGCCGGCTGCTGTCACCCATATGGCAGCTGTATGCTACCCTGTGCCTGCACGGCTACACCACCAGCAACGCAGGGCACAGCAGTGGCAATGCACACGCTGTACCCACAGTGCTGGCAGGCAGCTGTGCCACCGCTGGCATAGTGGTGGGCTCTGACACTGCCTGTGATGCCGGCAGGGCAACTCATCCACAACATCATCCATGCTGTCCAGGATCATTGTGATGTCGACATCGGAGTGGACCCGGCTCAATATGTGTCTCTGCGGGACACCGAGGCTGGCATTCTGCAGGAACACATTCAGGGTCTCATTCAACCCTAGGCCAAGGACACCCGCAGGCACCGTGGTGCTCATCCATGGTCTGTCAGGCCCCTGGATGCTGGTGGACATTGGCGATTCATTCTCTGGGGCCGTGTTGGTGTCCACTGGTACTGCAGCCACTGCCAGCGCCCATCCTTTGCATGGAGGCATGCTGGTGCTACTAGAGAAGAATGGAGTGTCAGTGATGCATTGCTGACATCTGCCCCTGACACTGCTGCCACATGTGTTTAGTGGCGTGGCATGCACGGGTGCGCACACGTGGTCATGACATGCAGAACAGCTTCATGCACAACAGCACATCTGTGTATGTACCCACCGGACCACTACCTGTGCGTGGCTGACATACATACCATGCAGTGATGTGCTGCCACCCATCTGGAGGCCCTTCCAGGCACACCTTCATCGAGGTGCGGTGGATGGTGGCTGCCACCAACACCTCTGTTGACGCCAGTGTGGGTGCATTTGCTGTCCCTCCTCCGTGGCATTATGGGATGCTCTGATGGCCGCCACCTTCTCCTTTATGTGCCACCTGTCAGTCCCAACCTTCTTGCGGCACTCCTGTGCTGACTGCCCGTGGCTGCAGTGTTGGTTGACATAGGTCACCACCTCCTCCCATCCAATGGCCCTGTCCTGTGGTGTGCCCATGGCACGCTCAACAGGGCCTCCCTGCTGTGGTAGGCCTTGAACAGGGCATCCAACTCTCCTTAGTGAAGTTGGGCCTGCGCTTCCATGCAGGCCCACACTCCTTGCCCTCCTCTTGTCCCGACATGTTGCCTCCTGTGAACATGGACAGCACAGTGTGTCAGCAGCAGCATTTCCTGGTCCGTCCTACCTTGCAGTGCTGTCTGCTCCCAGTCTGCTGCTGCGACATCCCCACTTACCTGTCAAGGTTGCAATACTGCTTCATGGCCTGTGTGGTTCCGTTTCACTTATAAGGCGCAATGCATGCAAATGAGGATGTCGCAATGGTAATGATATGCTAATGTGCCCCCCGCGCAGCACATTGGCTGATGAGCTCATTTTCATGTGGCTTATGAATATTGCAGACATGCTCCGTCGCAATGGTGTTGCGTTGGAGCAGGCTGGAGTGCAATATCCTGCATGCGTGGTGCGCAAGCCTGCAGTGGCGCATATGCGATACGCTTTCATGGTTCCAATCGTGCACCACGTGGACTGTACAATGCATTGGCACTGTGCATGTGATGCATAGGCAGCTATGTGCATGATCGCACACGCTGTCATGCGCCATATCACGCACTTGCTGCTAACGCGCACACTGGTCGGTGACCTCTGACCCTTGATATGCCTACGTGACCCCTGTGACCATGCAGGGCCACATGTATTGTGCATGCCCAACAATGCGTGATGGTTGAGCACTGCACATTCTCCCGCAATCCTGCACCTGTGGCAGCCACGTGCACCTGCCCCCGCCATTTTCACTGCCGCACTGTGAGGAAGCCATGGCGCAGTGTAGGGGACACCATTCCAGTAACTGGAATGATTTGGAGGTGATCAACCTCATGGCCTGTATGCAGCCATACAGTAACCAGCTGTTCGCCAGGTGCCCTGCAGCAGGCCAGGGGCAAGGTGTGGCACACCATAGCCATCCACCTGGAGAGGAGGACAGGGTTTCCAGGATGGCAGAGTGGTGCAGGCACTGGTATGGTGACCTGCAAAGGAGGGACCCAGAATGGCTCCAGAGGTTCCAGGCGTGTGTCAGGTATGGTGCAGTGCCACAGCCAGGTAGGTGTACACATGTTGCATGTCTGCCCTGGCGCTGTACTGTGGTGGTGGCATCGCTGCCTGGCCTGCCCTGCAGTTGGGTACACTGTCAGTGTGCACATCACTGATTGTCATGGCCAGCTGCTGCTTGCATTGCGATGCAGCCATGCTGGTGTGCGGGACATGGCGGGTAGGGGCACGCCCTGTGCACAGAGAGCTGTGTGGTGGAGGGCTGCTGGTGTGGTCGGTACTGATGTGCACCTGTCTTCTTTCCATTCCCAGGGCTGGAGGACCGCAGGCAGGCCAGGGCAGAGGCCAATGCAACTGGGCACTGCACCCTGATGGGGGCCGACCCACGCAAGCTGCACTGCAGGGGCAGGTAAGCACTGTCATGGTCATTCTCACTGTACATGGGGGTGGCAGTGGGGAGTGGGTGCAGACATGGCCACCTGTGCCACTGACAGCTGTGTGTGTTGCACTGTGCGTCATGCATGCCACTATGGCACATCCATTGGACCGTGTGCCAGCTGTTGGTGGGGTGGGCGTGCACCCTGCTGCCACCGTTGTTGCTGCAGTGCTGCCAGTGCAGTGTGCCATGTGGCCATTGTGCGGCGAGAGGACTGCCTCTATGCAATGCCATGGTGTGCCATGTTGCTGGCTGGCATTGGCCCACCTCTGCGGGTGTCCATTCTGGGCCCTCCAGGGGTGTGTGGTCCCGCTGACCATTGCACACTGTGGGTGGGCATGGTTCCTTGGGCTATTGCAATGATCACCTGTCCTGTCCCTTGCCATAGGTGTCAGGGGTCCAGCGACAGACCGCCTCGATGGATGCTCTCAAGGTTGATGCAGTAGATGCTCCTGGTCATGTCCAGTATTCTGGAGGTGGTGGTCGCCATCCAGCGGATGGTGGTGGTGGACAGAATACAGAGGAGGCTTGCTGGGGTGGCTGGATGGGGCTGCCATTGATGTTTCAGTACATGGCCCTGTTTTCCTGTTGCACCATCCCTACAGTCCCCTCCCACTGTACAGTTCCTGTTCTCTGTCCCCTTCCCTGCTGTACCTACCCTTTCCCTGCCCCTGTTATCTGTTGTTCTATACTACCTATTTTATAAAGCTTCTGTCACATACCTGCCTCTGTCCATGTCTGCTTTGCAGGTGGCATGTGGAGCCATGCTGCAGTGGCCCAGTGTCTGTCCATGGTGTATGAATGGGAGGGGCGCATGTTGTGCTTCCATGGTTCCCTGCTGTGTACTGTGGTGTGTCCTGCTGTGGTGGTGTCCATCCCTGGTTTGGTGGCTGTGCTTTGGGGTGTCCATGGGCGGCAGTCATGGTGTGTGGTGGTGTGTGCTTGTGGTGGTGGTACACGGCCATGGTTATTGTTCAGGTCCTGTCTGCACACTGTGTTGTGGTCCTCTGCTTGGTGTTGGCATCTGGCCCGTGTGGTCTGCCACACTGCCTGCATCCTGGCCCATTCAGTGCCCGTGTGTGGGCTCCCCTGTGTGCCTGTGTGCCGTGTGTGTGCTTGGCTGCATGGTCCTGGGTGTGGCCTGCCATGGTCACGTTGTGGGAGGCATGGCCAGCAGCCTGCCTGCAAGGGGGCACCCTGCGGCCTTCCATTGGCCAATGGCCCTCCTGTCACCTACTGTCCATGCCACCGTTGTGTTCTGGGGTCCAGTACCTGGGTGCCTGTGTGCCCTGCTGTGCCCTGCTGGTGGGGAGCTTCTGTGGCCACTGTCACTGTGCTTCCATCGGCTCTGTCCCTGGGTCTGTTCTCTGTGCCCTGCCCCTCTGTTGCTGTGCTGCTCTGGCGCTGCCACAGTTGCATCAACACATCTGTTTGTGCCATAGCGCAACTCTGCCATATTCTGGAAGCGCGTTGCGCTGGCACTGTTTGGCCTGATGACCTCTGAATATGGCACCTATTGTGCCATGGCGATTGGATTTGTGCTATACGCTGGACTTGGCGCTGGTCTTTGGAGCATTCCTGAATATCTGGCCCGTAGTTTACTTAATTCGATAAGCTACAAAATGTTGACACCCTATTCAGATCAGAGATATAAATTGTTTTTAATAAATAATTATATTGATAAGTTGGCTCCATATAAAGATTCCTTAACAAATCCCCAAATTAAAGTTTCTTTTGTAATTTGTACAATGGACACAGCATTAGTAAATGTTTAGGTGTATCTTCATCTAAACCACAAGCACACATTTTATTATTTACCAGGCCAATTTTCTGTTTTAAACTATTACTTTCCATAACCAAACCTGAATTGTAAATGCATTTCTATTACTTGGGATACCTATTCTCCTTAAATATTGATGTAACCCAAACTGTCTCCCGTGCTTAGTGCCAACCATGAACTTAGTTTACAGTTTTTAACTGTTTCCATTTCCTTTTGGATATGGATATCCCTTATTCTAGATTTAACAATCACATTAATCACTTCCGATGGGGTTCTTATACTTTCTGGTAGCAGTTCTAGTAACCCATAGGGTATAATTAATTTCTCAAGTATGTGTGCTTAGGTATATAAAGCCTTCCTGTCTCTGCATTAACATTTCCTCAGTGCATATTCTTGGGGTCTCTGCTCATGCATGCCATAGGCTTTAACCCAATAAATCATCATCCTTTGTTCTATGTTACAAATCACTGGTAATTGTCCTAGTTCTAATCTTGATAAACTGTTCTGATGCTCCTGAGGAAGACCTAATAGCCTTTTGTAAAATGTATCCATTATTATTTCTAATTCACCTCCATTCCCCATCCCAAATTTCTGCCCCATGAAGAATGTTTGATCTCACTTTCTCATTTAGTACCTTAAGTGGTCCTACAACTGTTCTTCCCCATATTTAAAATTAAATCTATCTAATGCTGGAACAACCCTTTAATGTTCTTTTCAATTCTGAGATCAGTTCCTTCCACTTAAAGTTATATGTGAATGTGATGCTAAGTAGCTGAATTTCTTGGCCTTTACATTTCATGGAGCACAGCCTGCCAGTTCTAATCGGATTCTTATTAAATATCATGTATTTAGTTTTATTATAATTTATCTCTAATGAAAGCTTTACACATTCCTGCTGGAATTTGTCTAAATTTCTCTTAATTCCTAGGTAGCTAGTTGAAATTAATACAACATTGTCTGCATATGCCAGGTAGGGACACCTCATTACCCACCCTGGGCATGTGCAGCTCTGGATACCCCAAACACTCCAAGGCCTTATTCAAAAAAGATTGAATAATATAGGGATAATACATACCCTGTCTAAGACCGACATTAGTTGGAAATTTGTATGCAGTCTCCTCCATATTATATCTAATAGTTGTGAGATTATTCTCATATAATGTTTTAATTAGGTTTAAAAGAGATGTTTCCATACCATAATTATTGAGAACTTCCCAGAATTTATCCTATTCACTCTGTCAAAAGCAGCCTTTAAATCTACAAATACCCCAAACAATTTTTTTTAATTATGTGTACTTGTTTATCAAATGTGATAATACAAAACATTGATCAAGGTTGATTGACAGGAATAAATCCTGCTTGTGCTTCACTAATTATTTTTCTTTATCTAGCCAGTCCATAAGCCTGTTAGTTATAATTTATGTAAACAGTTTCTGGGCATTGTCCAGTAAGCTGATTGCCTATAATTACTTGGTCAGATCAGCTTCCTTTTAATATATGATGTTCTCCCTCCAAGTCTGGGGTATTTTCCCTGTTTGTATATGCTGTTATATAAGTTCACATATCAGAGGTCCATAATGGAGAATCATCAGTGAAGATCTCCATTGGTATCCCATCAGGTCCAGGTGCTTTGTGTTTTGCCTGCTGCAAAGCTGTGATTACCTCATTTTCTTTGATTTTATTTTTATAAGGGGACCATTTTATTTTGGAAGCTGTATGAACCAATATCCTGTTCATAGAATAGTGATCTAAAGTAATTTCCCATGTTGATGGGTCGATATTACTTTCAATGTTATAAATCTGGTCCCATCCTTTACAAGCAAGTTGCCAGAATTTTTGATGTTGTTCTCTTTTATTAATTTTTCAGCTGATCCCACATCATTATTCTACAACTCTTCCTTTTTCTTCCATCTGTCTTTTATAGACTCCCCTTGTTTATTTAGTGATGTTTTATTTTCTCTTGTTGCTCGATTGTATGTAAATCTAGCCAGCCTATTAAATTCTTTTCTTCCTTTGCATTCATCATCAAACCATTTACTTCCTTTTTCCTCTGCTTATTGATACTTTTAATAGAATTGCAGCTGTGCCTGTCAGAATTTCAGAAAATTTAAACACAGATTCCTCTTCCAGACCCTGTAGTCCCAAATTAGTTATTTCTTCCCTGAGCCCATAATCAAACAGAATTTGTATAGATTTTAAATGCTCTATTCATTTCCAACTTAATCCCTTTTTTGACCCTTATAATTTCTACTTTCTTTTTATGTTGTTATTTGCCATAAAACATAATTCCAATTTTGTTTCTATAGGTCTGTGTTCACTATCCATTCTTATACCTACTCTGAAGTCCAGTAATTTTGTTGTAAGATTGATGGAGATCCAGCATAAGTCAACTGTTGAAACCCTTTAGTTCCAATATAAGTTTAATCACCTCCGCATCATCTTTGTTCATCCATTAACCAAAATTATTTCTAAGTTATCCAAGACCTCCATCAATTTTATCCCTCTCTCACATTTCTTACTATCCTGCACCTTCTGGTAGGAAACAGGGCAGGAGGATTCAGTGCTATATACCCAGCCAGGTCTTCTTGTAATTCCAGGGGTGTCCCACTCTGGCATTCACATCCCTAGTATAACTATTCCACAATTCGGGTCTTCTGAGAGACAATTTTCTACAAATTTACCTAGTTTCCCACATCTTCACAATCCACATAATTAGAATTTTTGGAGGGAAATACACATTAATTATAACCACTTTCTGTTTATTAACTTCTATTTGAACTAGTAGGATGTGATCTGAGTCAGAAACAATTCTGTATACTCGACTTTATCTGTTATTTTTACGTCACAAGTCCCCGATAGTCTACCAAATGTTTTAGAACTTTTAGCTACTTTCTGAAATCCCTTAAAACCATTTATTTTAATTCTTGTTACTCTCGTCTCCTGTAAACAAATATAGTTATAGTAACCTAAATGTTCAATAAAAGTAGGGTCTGTGAATTTGTCCCTGATCCTGCAGTGTTCCAGGATAACATATTATAATCACTCCTTATTTCTTTTTCTTTGCCACCTTCTTTGTATTAGGTTTGTCAGTCTTCCAGGTTCTCTAATGTCTGAAATCTATTTGCCGTCTCGATTAAATTTAACCAATGTTCTTCTTTTGTCCAACAAAGTATACACTCACTTCCTTTTCAAACTCTCCCTGTAAGTATATTTCAACCTTGTCTAGTAGATGAGATTTCACCAAAATGTGATTATAATTCTTTCTGTTTTTCACCCAAATTGCTATTTGAGCATTTACTTATTGAATTTTGTTGACCAGTAAGCCCACTGGGCCTAGAAGTCCCTTTTCAGGGGTGACCAGGGGAGGGATACAGATGTTAACAACTGAAATTGAACTAGATTAAGCTGTTGGTTGTATTTTTAGTGAGCAGGAGAAATTTGGCCAGGACACGGGAAATCCCTACTCTTTCAGTTGGGGAGGATGTTTCACATTATGCCTTTACAATGCTCTGATAATGTACAATTGCAATACTTATTTGTTTTGTTTTCTATATGATTTGTCTATTATTTTGTGTGACAACACTGTTTGTATTCATTTTGGTTTACTGTCATGATAATAAAAATTACCCTACTCCTTTCGATAAGTGCCACGGATCTTTAGCATCCACCTGAACTACCACCAATCCAGGCAGATGGGACCTAGGTTTAACATCTCATCCGAAAGATGGCACCTCAGAAGTGCAGCAACCCCCTCATGCTGTACTACAGTGTCAGTATTGGGATATTAACCCAAGTGCCAGATATGAGGAACTGAACCCACCATTATTTTTCCCATCCTTTTATTTTCTTTATCCTTTGGTTTATACTATTGTCCTTAGCCAGATTTTGTAACATTTCTGTAACCTTTTTTCTGATATTACTGTTAATTTCTGATGTGAAGTTGTTCAAGCGGGGCACTGGTGAGCACTCAACCGAGAAGGCGCAGTTCCTACTAAGCTCCATTGAATTAATATAATTTTGAGATTTTGTCATTATTTTAAGCTGTACTGGGCTCTGAACTATAGTGGAGGAATATCCATATTGTTTTCTGAATCGATTGATATCGAACTTCAGTATGGGAAGACTCAGCATAACACTCCTGGAGGCTTGAAAGCTGAGCCTACAACCATTCTACAGCCTCAACATCCACACCTACTGAATCAGGCACTGAGGCCCTGTGGAAGGCTTTACAAATTTCCATTAAAGCCATTGATACAAAAATGGAGATGCTGATTCAGCGCTTTGGTGAGCAGGCTGTTAAGATAGAGACTGCCCTAAAGACTGCTTCTACTGCCAAAAATAGCACAATGCAAGCTATGGCTACATCAGCAAAGCTAGTCCAGGAAAACAATCAACTATGATATAGGCTTGAGGCCCTTGAAAATGCGAATCTGACTCAAATGTCAGATTAATTGGTCTGCCTGAAGGGGCTGAGGATCAGATTTGCTCACCTTTCTCAGCAAATGGTTACTGGAAGCTTTACATCTAACCAGATCTTGGAACAAAATTAATTAGAGGCTTACATAGTTTCCCAGGTAGTATTACCCAGAAAGACTTACCCACACAGTTTTGATTATCATGAGTAACCGGGCATGAAATAAGACATCATGCGTACTGCAAGATCCACAGACTGCCTTAGTTATGAAGGACATACACTCCATATTTTCCTGGACCTAGCCTACGCTACCCGAGCTTGCAGAAAGAAATTGATGGGACGGCCCAGCAGAAGGCTTAGGGTGGCACATTCACTTTTAATGCTGGCTCGCCTCCATATTTATTATGGTGGTCATGCATTCAATTTAATGATCGGAGGAAGCTATCAAGTGAGTGGAAAAGATCCAAGCTGAATTTGAGGCCTCTCGAAGACCCATACAATCTGAAGAGGATTGGAAGAAGAACGGACACCTGAAGTTTGTTTTTACTTGCCCTCTTTCTAATATCCTCTAGTTTGAACTGAGGGAAGTATAATCTTTCTATTAGGCTGAAGCTGTTAACAGCTCTCAGTGCTGCAACGTTGTGTACAATATAAGGATACCTTTAGTTTTCCTTTTACTAGAGAGTTCAGTACAAATTATTAAAATGGTGTAACGATAGATTTGCACTGTAAAGGTTCAGGGTTACAGTCAATAAAATATTTACTGCCTTTTTGGGTTAATTGTTAATGGAGCTGTAGAGGGAATGCTTAACTTTTGAGAACTACATTGGTTGGAGGTTAAGGTCTAATCAACACTGGCTGTTGAGTAGTATATATTCGATTTTAATTTTCTATGTTGGACTGACCACATACTCTTGTTGAGTGCAGCCATTGCTTTGGACTCTGATGGACATTTATTATTTATTTAATGGAATATCCCCATATCCGTAACTAAAGTATTTAGACTGAGACTCCTATCATTCGATGATATTTGTAATATAACTTACTGTGAGGTCTGATACATGGAAATGAGACTGTATGTTTATTTGATTTTTAATAAACAGAAAGTTCAAAAAATAAAGAAGTCATTCAAGCCATATATTGAGATTACATACTCATTCTCCTCAAATGCTAGATCAGCTTTTATTCTATAGAACTCTGAAAAGATTGACCTGATTCCTATGACACTATCTATTTCTATTCCCAGTTGTCTCAACTTGTCTCTTGTGGGTCTCTATTACTTTTAATACATAAAATTGGTCTGCTAGCAGAGGATAATTCCACATCTGCTAAATCTTGCCATTAAGCTGTCACCATTTTTATTGATCTATAAAACTGAGCCCATAAATTGCTTCAGATTATATTTAATTTTAATTCAGTTTCATCCCATTACAGGACTTTATATAATGGTAGTACAAAATCAGTCTCAGAGTTCTATCTAGACAATCTCTCAAGTGGCTTTGTCTTTCAATTTCCTTCTGTGTTTCCTCCTCAGTCTCAAAGACCTTACTCCTTAATTCTTCTTCTGGATTCTGGAGAATGACCTTCTCTATCTTGTCTGTGTCCTGTTCTCAATTCTTCTGTACTTGTTCATGTTTCTTAGTCTCCTTCTTTTTAGTACTAATCCTTTTCTTTTTAGGCTTCTCCCTGTTGTTTATTTGTTTCATAATTTGGTCTCCCTCTTTGATTTTTGGGTCTTTTCCTTAATTCTTTACTTCTCTGGCTTGTAGTTCCCCTCTGACTCTTTCTTTATCCTGTCTGAAGTATCTTCTCTGTTTTGTTTTTCCTTCTTTTCTTTTGTACTCAAATCCTTCTTATTATTGTTGTTTTTATTATCAATCCCTTTTCTTGTTTCTTATATCTTGTTTAATTCCTTTCTCCCATAGTTGTGTATTCCCAGCCTTAATTCCTTAATTAGACTATTATCCAGGTCATAATTGCTGGGTAACATAACTAGTTGCAATTCTTGTCCACTTTCCTGTTCCTGTTCAATCATCCTAAGATCTAATACACTGGCAAATGTAGTTGTCTTCTCATCTGTACGTTCTTCCTTTGACTTTCATCCAATAGTATTAAATTCTCTATCTCCTTTCCCATCATATTCTTGATATCTTTATTTTCTACGTCACTTTAGCCAACTTGTTATACAGCCAATCATTTTTTGTTTTCTATGCAAATTCCCTTTATGAATGAGAGACTTTGAGAATTCTGTATCAATTGTTCATAAATCATTAAATTTGCTGAAATTGGGTCTCTTGAGGCATAAGCACATTCTTTTGTGATGGTTTCTAAAGTCAGTGTACTATATTTTATAGGATTCATACAACTAGTAACTTCATCCGATGCCCTTGAGAACTCTAATGAGTTATTAGTTAATTTCCTCAATCTAACTGGTTCATTTTGACCAGTTAATTGGCATATAGGTGAGTTGCAGTCATCCAGCCAGTACAGTTTCAATTTATTAAATTCTCTAAGTTCCTTTCGATTATGTAATTAATTTGTATTGTATCTTAACTTTCTCCACTGTCCTACACCTCATCTTTCACTAAATCTAGTAACGTAGAATCTTGACTATTTATCCCAATTGGGCTGCATTTATCTTTTAATAGTGTTTTATTTATATCAATTGACATACTATGTGTTGCATCACTAAGTGATGCTGGTTGTTCCTTCCTTTTCCAAAGATCCCAACTGGATACCTGTTTCATTTTGTGTTAGTCACATGATCTAATTTGTTTTCCTTAGGAGTTAAATGAATAGATTCTTTGTCTTCAGAGTTTTCATTAATATTTTTATGTATTCCCATGACCCTCCATAACCCCTCCTCTCCCTCATATTCCCCACCTCCCTCCTTCAGAGTTATCTTTTTTCTTTCCTTCTGTAGATGGTCTAAAACTTCAAATTTTCATGCTTTATTTCCACAAGTTTATTTTTACCCAATCAGGGCTAGATCTACTTTTGTCAGATGTGTCACAATTGTGTTTATATTTCACCTTTCATTTTCTTCTGGTTAGACACTTCTATTTTAATATTGTTTTTCCTCTTTCTAGTCATAACAGGCATGTTTTATTCTGTTATTGAGTCTCCAACACTGCCTGATTTAATAATAAAAATTTAAATAACAAAGTACCAAAACAGTTTACAAAACTTATCACAGAACTTTAACAAAGTAATGCGCCACTGTTCTTTTGATTTCAAGTCCTTTATTTCTTTTACTGTATTGAGTAATGGTTTTACTTTTTCTTTCACTTATGTAGCTGTGTTTTGCCAGGATACAGGCCTTTCTCTGATCAGCCACTTCCTGATTCCTATTAATATACCGACAGATGATCTACCACAGTTCTTATGGAGAAGAATTAGACAATGGCTGAGTTCAGTTTTACTTCAAATAAATCTTCCCTTCCACCTTTCCCTCCTTCTCTTAGTTTCAATTACAAGGTCAGAATCCATAAGTGTTTCAGTCTTCATTATTTTCCATTTCTTCTTAATTGTAGTCGTTCTTATTGTAGTAGACAATAATAACTTCAATGCTCTGTCTGCAATGACTCTGCAAGGTTCTTTCCTCTTACTCCCAGGCTTTCCTTTGACCTTAATCTCCACTTGTTTCACATTGTATCAGCATTCATTTGTGAAATCACCAAATCAAGAGAGCAAGCACTGTTTTCTGACTGAAAAGGGGTATTGCACGAAGCCTTATGCTTTTCATTGTACGTGCAATATACCCCATATAATAAGTGCTGCAATGTCACCTTGTACTGTAGAAAGAAAAACTACCATGCAGTTGTCAGGCAAGACCTCACTCAGTCTGCTCTAAAACAGATGAAGTGCAATAAAATTTCAAAGTTAACACTCTTTCTTTCTATCTTAAGTGCTTCCTATTTGCTTCTCCCAAAGCCAAAGTGTAGCGTGGCTCTAAGGCTCTGCAGCTCTGACAGTATGCACCGATCTCAAGTACACCAGTACTACGCCATCATTCTATTGGGGCAGAAAACTACCTCTGAATAAACTAGCACAATTTAAAAGGAAAAAAAGGAAAAAAGGTTTTCTGCCATCTGTTGGTCACTAGCACCCAGAATTCCAAAATTACAGATGAACACATCTCCCTGGGACAGTACTTTTCACTAAGCTGTTTATGCTTGTGGTTACCCTTCACATTTATTTTACATTGAGTCCCCAGTCACACAATATCCCACATTCTCTTGGGAATTCTGGAGTCAGTTAAAGAAAACCTATCCCTTCTGTTTACGTTGAAAACCAGTTGAAGGGTGGGTCAAAAAAGATTCTGTAAAACCTCCTGATATATCAGTTTCCTGGATGTTTTTAACACTATAGTGGATAAAATACCCCATTTTAACATAATCAAAACAATGCAGCCACATTTGAAGAAGTTTCTGAGCTCTCTTATTTTTATGAACTAATGTATTTGCCCTTCACTCATTTAAGATTCCCATTAAGGAGAGAACTAACCATTGGACCCAAATTTCCTGATCTGGCCTTAGAAGTGGGATAAAGTTAGCATAAAAAAACTAAAAAAAGACTATGGGATTAATCATCCCTAACCCCCTTCCATAACAGCCAAGTACGTAATGTTCCTCTTAACATGATTTAACCAGCTTCCCCACACAAAGTAAAAACCAAGAGTATAATGATACTTCTAAATGTTGTGGGAGAGGGAAGACATAACTCACGTAAAAACGAGGGATCAAAAAGTTTTTATCAAATATATTCTTTGTAGTTTAGACATGTGCCATTGATTCCAATGAACAACTTGCTGCCTCCCTTTGTTCAATTGCATGTCCTAATTATAACTGATTACATCCCTAGGGCCCCAAAAATGTCCAGAATTCTACATGGCTGTGTGCTAATAGGAATATTTGCTATTTGCTGAACCGGCGACCAGTGTCCCAATCCTAATCCCTTGACTTTTGGGAAATTAATTTGTCCTCCTGTAATGGTGGAAACTGCTGGAATTAGGGAACATGCTAGTTCTCCTGAACTGTCATCCTTAACTGATAGGAATAAATCGTCTGCATAACCCAGAATTCAACAGGCCATTGTCAAATGTATAACATGGGGCTAAGTGGGCATCCTTGTCAAACCCTACTTTAAGATCACACCTCTTCCCCAGCCATTTATTGTCATAAAGCTTTACGTATGCCTTTTCGTTGCACATTTGGATCCATCATATAAATAATGGGGAAAACCATGAGCTTCTAAACAGAGCCATAAAACCGATGTGAAACCCTGCTGAAGGCCTTGGACTGGGCCAGGCTTAATAGGTATCCCTGTACTCTCCCTTGATTACCATTTGCAATAATTTCTCTGAGAAGAAAGAGACTATCAGTAATGCTATGCCGTGGAACCAAACAGAGTTGGGCCAGATGGATTATTGATTCCAGAACTAAAGAGAATCTATTACTCAAAAATTTGGACAACATTTTTAAAATCGGTATTCAAAAGTGTTATGGTGTCAATTTTTTAAGTCTGATTTCTCTCCTTTTATACAAAAAATAAGCAGTCCCTCATACATTGTGTCAGAAAGTCGTAGTTCAGTAAGGAATGCATTATAAACTAAAATTCAGCTGACATCAGGTCCCATAAATTTTTATAAACCTCCCTGGCATACCATCTGAGCCTGGAGCAACAGAAGTGTGGAATTGGTGAATTACTGTTTCCAATTCTAAAAGGTGACAGGTGCAATGAGTAGCTGAGTTTGGTCAGGCAGAATCGAGGTAAATTCAGCACCTGTATTATGGTAGACATCTGTGCATTCTGTGGGATTAGTGCCCCAAACTGGTCTATTACCTGTCTTTTAACCTCCTGCATGATCTCCTCATTGACTCCCTTAGTGATCACCATATGATTTATAGGTGCAAAATCTTCAACCAAGGCCTCCCCCATGCGCTTTACAACAGAGCTTACAAATCCCTTGACTTAACCACTCTCTCAATGACCTTACCAACATTGACTGGTCAGTCATCCCTAGAGCCACCTCCATGGACGAGGCCCTAACATTTTTCTCTACCAACTTCCTAGCCATCTGGGACTTGCATGCTCCTCTAAGAAGATCCAGAGTAAGAGGAGCACACTTACCTTGGGTAACAGCTAAGCTCTTGGATCAACTCACGAGCGAGACTGAGCCTGGAAATCGTTCAAGGCAACAGGTGTTCAAAGCGGCTCTGCAACACTGCTGATAGCTAAGAAATGCCTACACTAGACTCATCGTCAGGCCAAATCTAACTACTTTAAGTCTGCTTTCAACAATAACCCGCTCACCCTACACAATTCTGAAATCTATAAAATCCCTTCTTACCGGCCCAACCCCGACTCCTACTCTCAACATGGGTGGAAGCATCATCGTTGGATCCTAAGCGCCGTTGCCACTGAGTTTAATTCATATTTCTCCACCACAACATCTTCTTTACTCGCCTCCCATCCCCATCCCGCCCTTTGTTCCCCGGCAGTATCCTCTCTGGCCTCCTTCTCGCTCTGCCCAGTCACACCTGACCAGGTACTAAAAATACTGCAGTCACTCAACCCATCAAAGGTAAATGCCCATCAGGCCTTGACTCCAAAATGCTCCTGCTCTCCGCACCTGCCATGCCTACCCTCTAACCTCCCTCTACAATCTGTCTTTTAGACTCAGGTCAGTCCCTACTACATGGAAACAAGCCACAGTCATTCCACCTAGCCAAAGGCGGTGACCTTTCCTCCCATCCAACTACCGACCCATATCACTGCTCCCCATTCTAGCCAAAATTCAAGGCGCCTTGTACTAACCCAGCTACACCACTGTCTTGATGCCATATCATTCTTCACCCCTTCAGGCCGGTTTCAGGAAAAATCACTCCACCACCACCTCTCTTCTTCGCCTCACTAACACCATCCTTACAGGTATGGACAAAGGAAATAACTGCAGCTATCTTTATCGACCTGGCCAAAGCCTTGACACAGTCTCGCATCCCTGTTGCTGGCAAAACTTCGCTCAAGCTGGACTGTCTGTATCTGCAAATAACTGGTTCCATTCATACCTGGCAGGTAGGTCACAATCAGTCCATATTGGCTCGGCTAGTTCCACTTCTCTCCCTGTCACCAGTGGAGTCCCCAAGGGTCTGTTCTTGGCCCTCTGCTGTTCTCTATCTTTCTCAACGACCTGCCTGTTGCCTGCCCACATACCGCCATCCACATGTACACAGATGACATGGTGTTGTTTGCCTCCTACTCATCCCCAATGCAGTGACAGCCTGTCTGCAGAAGGACTTCGACTCCATCCAATGTTGGTTCCTCTCAAATCAATTATTTTTAAACTCAAATAAAACAGTCTCCCTCACCTTCAGCTCTCAGGCCAAACTAACCCGCCTTCCTGCCCCCCATGTTCTACACTCTGGATAGCTCCACACTGAAGGCCTGCACTTCCTATAGATATCTAGGTGTCTGGCTGGATCAGTACTTGACTTTTCTGCACATATAGGTGCTCTACACAAAAAACTGCATCCCATGCTGGGCGCCCTCTACCGCAACAAAATTGCATCCCTCTACCAACACGACTAGCAATAGTCCAAAAATGGTCCTCCCGATTATGGATTACGGTGATGTAGTCTACTGCGCTGCCCCAAACTTCCTTATCCAGCTGGCCCACCTCTTCAACTCCTTCTGCGGTTCGCCTTGGACCGTCCTCCTAATACTCATCACTCGACCTCTACCAGTCCATGGACCTCCCTCTCTCCATAACGCGATTGCTACACTGTGCTAGAACCACTGCCAAATTCTGGATGCAGACACTCCCCATCTACCTGATGTTCTCCCTAACTGCCCTCCCCACCAGCTTATGCTATCAGGAACATCGACTCTCGGCTCCTTCACATCCCACACAGATCCACCGGTCTGGCCAAGCTGCCTTCAGCTTCAGGTTGCCCAAATTATGGAACTCCCTGGCAGCAGATAGACATGCCACTAGTACTCCACACCAGAACACCCTTCTTAATACTCACTTCTCTACATACTGCTCCTGTATTCCTCCCCTAGAACCCCTCACAACCTAACTTCAGCAGTTAACACCGGTCTGGTTTTTACCTTTAAGTATTTTGATATTTTTACTGATCCATATGTTTGCTGAAATTGTACTTGTATATTGTAATTATGACTGCTCTCACCAACTGTCTTGTACCACACTTATATTTATGTATGTTTACTTCTGTATTACTTTACCATTGTAACCCCCAGGGCGCATCTGGAATCGAGCAGTACTCTGCTCAGTATGCTTTCCTGGTAAAACTCTTAAATAAATAAATAAATTGCCAGATATGCTCCGACCACTGCTAACTTTGAGTCCACTACCTGCCTTTTGTGAAGCTGATTTCAGCAATCCTCAAAAGGGTTGTCTGACATTTTGTACCCTGTATACCAAAGCGCTATTCTGATTCCAAAGATAACTGTCTATTGTATTGGAATAGAAACAATTCATTTTAAGAGCATCAGTTTGAGAAGAATAATCTACAGTGTGACTATGCTGCAGTGACATCAGGGCATAGAACTTTGTCTGAGCTGTAAATGGTGATCATATTTCTGTTTCTCCTTGCGTCTGGAAATTGTGGAAAGAAGGCCAGTAAACAAGACTTAGTATCCTCCACCAGAGAAGGGCAGAATCATGTAAAAACTTAACTGCTTTTCTATCAGAAATTACCTCGGCTAGTTCCTCCCAGATCAAAGAATCCTGCAAGTGGCTTGTGTTTAATCTCCAGGTACCTCTTCCGAAGCTCATTGGGGAGATGTAGAAACAAAATGCCTATTAAGGCATGATCTGATGTCTCAACTGGTGTTGTATTAACTGTAGAAATGGGAAAGGACTGGTAAGCAAACCAGTAATCTATTTGTGTTGATAATTACCCTTTAACAAAATATGGGCTGGCTTTGGAACCTTAGAAGCTTGTGAATCCTTTAAACCAGACTGTTTTAATAACGAGAGTAAAAATTAGTATCACAATATATCTTGGATGCCTTTGATCCCTTATCAGTTTTAACAAACTGATATTAAAATCCCTCCAAACAATACCTGCTTACTATTACATAAAAGGGCTGGATCAGTTTTAATAAATCTATGTTTAAGGATTTCATTTGGGGCCCATATATATTTATAAACCTATAGGCTAAACCTTCAAACTGGATAGCTAAGATCAAAGCCCTGCCTGGACTAACTTCTATAACCTTCTGAACTGGAATGTCTGGGTTTGCAAGCATACCCCAGGCCACTACACTGGTCTGCACCCATAGACCAACGTGACTCCCGTATCCAACCTGATGTAGCTTTCTGAATATAAGATAAGGAATGCAACCTGGTGTCTTGTAAGAAATATGTATAAGTAAGCCAGCTGGTATAATAAAGTAAATGTGGTAATTGCTTTACGTCAGATTTTATGCTATTAACATTGAGGCTTGCTAGCCTTAAAGTGGGAATATGATTATGTTTAAGGGTTAGTAGATTTCTTCCTGCTGGATCTAGTAACTCTCTTTCTTGGAGTCTGAGGATTTGGGATAGTCATAGGAGGTGGGGTTCAGTAGCAGTGTCACTTAAGGAAGATTGTACAGAAACATTTTAATCCATGTCCTCCATTGTCTTGCTCAGGACTGCAAAACATCAAACCTATTGTCCAGAGGTACCACCTTGGGACAGAATGGTGGAGAGCTTTGCCGGGGCTTTAACTTTGGAACCCTTAGTAACCAAAAATAAATGGGCCCATACTCTTGTTCAGTAGATTGATGATGTGGGGTAGGAATGGGTGGGGTGGGGTGTATATCTGTAATAGTAACAGAAGTAGAAGGTAAATCCAAAACTGCATCAGGTACAACAGGAGTTGAAGTAGCATCCCTAGAAACAAGGGGTAAAGGACCTCTAGCAATCTGAGACCTCACCCTGGTCATAGGTGGGACCACTTCAGGTGGTGGAAATGGGGGTCTACTTGGGGCCCTGAACGATTTGGTTGCTTGGTTAATATAAAATCTTGTTCCACAAAATCCATTGAATTATGGGATGTCCAGGGGCAAGATCAAAAGAATGGTCTGTTTTCACACAGAGATTACAAGTGTGTGTCTGGGGGGTACTATGTACATGCTCCCTGTGTATCCCAATGCCCCACATTGAAAACAATTTTTGTAATACTTTCTATTTTTCCTCTTCCTCCCCAGCTCTGATATCCTCGAGAGTACCTAGGAGTCATCCTCTGCAAGCCACCTTACCTGATCTGCCCTTATCACCCATGGAGCCTTGGTGTACCCCTCAGGCGGGGATGAGGTGGGGCCCAAACACCCTGAACATTCTGTTCTCATTGGTCGAGGGTGCCGGAAAGGCTGCTGCACATCGAGGGCAAGCTCCAGTGCTCCATCTACCTCGGAGCTGGAAGGCATTTCCTGTTCTGTACAGGAGTGGCCAGCGCCCGATGTCAAGAGTGTTTCCACTGACATCTGCCACTCCCAGCTCTCTCTCATGCTCCGACACTTGCTATGCCTCCAGCTCCACTAGTGGCCCAACCAAGCACTGAGCAGGAGCCCTCTCTCCCGGGAGAGGAGAGCTGTTCTTCGGTGCTCAATCCTCTCCCTCCCTGCTGACCCCTGACTTCTCGGGCTCGTTCCGAACCCAGCATGACATGAGGTGTGGTGTCCAGTGCCTCAACCCTCAGCACCACTGGGCTGGGCCATTGAAAACAATTTTATCACAATCAGTATTTAAGTGCCTCATAGAGCCACAACGCTAGCAGGATTTAGGCTGTCCTGGGTAAAACAGGATGCCCTGTCTAGCCCTAGGAAAAACAGTTTGGCAAATGTTGAATGCCTTGGTCAGATGTGAAAATATATCCTAAATTTCCACCCCCCAGTCCAAAACCATTATCATCAATAATAGCGTCAGGGTTCCCTTGTAATTCACACCTCTTCTCCAACCAGTAAACTGTATTGTTAACATTTACACCTTCATTAAGAAAGAGTACTGTAATAGTCTTGACTGTAGGTTTTGTGATTGGAATTGCAATGAAAGAGTTTCCTAGAGGGGTATATCTGACTGTGTAATAAACACTCCAAAATTTACCTAGAAGAGCTGCAGTACAAAAACTTATGTCAAAATTAAAGTCACCAGCAGCATGTATAAAGGCGTTTACATCTGCTGGGGTAAATTTCAAGGATTCAATAATTAAAACTTTCTCGACATAATTCCTATTGGGTAGTTCTTCAAACCCTTTTTGTACTACAACGCACAACAAACCTCTCTTGGCAGCCTCATCAGGTTTTTTAAACAAGCTGGCATAACTAGCAGGCTGTATAAGAGGTGCTGGGTTTTGATTTATTTCTGGGGTCATGTCCATAACAGATTTAGTATCATAAGGAGCTGTACTAGTTTTAACCAAGTCATCTGGGGTTACCTGTTTGGTTTGCTGAAGTTCTGTAACCATAGGAGTCTCTGGTACAATTTCGCGCCTGATGCAGTTGTTAGAGAAGCCTGTTCATCCAGCCCTTGCGCAGCTGCAGCAGCTGGCTGTCGGGCACCTTGGGGATCTGTAGAATTAACGGGGCCTTGGTTTGTTGCTAGAGATTATTGCTGTCATTCATTCTGTGAAACCAGGAATATGCTGGTCAGAATTCACTTGCCTCTCTGGCATCCAGTCCTCTGAAGAAAGGTCCAGGAACCGCTGGATCCCTTCATTAGGTCTGATCGCATCATGCCGATCAGTGTCCCATCCTCGTGAAAATGCTGAAATTTCCTTTCTGGTAAGCTTGTAGGGCTAACGGCAGAATGTTTTCGTTTCCTCTCTTCCTCCAACTTAGATTTCTTTGATTCATACTGTAATTCTGCTTCATTTATCATTGTTAGAGAATGCTGTCTCTTTTGCTCCACATCATTTTGTAGCTACGTTCTGCAGCCATCAATTCCATAACGCCTTCTTCCATAACTTGTCTAGTCCTCTTTCCGGTCAACAAAACTAACTAACTAAATAAATAAATAAAATAACATCATAGGAGCCTGAATTTTCTGTTGGCAATTCTGTAGTATTAACTGTGGGGTCTGTGGCTGGCACACTACCTCCTACTCCCTCGATGTCCTCCTGCATGCTGGATTCCTCCATGCTCTCAACAGAGCGTGACCCCTGCAGGACAGCAGGAATTTCCCGTGTCCTGGCCAAAATTTCCCCATTCACTAAAAATACCACTGACAGCTTAATCTGGTTCAATGTCAGCTGGCATCCATCTGTATCTTCCTCCCCGGGATGAGACTGAAAATAAGAATTGTCTAGTCCTCCTTTCCTGGTCAACAAAACTAAAAAAAAAAAAGGGAAAGTGAGAGCACTGGACTGGGAATCTGTTGTTATTCATCACCTGGTTTGTAATGTCAGCAGTTGTCAGGGTGGCTCAGTTGGTAGCACATCTGCCTCTGGACCAGAAGGTCGTGGGTACTTGTCCCACACTGGGATTGGACTTGCACCTAAAAATCGCCATGGCATCCGAAGTGCAGTATTGGGGGTGCTGTACTGTTGGGGTGTGCTGCCCTCGGATGAGACGTTAAACTGAGGTCCCTTCTGCCCTTCCTGGTGTTGTCCTGGTGGGTGTCCAGGTGGAAGTAAAAGAACCCAGGGCACTCTTCCAAAAGAGTAGGGAACATTCCTGGTGTCCTGGCCAACATTCCCTTCCCATAAACTGGTTCATGCAATTATCCAGGCTGTGTGTGGGTGATGATGTGCGATATGGCCGCCACCACAATTCAGTCACTTCACTACCAGTCTAGCATTGCTTGTAAAGCGCTTTGGATGTATGAAAGCGCCATATAAATGCTGATTCTTCTTCTTCTAATGCTCCCATTTGTCTACTGTCTCTGATCATATACTAGCACGGTTATTGATAGCAAAGCAGGTTCTGATTACAACCTGGGCTGGCAGTATAGGTTAGAGGAACGAGGTGTGAACAAGCTTGTTACATCCAGCAGACCAAACCTGAGTTTGATTCTCACAACCTCCACTTGCATACTGTGTGACTCTGAGCAAGTCACTTAACCGCCTAGTGCTCCCAGGTCACCCTGAAAACAGGCATTTGTGCCTAGTGGGCCTTACCAGGTTACCAAAGACTAAAACAAAACAAAAAACAACCTTGGATTATGGTACTATACTATTTGTGCATCACAATAACATATTTGAGAAAAATACCAAATAATCCTAAATAATATTTGAAGATTTGCTCTTAATGTCTCATATAGGACATACTACTGTACATTATACCAGCAGATGGGAATTATACATTCTCAGTTTAGGACCAAGTATAACACAGCGACATTTGCATAAAGAATATTTAAAACCTAGTACTGGAAACCCCATTTTCATCCCTTAAGCCCTTGTCTCTGCATTACAGTACCAAGAACAGTATATCTGCACTCTTTTTGCTCCCCTCTAAAGTTGGAAATGTAAGAAATCATTTTCTTGGTTTGGGCCAATTATTTTAAATGAACTGTTGCACATTGTTAGATTGGCACACAATGTTAAGCATATTAACCATCTTTTAACAAATTTGTACCGTACTTATAATAAATGTCAGTGTTAATGTTTGTAACTTGTAGAGTTTAATGGCAAATGTTGCATTATATGTATTGTATGTCTTTTATGTCAGGCATGACTAAAAATGGCTGTGCCTAATTCACCACCTGGGAAAAACTAAACTAAAGTCAAAAGGGACTCTAGGTCCATCATGTCTGCTTCCCCTTCTTCACATGCGGGTATGAATAAGTACTGAATGCTGTAAAACCACATGCCAAGTTATATGGTATCCCTACCCACTCTACTACCCAAGCACCCAGTAATGCTGTCAGAGCCCAAGGCAGTTCGGGGTTCAGGTTCTGGTATCAAACTTTTCAAATAGTTCTAGGGTTCTAATCTTCCTTACAACTCAGACTTTTTGTGTAGAGGACTGGAGAAAGGAGAGAGAGAGAGAGAGAGAGAGAGAGAGGGAGAGAGGGAGGAGAGGGAGAGGGAGAGGGAGAGAGGGAGGAGAGGAGAGAGGGAGAGGTAATGAGATGAGAAAAACTGAAAACAAACCTGCCATCTGAGCACAGTGATAGTATTATTTGTCCATGCAGATGGTGAATAGAATGAGAAACCCTGCACACCAATCAGAATACAAATGCCAAGGGTCACAATTCCATGAGTTGCAGTTGGACACATCTGCATGCATAGGGAATATGAAATGCATGTTGTGTGAATACGGCATATATCTGATTGAGTTGGATTAGGTTTTGATGTAGCTTATTAAATTACCACAAAGGTTAGGGGAGGAGACTATACAGTCAATCACATTTGCATCCCTCTTATCCAAATCCTAGTCTATTCTAGTCGTAGATCCTAATAATAAATACAAAATGATAAATGATTGGTGCTACTGGATAATAGAGAAGCATTAAAGTATGCAGGTGGCTGACATGCCCATACAAATCAGTGTAATTACTCTCCCTTTATAAAATGGGTTGGACATTTCCTGCTTCCTGATTGGCTAAATAAATTCTGAGATGCATATGTTAATCCCACAGAAATGCACCAACTGGATTAAGTTCATACAGTGAGATTTAAACAAATTCCGTACAGAATTCCTGAGCCATTTCACTCATCCCTGACTGCCATCACAAACATGGCTGCCACATCTTTATTTATTGAAAAACTTCATCAAGGTGTTGAAAAGTGAAGCTCCATTAAATTTAAAATGAGAACAAAATTAAACGTTCTTTCTCCTTATGACCCCTCCTTACATACATAAATTTAAAATGTAGTACTATTCACAGTTTTAATTCCTGATATTTCTGTGGTGACCATGAAAAATTCCCTTCTGATCCTTAACAGCTTGCCAGGAAATCTCTGCTGCTTACTGTACCACAGATAAACATGAGACCTTGGCTCCATATAAAGCCTTCTGATGTGTTTGAGAGGATAACACTCTACCAGAGCAATTTTGCAGGAGTTTGAATTTCAGTCTTCTGTAATAAACAAATATTCCATCTATTGAATGTATGGAAAGTCAGATGCCTGACAAGTGGGAGGGACTACTTTTTATTAGGTTACTTAAAAAAAGATGAAGAAGAAATTACTGATTTTTAATAAAAAAGTTGGCCTTTTGTTTTAGAAATTGTTTCTCAGTTTGCCCATTTTATAAGCACAATAAGACATTCAGGTTATTGGTTGTCTGGGGTTAATGCACTTCCAGGTGCTAAAGGCACTCAGTGCAAGTGTCTTGTGCCTAACTATGCAGCTGGATGTGCATTGATCCCAGACAGCCAGTATCCTGTCGCCTTTATTTCATATCGGGACCAATTGAACAATACTTGATTCAGAATAGGCTTAAAGCAACAGAAATATTTTTCCCAAAACTAGTTTCAGATACAATTGATAAAATATTTACATACCTGTCAAAACTACTTTTCTTGGTGCCTCTGTGCTGTGTGACAAATATTTTTTAATATTTTCTCGATCCTAACCCTTACCAGGTTTACAATGACCATCTCTTTTTCTTGAGAAAAAAAGAAATTAAAACAATTATAAATACTTAAATTTTGGTGAAACTGAAACATTTCAACACCAAAACAATCTAAAAAGTTGAGGATCTTTACAGTGAAAAAAGGTAGGGCCACATTTTTGCGCATTTTCATTAGTACTGCTGCTTTAATTAAGAGTTTACTCCAAGGTTAATCATTTACAGTGACTCAGGTCCACTACAGAATGGTACCTTGCCAGACGTGCTCAAACTTTTACCTTATAATCTAACACAATATAATCTATGGAACATATTTAGTAAAATCTTCATAGATCGTTTCCTAATTTCACTGAAATTCTACACACCCACAGCCGTACATTCTTTAATTTGAAAAGCAGCTCGTTCTTCAGTTTGATTCACAGATATATTTGCAAGGCGTGGCCATGTAAATAATGATTTATCTCAGACATTTGGGAACACTGCCTGGGTCCATAAAAGTGCAATAAGACACACCAGGGTATGTAGTTATGGATCAGTAATTGCATGCCTCCAATGCGTTGCTAGACACGAGCCGCTTGTGCCGGTGGGTTTAAACACACAAGAGGAAAGTGCAATTACTGACTGTAACTACATATCTCTGAAGTCCCTTATTTCACTTATAACATGAGTTCTATTTACATATTTTTTACAGTTTTAATTCTAGCTGACCCTTCCCATTGTCTTGGAGTGTGCTGGTAGTGAAGTCCATGGGGGGAACCACAGCAGAAACACTAAAGATGACTTATGTTACCAGTTCTTCTGAACTGGGGAGGAGGTGCTTCAGCTTCCACAAGGGTGCTGGGCGAGGAAGAAACTGAAGTTAGTTGCAGACCACTTGCAATTAAATACTGAAGTCAAAACTTAATTCAGCGAACAGCAGGATCCTTTTAATAAAACAACTTCTCCATGGAGATAGCAAATTGATAGGTTTAATAACCAGATTAGCTGTGGGACTTGTCCACTTGGACCAAGAGGGTCAAACTCATTCAAAGTCCACAATGTCCTTTATCATTGGTTCAGTGTCCATGCAGAGGGTGTTAGACAGATGACCCCTAAACCTCAGGTAGCATACACATCCTTGGCAGCATGAGGCATTACTCCCCACGTCTTCGCTGTGCCTCTGTCCTATAGCAGGTCAACACTCGAATGATCCAAAACAATCAGGGACTCACTGACTACACATCTTGGGGCAGCAGATCCTCATTGCCAGTATCTCTGACTTCCATGCGCACTCCTGGGTGACTGCCCTGAAAACTATAGGTGGCATGTTCCCATGGGTGGCTTAGCTCACAGTCTCTCTCACTGATCGGTCCTCGAACCTTCGACCTTACATATTCCCTTCAGGCTGGGGTCTGATCCCACTGAGGCACTACTCCCCTTGATTCCATAACTTGTACTCAAGGAACTGATACGTGTGGCACTTCCCACATGGATGTGAAGTCCATTTCTTCTCTCGCTCTGGCACATTGTCTCCAACTCAGGTTCACTCTCCCTCATGGCCACTCTATTCTTCACTCGGCTAGGACATAGCCATCTCTTCCCCACCAGAGGAACACTACACATGGCTGCAGCCATGGTCTGCTAGTTTACTTCTCTAGAACCAGAAAAATGAATCCTTCAGCGGGCACTCAGTCCTGCTCCTCCACCACCTCCCACCTTTGCCTGCGTGCTCCTCACGCTGACTCAAAAGGCCTGCCCTCCAGAGTACTTCCAAATTTGAGCATCCCTGAGGTGACAGATTTAACCCATAAGGGCCTGGGCTGTGAAACCCCAACCAAATGCCTAATGGTGTGCAACCCAGAACACTACTCTGAGATGCTCTAACCTGAGGAGGGAGAGTTACATAATGATTTTTAATAAGAAAATGTTTTCTGTATGAAAGATTAGCAGAAGGCAAAATGTAGTTTCAGCTGAGGCATATTGATATATTGTAGCCAAACCTGGTGAGCAGGCTAAACAAGGACAGGAGGGCAATTATGGCCACATAATTAGACTTTAGTACTTGTCTTTTAGCCAATAAAGTGGCTAGAATGATTTTCTTACCTATAAATTATCAGCTCACCTGAAAGCACATTCATGTAATAATTCAAAAGATCCAAGCTAGTGCATTTCAAAATAACAGGAACATAAAGTAAAATTTGATGAAGGGGTTACAGAGAAACCTAGACAATGATGGCAGAAAAGACCAACAGTTCATCAGTCTGCCGAGTTCTCTATTTAGCCCTGGGACCTACTGTCCTCCAGGGTCTTAACCCTCCCCATCCTTCCCCATTCCCTCCCAGCTTTTGTCGCCACGAGCAACCACTATACCCTTCATTCTATCCCAACTATGCTTGAACCCACCAGCAGTTTTAGCAGCCACTGCTTTGACAGGTAGACTGTTCCATGGCTCCACCACCTTTCTATAAAATAATACTTCCTCATACCCTTCTGAGCCTCCCTCCTCTCAGTTTCTATTTGTGTCCATGTGACTGTGGACTAGTATTCAAGCTAAATATTTCCCACAGTTCACTTTATTAATTCCATTTAGGAACTTGAAGATGTCTCCTTTTCTGGTCTCTAGTGAATACATAATCAGTGTCTTGAGGCACTCCTCAGGACCTGCACTGTTGGCTCTGAATCATTTTTGTTACCCTGTGCTGCACTGTCTCCAGCCTATCTCTGTCCTTTCTAAGGTGAGGACTCCAGAACAGGGCTCAGAACTCCATGTGTGGCCTCTTCAAGGATTTATATCCTTATTGCTTCAATCTGCAAAATTGTGGAAATGTGTGCTGCGTGGCAGCTCTCGAAATACTTCAGTGAATGGAAGAATCAGCCTGCCATTTCTTCGGAGTGAAAACCCATTTTGAGCTGGTTGTAATTTTAAAATAACTGTTTTTATTTTGAGAAAAGCCACTTGGCTTTGTCAAACTGCATTGCAGGGGCTGAAATCACATTTTGCAGCCACCGCCAGCAGGACTATTGACTTGCAAAATCCACTAGCCACACAATTTTTCCACTGGCCTAACAAGTTTACCACACTGAAATGTATTTATTTATTTCAAAAAGTTTCACCAGGATAGACATACTGAGCTGGGTATCAGCTCGTTTCAGATGTGTCCTGTGGGGAGGGATAAAGGAAGATAAGTACATAGTAATTACAGTAAATAAACAGGGTAAAAAGCAAAGAATAGAAAACCTATGAACACTAATGCAAGTATAATCATACATAGCAATACAACCCAGCAAAATCAACAACTATAATAAGCGAATCAACCTAGGTAAAGTATTTTATCGACAGTTGGACTAAACCATTTAGGTGTAGTACTATAAGGACAAGCAGTGGTATGAGAGGGAAAGGAATGCAGGGAGTGGGGAATTAGGAGTCAACCGGGATGAAAAGCATTGGTTAGTGGGAGGAAAGGAGGGGGAAAGAGGGATATAGGAGGCATTCAGCAGAGAGATTAGGAAGGAGATGAAGAGCAAGTGAAAATAGGGATGGGTTTAGAGGGTAAGCAGGGAGGGAATTAGGAGGCAACCAGGAGGAGAAGCATTGGTTGGGGAGAGGAAAGATGAAAAGGTGGGGGTAAGCTGGCCCAGTGGCACAGAGGGCTGAGGCTTCTCTGCCTTCTGCCCACACCAGCAACCCAGGTTCGGGAATGATCTTGGGTTGTCGGGAGCTGGCATTGGGGAGTAGATTGAGCTGCCTAATGGCGGTTTTCTCTCGTGAGGCCCCACCTCCGGGTGGAGGTCTGGTGGTATGCAGGTGGGTAATGGGTGACTGGTAGGGTAGGGCGCCCTATAGTGCGTGATGTGCGCATGCCTCCACACATGCACGCCACGCCAAGGATGTAAGGGTGGGCAAAATGGGGAAAATGGCTAAACAAATAATTGGGGAAAAAGCTAAGGTAGGGGATTTAAGGAGTCATCCAGGAGGCAGAGTTGAGGTGAGGAAGGAAGTAGAAAGGCAGTGAAAATAGGGAGGGATGACTAGGTGGTGTCAGGTGTAAGTGGACTGTGTTGTGGACAAACGGGGAGAGATAATGGTCACCAATATGTGTTTTGTACCGATTTTGTATGCACTCTCATTCCAAACTATGTAATGTTTACCAATATGTACTATTGTACCAAATTTTGTCACTGGACACGTGTAAAAGGACAATTTTACTCACATGCCTTTCCAGTATAAACAATAAAATGAAAGAATGAATAAGAGGGAGAAGGAAAGAGAGGAGAAGAGAGGAAGGCGCAAGAGCAGTAGCAGGAGGAGCAGTGAAGTCATGGAGATGGCAGGAGAGGGAGCGGATAGAAGTGGCCTAGCGGATGGGGAGGGAGGGAGGGCATTCCAGATTTTAGGAGATAAAAGGAGAACTCAGCTTGGCGGAAGAGGATGATGTAGAAGGGAGGGCTAGGGTCCGACTGCCAGAGCTATGAAGGGAGTGGGAGGATTGAGTAGGTTGGGAGAGAAGAGATGAGAGGTAAGAAGGAAGGAGCTAAGCCAGTATTTGGTAATAAGGAAGGAGCCATGGGCAAGGCATCTGGCTTTTAGGGAAGGAAGGAGGGTGAGGTGTAGAGGGAGCAGTGGTGAGTCAGAGGCAGGCAGTCAAGGGCACACTGACAGAAGAGTGGAAAAGGTGTCCAGTCTGGCAAGGATAGACTTTGGAGTGCTGCTATAGATGGTGTCTCCATAGTCGAAGATAGGGAGAATCATTCTCTGTATGATAGTTCTGCGCGACGGTAGGGGATACACCCACAGTTCTGGTACAAGGCACCTGGTTTTGGGTGGAGCTTTTGTGAATGGAGTCCATGTGAACAGAGAAATCAAGGTGCCTGTCCAGCCACAAACCAAGGTACTTGAAGGAAGAGACATCTTCAAGGAGGGACCTGTCAAGGGGTGAAGTATGGGAGGGTTGACAATGTGGAATCTTTTGCCTGGTTCTGAAGGTCATTGGAGACCATTTTTTTCAAATTTAGGGACAGCTGATTAAAATGTAACCAGTGCTGGATGTTGTCAAAATCCAGTTAAAGTCTTGTCGATCAGATCAGCAGGGGAGGAACCAGAGGCAAATAATGGAGGTAGCATCTGCATACATGGATGGATGCAGAAGTACAGGCAGAGGGGAGGCTATTAAGAAAGATGGAGAAAAGAAGGCACAAGCACCGATCCTTGTGGGTTACCTGTGCTGAAAGGGAGGGACAGGAGGAACCAAGTTTAACTGATTGAGTTCTGTCCAGGAGGTATGAACAAAACCAATCGGTGACTTGGGAAGAAAGTCCTGCAGCAAGCTTAGCCAGGAGGAGGGGTGGGCTATAGCGTGAAGGTTTTGGCCAGATTGACAAAAATTGCAGAGGTTAACAGACCCTGATCCATGCCAGTTAAAATGGAATCAGCCTGAGTAGGAAGGTGGAAGTGGAGTGGAATTTGCAAAATCCAGACTGGAATGGAGTGAGGTAGGAGGATGAGTCAAGAAAAGGAGAAACATGAGAAAGAGTCACATGTTCTTGAGGTTTAGTGAGGTAGGAAGTAATGAGATAGGCGGTAGTTGCCAGGAACAGAGGAGTTACCACCTTTAGGGAGGGATAACCGTGGCATGTTTCCATGAGGCAGGAGACGGAGGCCATGGAGAAGAGACATTAAGAAGGGATGCGAGAGGAGGCAGATGACAGAGGAGAGAGATGAAGGAGTTTAGGGTCCAAACCATCAGGATTCTTATCCTGAAGGGGTTAAGGGTTAAGAGGACCTTAAGAGTGGATAGACTGGGGAGAAAGAGAAGGGGGTAGTTAAGGGGTTTGGGGAGTCAGTGGACAAGGAGGGCAGGGATAAGGGGAGAGAAGGAGAGACACATGAGGTGAAAAGTCATTAAATTCAGCTGTGACAGCAGAGTAGTCTGAAATGGTGGCACCTTTTATCTTGAGGACTGGGACAGAGTACTGGGTGGGGGAGAAGGAATGGATGACCTTCCAAAATTTTGAGGGGTGGTTAATATTGTTTTGAGGGTGGATAAAAGTACTCTCCCTTAGCATGTTTGCTAGCCCTAGTGCAATGAAATGTTATATCCTCCTACATAAATCACAAAGTGTAGTGTGAAGAAATAATGTGACCTACTGGGAATTGAACCCAGGCCCCAGAATACCATCCACTACAGTTACAGGCTCATGTGGCTGGATCTGTGGTTTCCAGACACACTTCCTTTCTCTGGTATTGTGATAAGGAGAAAGAAAGTGCATCTGAGAACCTCAGGTCCAACCTGTAGCTAGGTGGTTAGAGCACTAAAACAGTATGATCTAAATTGTTAGCTGTGGCTAAGACTGCACCAAAGCATGTAGTTGTCATCCTCCTGTATGACAATAAGAAAGAGGTTACACAGCGATACCTAGATACATTGATGGGTTAGGGCAGAAAAAGACTGAGCCATCGAATCTCTCCTTGATGTTCTATGTTATTTTACCTTGCAGAGCTGTCCCCACCCGCCTCCTGTTTGTTCCTAATAACTCATTTAAAATGTCCCATTGGATTTTCTATCCCAAGATAGTCCCAACATTACTGGGTAGACTGGTTCTCTCCTCTGTCCACCACCCGCTCAGTTATGAAATACTTTCTCAGGTCTGTCTTGAATCCTCACCCCTTCCAATTTAAAGCAGCAGTGCATGGCAGTGGTGAAAACATTGACCTATGTTTTTTATTCTATTTTAGATTGCCCCAGATCTCCTGACTTCTATGACACCCTTCTTTCCCCATTTGAGTCTGTTTTAGCACTTTTGTTTACATTTGAAATAATAAAAGGAGTGCTCCTTTAAATATGGCTCAAACCAGGTTTTCATCAATATTCTCAGCTGTTTTTACACTCTAGTTGTGTCATATGGTGAGGGCAGTGGCTGCTGCATGCTAGTGCCTTAGTGACAAAAACGTGATCTTAAACAATGGGTGTTCAAAACAACTAACACTACTCATTCCTTTTTCAGGGAATTGATAATTAACCTTTTTTTCTAGAGCATTGTTTTTTTTAACTGTATGTTTATTGGATTTACCAAAATGCAAACAGAAAAATTCCTGACACAGCACATAAGGATACATAGGAATACGTGGAGGCACCACTCCACGTAATATATCAGTATAAAAACATGTCATGTCCATAAGATATGTCAGTAGAGAGTACAACAAGAAAATTAAACTAGTTATTTCAATAAGAAACATTCTGATTGCTATGTGGTTGAGCCCAAGAGCTGCATGTTAAACAAAAATAGCATGATCAGGTGATCTACAATGTCTCCTATTGCACCAGGAAATGATAAATACTGTACATGCATTGAGCAAAACTGGGGCTCTAAGGGCAAATAGTAATGTAACGATGCAGCTCTATCTCAGAAACAGTCTGAAAACAGCTAGCAAAAACTGTAAACAGGAACATAAATTCAAAAGGGGCAGTATATATCTCGAATTAAAACAGCTGCCAGGGCCCCACACTCAAAGTAAATCCCCATATGTCTTTGTCACCATCAATAGGTGACAGCAGACTAGACTCCGAATGTGGAGTCAAATATAATGACACAAAATGGGGCCCAGCTAATAGCTTGTTAAAATCACTCCCAGACCATAACACGATCCCTTAAGGGCTGGTTGAAAATCCTAAAACAGTGATCAGTGTGATAAAGTCCTAAATCAAAGTCCTCTTAAACGAGAGACACAGCAAACCTGATGTAGGGCACAACAAAGTCCTCAGGTAGGAGCTGCTTCTTCCAGGACAGAATCAGAGACGTTAGCCCTCCAGGTATGCACTGGTGCCTGCTTTTGTGCTCATTTGAGCGCTTCTGCAGGGTTGGAAAATATGAAGTTTCCTCTCATGGACTATCTAAATTGTGCTGGAAAAAAGCATACCATGCGATATGAAGAAACACCCAAACCCCATCAAACCGTTTTCTTCATTCTAGTGGCATAACTTAGATCTATAACCATACATGCTGGCCGTCACACAGTAAGGTTTTCTTATGGCGCAGCCAGCTCTAACAGAAAATCTCTTGAGCCCACGACATCGAGGACCAAAACTATGGCTCAGGGCGCCCGGATTCTCTGACCTGCCACAAATCGCCACCGATAAGCCTTTTGAATATGAAATGGCCGGTGGGAGAGGCTCTCCAAGTTGTTGTTGGAGCCAGTCTTTCATAAACAATAAAAGTAGTCCCTTTCACTGCATTACGGTAAACCCACCACTCGAAGATTAGAAGATCTAGCTTGGTTTTCAAGAGATTTGAGATGGGATTTGAGATGCATGTTTCCATTTACCAGGGTGGCCGTAGCTCTGAAGGCCTCTTCTGATCATTTTTCTATCTACAGTCTCTGTTTTAACAGACCATATCCATCTCCAAAGAGCCGACTCTGTTGGTTAAAGAATCAAATTTATCAGCAAGTCCAGAAACTGTGTTTATTAAATGAGTAATTTTAATCCTAAACTCTGAGCATCTCTTCAGTTTCAGTAGGCAAGGCCACCAGAGCAGTCCCAGTAGTAGATCGTGTAGTCAGCTGACCCAGGAGAGATTTATATTTACATGGGCTACCCATATTGTAGTTAACAGGTTCACACACTGATCAGTAGCACTGAACAGCAAATTATGTCCCAAAACAGGAGATTTTACAGTTTTGCAGCTATTGAAGTACAGGTGTACAAATCTAAGCCTCCATATTGCTTGGCCTCCACAGTGACCCCCTCAATCATTGTTTTCTTCAGTCTTGCTACTTCATTGTTCACATGGTTATACTTTACCGTTATTCAATGATTTTTATGTTTGCTTGCACGCATGTGCAAGAAACATAGTGCCATCATTCGAGTTTTGGAGGTGTGGCACGCTGTCTTCCAATTCAGTCAGTGTGTTTGCAGGCATGGCCACAGTTCACCAATGAATGCTGCAGCTGTCTATGACAGCAGTTGGTAAAATGCAGTGCCGTACAGTTCAAGGGAGAGCTACGCTTCAGTGAACAGCAATAAGATATCGCGCGGCTCCGCGCGCCTCCCCACACACACACACACGCATATTATAAGCTCATGCCCCCCCACGACACACTGTATAGCCAATGGGGTGCCCAATCCCCTGTCAGCTCTGCTGCGCTCCACCCAACAGAGTTCCAGGTGCCACACTGGGAGCCCACCCCAGCGTAGCAACAGTCTGTATGGTCGACGGGGTGCCCAATCCCCATCGGCTCCACTGCCCCCCAAACAGCTCTTCCAGCTGCTCACGCTGGGAGTCCCACCCCAGTGGCACAAGTCCCGCCGCCTCTAAGGGGGAAAAAAAACCTTCCCTTGCTGACTGTCCTGACCCCCCTGCCCCCACCCGCTTCCACCCTCTGCGCACACTGCCTCCCACCCCCCTCACCGCATATTTCACTTCGAGTCCAGAGCAACAATCTTCGGTGGACCGGGAACACGTCTGCACTCTTCAAAGCTGACTGAGAACTGAAGAAATGCTG
Organism: Neoceratodus forsteri; assembly: GCA_016271365.2. Taxonomy (NCBI): domain Eukaryota; kingdom Metazoa; phylum Chordata; order Ceratodontiformes; family Ceratodontidae; genus Neoceratodus; species Neoceratodus forsteri. Next base: position 1,609,745,143 of record CM028130.1, read on the forward strand.
GTAAGCTGTATAATGGAATAAATGAGGTTTTTTCAACTTTGCTGCATACCTCATGCATTTTGGGAATTTCACCAAATTTTCAACATGGGGTTTTGGGACCCCACCTCATGAATTCTGTTACTGTCATTTTGTTATCGGGCCCGAAAGGTGATTTCACGGTCACTGCGTGGAACCACCTTTTGGGACCGATCTGAAATGACACTGTCACAGTACATGAGGTAGGCCCCCAAAACCCTTTATGTTGAAAATTTGGTGAAAATTCCCAAAATGACTGTTTTACGAGCATTTTATTTTAATTTTATTTATTTAGTTTTGTTTAACGAGTAGGTGCACTAGCCATAGCAATGACTATTTTCAGACACGACCCGGGAGGTACAGTACAACAATACAATAATACAGGGAAACATTTCAATACAAGTACAGAAAATGGTTGACAATAGTACACAGAGCAATTTGCAAATGTTTCCGTAGAACAAGGAGGCTGCAATACCAGTGCAGGGCAGAAAGTAAACAAAATAACACAGGAGCAGAACAAAGAACAAAGAACAAAACTATACCACAATTTGCTATAAGGAAAAAAAACATGTTGAACATTTTAGTGCTAATAAGGGAATGGATATAGAACTAGGGAGGGATAACTAGTAAGTGATGGAAGTGAGAGTCAAGAAGAGGGACAAGAGTGAAGTAAGGTGGGAGGAGGGGACAGATAGGTAAGGAGAAGTGCATAGTGTGTATAGGAATGTAGATCAATAAGTTGCGTTGCTGTTCGCATGCTCGTAAGTTCGCGCACCGCAAGTGAATTTTCAATATGTTCACCCAGATTTTCAACATTGCCATTTTACCTCACCTCCTTATGAACAGCACAGCTGTCATGTCTCACATCTTGCCCAAAATGTGTTTCAGCATGAGCACAATGGCGCAGTTGGTGTGCAAAATCAATGTTCAGGACAGAGTAAGAAAATCACAGTGACACTGTTCATGAGCAGAGGTGTTAAAATGGCTATGTTAAAAATTTGGTGAAACAATTCCCAAAATGACTGTTTACTTAGTATGCGCATGTTCCTCGCGCCGTAAGTTTGTGAATTTTCAATATTTTCACTCCAGATTTTCAACATTGCCATTTTACCACACCTCCTTATGAACAGCACAGCTGTCATTTTTCACATCTTGCGAAAATGTGTTTCCGCCCATGTAGCGCACAATGGTGCTGTCGGTGTGTGAAATCAATATTCAGGACAGATTAAGAAAATCACAGTGACACCATTCATAAGCAGAGGTGTTAAAATGTCTATGTTAAAAATTTGGTGAAAAAGTCCATAAAATGACTGTGTTACGAGCGACCATTGCACAGTTTCCACGCACCTCGTAAGTTCATGGATTTCTAATATTTTCAGTCCAGATTTTCACCACTGGCATTTTTCCACACTTCCTTATGAACAGTACAGCTGTCATTTTTCACACCATGGCTGAAATGTGTTTTCGACTTCCAGCGCAGAAATGTGTGGGCACTGTGGGAAATCACTGTTCGGGACAGATAAAGAAAATCACAGTGACACTGTTTATGAGCGGAGGTTCCAAAATCCCTGTGTTGATAATCTGCTGTAAAAATCCCCAAACTAATTGCATAGCAGGTGTCGTTGCACATTTTCTCACGCATCTCGTGACTTCACCAGTTTTTAAATATTTTCACTGCAGATTTTCAACATTGCCATTTTGCACCTCCCCATGAACAGTACAGCTGTCATTTTACATCCTATTCGAAATGTATTTTCACACCTGTGGTGCCAAATGGCGTAGTCGCTGTGCAAAATCAGCTTCCGCTAACAAACTGATATTGCCACTATTCATAAGGTGGGGTCACAAAACCTATGTTGAAAATTTGGAGGAAAATGCCAACAAACGCCTGAGGCATTAGGGTTTACGACCATGATGCCCCACCCTGTAGAGATTGACAGGCATTTTGGGTGTGACTTGGGATTCTTGCCTGTAATGCTCAGACATTTCACACCCTGCAGCCAGTGAAAGGCATCAAGATGTCGTTGGACTCTTCTGCCCCAAAGTTCACCCATTCTCCTATACAGGACCCATCTTACCGTATTTCCTGATGGAATGGGGGTGAGCATAAGGGCCAAAGACCCCAAGGCACACCGTGACACTTGTCAGTGTCTGCAGGGTAGGGTAGGGTGGGGTGAAATGGAGTGGCCGTTATGCCTGATGACCCAAGGTACACCCCAATGCCTGTCAGTCTCTGCAGGGTGGTGGTGGGGTTGGCTTCAGTTCAATACTTCACTGCCATTCCCATTATGCAGCTCTCTAACTCCTACACTACCAATGCCAATGCCAGCAAACAAACATTCGGCAGTGACAAATGCTTGTTTTCTTTGTATGTTGTGTATCAAAATACTCATGTAATCTGGGCCGTGTACCAATGGGCTGCTACCCCTGCCTTGTGTGTACAGTCAAGATTAAGGGTCCTGGGCTCTGTTCGAGATGGTCTGGGAGTTCGTTTCCAAATGATTTCACAATAAGTGCGGTGCTTCCACCCAGAGTAAGGTTTTGTGGGCCAGTTGGTAGTGTTGGGTACAACCACCTGGGATGCTGTACCTACCCACCTCCCTTCCCAAACACCCCACACCTTGTTATTCAATACCAACCATGTAATTAGAGGATATCTCTAATAATATGCTCACGGATGCAATTTGAAGGAAAAAGTATAAACACAGCTTTATTTACAATAGGGGTAGGAATAGGGAGAGGGAATACCTGGAACAGGGATGTACACAGGATTAGGCATTCAATCAGGTAGCAAATAAAGACAATACAAGAATATACCCAATAAACACTGAACGTAAACATTAAACAGTGAGCAGTGAATAACAGTGACCAACATCCCACCAGCATGCAACCAGAAAACACAGACCCCCAATCTGGTACCAGACCCCTAGTCTCGCTGAGGTACCCCAGACAAGTGCAGGCCTGGTGTTGCCGTGGGTTAGCTGGCTTTGGTGCATAAGCGTTGCAGATAATAACTGTAACTATAGCTCTGAACTTTAACTGTAGCAGGCTATAACAATTTTTAGAAAAACGAATGCACTTGGAGTCTGCTGTATCTTCTCAAATCTTACTCATTTATTAAAACAATACCCCTACGTTTAGCTGCTAAGAGCTTGATCACGGGCTTCTTTTTCTATATAGAAATAAATTCATACATTATTTTACTTATTTACTCACCGTATAGTATGTAGTTAAATACTCAAATGCTTTAGTTAAATTTATCTACCTTCAAAAATATTCTGCTTCTACAATCAATAGGCACTTCACTTTCAAAATAACTCTTCTCCCTGACAAAAATACAATTGTGTCATATAATCAGATATTTAAACACCCAAATTCAAAGCCATGCCTGAATGTGACATAAGTATAAAGAACTTAAATCCCCATAGCTCGCATGACCTGGGAGGCTGACCAACGAAGTTCTTGGCTTGTAAAAACTTTAAATCATTCTGAAAAAATATATAAAACAACCCTTTTAACTAAGGTTCAAATCATTTCAACTGGCATTACGTTGTGTTGTCACTATTTATTTCAGTTAACAAACACTCACCCTCTTATCTTCTTCCTATTAGCCACCAAACTAGATAAAAGACCGATAAACTATTTCAAGTTCTCCATTGCGCGTTTAAACACAGCTCCCCAGTTATAGGCGTCTAACGTAGCAGCTAAAAGTGCTACACTGCTTCCCAAGGTTGCTGTTCCTCTTGAACAGCCTTATTTTCCACAGGGTGACATCATCACATCCTGAAACTCTCGCTTCAGCGAGGCGTTGCATAACAATTCAAACACACTTTCCCAAAACATGGAAAGCTGCAGTATCCTCAGGCTGCTCTTGTTGTGGCAAGGCTTATTCTTTGGTGTTAACTCCATATTTAAGCAACATATTAAATATCGATCGAGAAAAACTCTGTTTCAGGAAGCATAAGGGTGGCAGCTAAATAATATGCCCATCATAAATTCTGTTTACAATATAATTAATTTTAGAACATACTCAGATTTTAACAAAACAAGCACACAAGGTTGTGGTAATTTAAATCAATATTTTCTCATCTAAACAGATACCATAATAAACTGTTAATCTAACTATTAAACAATTCTTTATATGTGAACACTCTGTATACATTTTATATGGAATCTAGGACACCCAGCATTCCCCAAATAAATACAACACCATTAAAATGAATCAATCTAGTCAAATTCTGACTACTTTATCTACTTTTATCATACTATATAACAATAAATGTCTATGCTTCAAAATGTATATAAATAAAAATAAACTATAAACAAACTTGCCAATTACATTCAATATTCATACCTATGATAGGATCTAAAGTTTTCAAGTTAAATATCCATTTCATTTCCATTTGTCTAACAGTTTTTATAATTTCCACCCCTAAGGGTTGTTTCACCACCTCAGACCCCAATACCTCAGAGGCGGCTCCTGTGTGTGCTGCCTCATTAAAATGTATAGCTACTGGAGGCTTTTCATTTTATTTCTTATATCACTTTTGTGTTCTCCTATCATTAATTTTAAAGCTCTTTTCGTCCGTCCCACATATAATCTGTCACAAGGACATTGTAGTACATATATAACACCTTCAGTGTTACAGTCAATATGATCCTTGATATAAAATTCCTCATCATAATATGGGTGCTTAAATAAAGTTTTTTACTAGTGTTGTTGCAAACTGCACATTTACCGCACCTAGTCATCCCGGTTGTAGTGGTCCCAGCAGTAGTTGTGCTTTATTTGAAATTTGACGTTCAAACTGTGAATGAACCAATCTATCTTTTAAATTCTTTACTTTTAGATACTATTATAGGTCTTAATTGTAAAGAATTAATATTTAGATTATCCATGGCTACTAAATGCCAATGTTTATTAATGATTTTTCTAATTTCGGTCATCTTGTGATTATATTTTGTGGCAAATACTAGTCTGTCCTTCTTTAGATTCTGCTTCTTATTTAATAGTTGTTCACGTGTCATTTTTCAATTTTATGTTTTGCTTGCTCTAAAAAATTTTTAGGATAGCCCCTCTTTTGAAATCTATCCAACATATCTTGTTTTTGCACTACATAATCAATATTTTCTTTGCAATTACGCTAACCCTTACTAGTTGAGAATAAGGAATGCTGTTTTTAATTTAGATTCATGAAAACTTGTATTATGTAATAAGGTATTTCTATCCGTAACTTTCCTAAATAATGATGTACTGTAAACAGAATCTGTTATTTTAATTTGTAGATCTAAAAATGGTATTACTGTCTTATCATAGTTTAAAGTAAATTCTAAATTTGTATCAAAATTATTTAATAATTCATTGAATGACCTCAATTCCTGTTCAGTTCCGTCCATAAACAAAATATGTCATCTATAAACCGTTCCAGAATTTTATACAGTTTTATAAGTATTTTTTCGAATTAAATACAAATTCTTCTTCAAAAATAATCATATAAGAATTAGCATAACTAGGAGCCATTGTGCTCCCATAGCTGTCCCTTTATCCTGTTGGTAAAATTTACCTCAAATTCAAAATAATTATTCCTTAAAATGAATGTTGCTAATTCTTGCAACAAAATGGTCCTGGAAGTTTACCCTCTGGTCATTTTTTCAAAACTTTGCCCATATTTATAACTCCCTCCTATGTGGAATAGATGTATATAAATCTTTTACATCCCAGGTTACCAAAATTAGTTCTTCCAAATTATTTTCATTCAACACTATTTCTAATTTTTTAATTAAATCTGTGGAATCTTGTACATATGATTCACTTTTTCTATTAGTGGTTGTAAATAATAGTTAACATATTTTGAAACCGGATCAAGGACTGAATCAATTCCTGACACAATTGGCCTGCCTGGAGGATCTGACATATTTTTATGAATTTTAGGTAGGGAGTAAAATGTTGGAATTTTGGAAATTCAGTTAACAGTATCTTCATTTCCCAATCTTGTAACCAGTTAAGGTCTACAAATTCCACCAATAATTCCTTAATTTACTCTGAATAGATAAATAGGATCATCCTTCAAAATTGAATAATTGGCCCTATATTCTAAGAGTTTTAAACACATAGATCTATATTGTTCTCGATCTTGAATAACAATCCCACCCTTGTCCGCCTGTTTGATAATTATCCCAGTATCTTTGCTCAATTCATTTAAAGCCATCCTTTGTTCCTTATTAAGATTTTGATGGGAGGCCACAGGAGGTTTTATCCTTAAAAGAGCCAATACTTCCTTCTCTACTAGTGTACAAAAACATTCTATTCCATGATTTTTGTCTACTGGGGACTGAAATTGGATTTGATATTTAAGGCTTGTTTTAGTTTCCATTCCTCACTTATTGAAATATTTTTTCTCCAAACAAATTCTTAATTCTCAAATTTCTAAAAACCTTGTAGATCTGCCATTAAATCAAACAAATTAACTGGTTGTGATGGTGCAAAACTTAATCAAGTCTCAATAAACTAGATTCAGCTTCACTTAACTTCCTTTTACTCAAATTAAATATTGGAATCACTTCTGTATCTCTCTGGTAAATCTCCTGTCTATACTTGTTGTCCTTATTTTCTTCCACCTGCTCCTCCTCCTCTTCCCCTCCTTCTGCCTCCCCGAAAACAGTTTCCCCAGGTTTGCCAGGCAGCCCTGCTTACTCATAGTTTGATGAACAGGACGGATGATGCAAGCAGGCTGGAGCTGGGGGTTTGCTGAGACTAGTTGTCATACACACTGTACTGGTATCAGAGGTAGTTGGTGATGCACCACAACAGCAGGATGCAAGTAACAGCAAGCGCAGGTAGATGGTATGAAGAATGCTGGTCTTCACCTGTCAGGTCTTTCCAAACTTGCGCCCCAGGGGCCTTTGTATGTGGTGTTCACCTGACAGGCCTCTATCGTCCTCCTCTCGGCGATCTCCTGGTTTTAACAGTATATTCAGTCACCCTGCTGGCTAGTTGCAGAGGCCAAAGGTGGAAAACATGAGGTGCTTCCCTCGGGACAAACAATCTGTAGCTTTGATTTGTCAATCTACAGCCTGAATGCCTCTGCTGGCAGGCAGGACACTTCTGGTGGTGATCCTCGATAGCCAGGGGACACCAAGGCAGGGTGCTCCCCTCAGGAACAAACAGTTTCTGGTAACTTTTCAGTCAGGATCTGTTGAGATTCACTCCACAGACAGGCTTTGCAGTTAAGCCAGTCAAAAATAGCAAAACAGGCAGTATTTGTCTCTGTGGCGTAGCAATTTCCCAGAGGGCCTGGGTGCAAGGTGATGTTACAGGGCCCCTCCCCAGTTTTAAATAAACATCAGATTATGATTTGAGCCCCTCAAACCTCATGGGCTCAGGTGCCACTGCACCCCTGCACCTTGTAGCTATGCCCTGATTTGTCTTGGCTTTGGTTGATGAAACCTCTTTTTGTAGATGAAGCACTTCTCCGCTCTGGAGACACAGTCTGGAGCCCCTCTGACTGGCTTGAGGGCTCCCAACCAGCTGCCACAGAACTCTCCTTCACTCGCAAGGGCCTCATGGATGACTGTCTTGAGCTGTAACAGTCTTTTTCACGTCCTCTGATGAACTGCAGCCTCTGATTGGCTGATAGGGCTATCCGTCATGTTATTCAATTCCTGATTGGTCCTTGTTTGGGCACCAAGCACATTGTATCATCCCTTTCCCAGAAGCCATCTCTCAGTCCTCAAAGGCTTCTACGAGTTCCTATTGCCTGGCAGCAGGGTCACTAGGTCCAAAGATGGCTGCTGTAATACACAGTCCATATAAAGTTAAAGAGCAGTCCCACCTTTACAAGTTGCTTGCAAGCAAACAATAACAGATTAAATTAAACTGCCCACATGTACTTGTAGTGGCTCCTCTGCTCTGCATCTCTATCCAGCTGCAGAGTGGGCTCACATCAGGCTTCTTTCATCTGTTGCTGCCTCTGCTATGTACTCCTCCAAGGAACAAACAGGCTTAATTCACTGGTGGCAGTAGGGACTACATTTCCCAGCAGCCCTGGCAGCTGCCTAATTTACATGCTCTTTTAGCACTTCTAAAACAATAATGTTTGTGGCATCTCTGGTCCTCCCTTGTGTCTCTGGACCCCGATTAGCTGATTAGGGGTTCGGGAGCACAGGAGGGAACCTCTATTTTGCTGCAGGGTGGCATAAAACAAACATGCACTTCTGCGCATATGTGACCTGCCAGCTCGCACATTCATGGAATTGCAGCTGCATGGCGGTTTGTGTCTTTGCTCCTCCAGCCCCACTTTGCGGGTGCCGGCAGGAGGTTTGGGAGGCAGCACGGACCCGGCTGGCAGCGTGAGCATCGGGAGGCTCCTTGGGGCTAGAAGGTAAGCCCCAAACCTTTGGGGAGAGGGGGTTACACTCAAAAATGCAGAGAATACTGTTGGAAACCTAGTCTGAACCATATTAAAAGCAATGCTCCTTTTATTATTTCAGCTGTAACAAAAAGTGTTAAAGCAGACTCAAAAGAGTAAACAAGGGTATTGTACAAGTTAGAGAAATAAAGAGCAATCTAAAATAGAAGAAAAAGTATAGGTCAAAATTTTCACCACTGTCATGCACTGCTGCATTAAGCACAACTGCCCATACATCAGTGTAGACCGGAATCAGGACAGGCATGGCCTAAGGAACCACCTGTGTCTAGGGGTATTTCTGCCTCACGAGGAGTTCTACGGCATACCTTGATATGTTGTTGAATTGCTCTCTCAGGCTAGACTTGGCACTGCACCCTAGGACCCTTGCCTCCAACAGGCCATAAATGCAAAGTGTTTTCGAGCATATCATCCTTTAGTGAATCATAAACTGTTGAAGTCCACATGTGCGATCTGGAGAGCACAGTTCATTCTGCATTTGCCTGTACTCCTCAGGCAAGCTCTCCTCCTTTAGAGTCAACAGCATTTCCAGACCCTGTTTCAGAACTAACAGTATTTCTACTCTGTTTCTGTACTAATGATATTTCCATTTCTGAGGTCCCAGGCTACTCTCTAACCCTTACAATAATTTCTTTGGAATACCATTGAAATACCATTGGTTTGCCAGTACAATACCACTGTGATTACCACTGTACTATCAATAGTGGTTTTGTGGTATCACAGTGGATTTCTTCCAGCTTCATTGTGATACCACTGTACCGCTGCTCTTCTACTGCACCAAGAAAATCAAAATGTCAACTACCAATGTAATACCAGGGTACAACAGGATAGTATCACTGCACATTTTGTAGCCCACCACTGTGTCGTCATTGTGTTGCCATTTTAACACATTTGGTAAGGATAACCCACTACAGGCTGGTCTCAGCTGAGTGGATATCTGAACAAGCCTCTTACTGGGACACATGTTCACCTTGCGTCATCCCAGCAATTACCACTGTCTGTGTTTTGCCATAGGTACACTTTGTACTTGAGGCCTCCACTCTGCCTGCACTTTAGTTACATGAGAAATTATTGTGATACTCCCTCTTCACCAATCCTGTGCTGCTTATCTGTACTTTAGCATAGCTACCACCTCCAACTTTGTCTAATGGGGTCCTGCACTGCATGCGATTCTGTTTAACGATTTAGTATGTTTCCCATGATTAGTCTGGCTTGGTACTTGAAGATGCCAGCTGCTGTTTCCATTGCTGTAACTATACATGAGAACTCCAGGGTAGATGATTGGGGTCCAGTGCCTAACCCAGTATCCTCCAGTACCTCCCTGTACTAGCATGAGTGAGTTGCCACTAGCCATTTGTGCAACATGGGCCTGACACTTCCATACCCTCACAGGCCATCATTCTCACAGGCAGGACAGCTGTGGGCCTACCAAGGTACCCACCTTCACCTCAGGTCACCTTGTCCATGCTCTTGGACATGGATCTCTAACTTTGTCTGGCAGCTCCTCCTCCTCCTGAGAGCCTAGCTGGCTTCATTTGGGTGCCTTATCATCTACATGGGCATTTCTCTGGCCTTGCCTCCAAGGAGGGTTTCCCATGAAGTCTTCAGGAGACCCTTCATTGGACAGAAGGTTATCAGCTTGTTTCTCTGGAAGAAAGATCCCCCAGGACTTCTGCCATCCTGTTGGTCCTATTATACTCTCCCACTTGGGTGGGTTACCAAGAATGTCCCCAGATTCCCACTGGGAGTGACACCAGACCATCAGGTATTGCACCTTTTCTTCAGTATCTCACCACAGTCTTTTATGCCTGATGTCTTCTGGAAGCTCCTTCAGCCAATCATACCCAGTCTAGTTCCTAGGCTTCTACCTCAACTCCTGAAGCTCACTCTTTGACCTTAATTCCTTTGTACCACAGGGAAACCCTGCTTTTGTACTCTAAGCTCCTCCCACCAAGCTATCCATTTAGGCTAATGCCAGACAGTGAGACCTATGTCTGGGCACTCACTGTAAAACAGCTACCTTAACCTTTCTGGAAAGGATGGAGTTGTTACACAAATTTGCATAGCTTTATGGTCATACTGTGCATACAGAGCACCATTTTCAGTTCTTCCATCAAACCCCCACTAATGTCATACCTACTTGGACTTAAACAGTCCATATCTTGAAATTTTCTGAATAGTAGATTATGAGGGAAGGGACTGTAATTTTTGGCTCAGAAGAGCTGGCCAATGGATCCTTCCCTTCCTGGCACTGCTATCTGAAAGCACTGCCCCTGTGCCACCCTTGTGGTCTGATATTTTGTGATGAATGAGATTGTAGAGTGTGGGGTCACTTTATTAAGTCAATTCAAGCCACCACTCAATTAACAAGAACCTTGTTAGTTGAGCGTGGCTTTGAATTGACCCCGTGACTTCCAAAATATGTCCAAAAGCAATTTAAACTCCCCCCATTCATATCAATATAGTGCATCCCATGCTCTAAAAACTCACTTGTCACAAATGTCAGAGCACGAGGGTGACATGGGGTGGAGCTTTCAGTAAACCATGCCAGGAATGGGAAGGATACTTCTCCAAACCAAGAATTACAGTCTCTTCCCTTCATAATCTACCATTTAGAAAATTTCAAGATATGGACTGTTTAAGTCCAGGTAGGGTAAAGCACCAGTGGGGGCTTATGGACTTATTTAACAGTGAACACAACTGTAGCTCTTTAACTCAAAAAAAAAAAACTCTATGGAGTCCACTCTGTTATATCCCTACATATATTTGTATGTTTTTATCATATCACCCTTTCCATCCTGTCCACCAGAGAGTACGTGTTGGGAATAGTGCTGGGAAAAATTCTTATGAGCTTTCAAAACTGTAGACGTTTTCACTTTTGCCAAATTTTCGTGATAGTGCATGAAAATCCAATGCAAATTAGCTTTCCTTTTTTAAATTGTGCATTTATTGTGTATTTAAAAAATGCTTTTAAATGTGCAGTTATAGCAAATAGTACAGTTTTCCCCAAATTGCACTTTTTAATAATGTGAGTTCTTAAGATTGCACAGTATCAGCAAATAGCAACATTTTCCCCAAATTGGGCATTTTAAAAATGGTAAGTCTTAAAAATGTCTGATTTCAGCAAATAATTCCACTGTCTGATCACAAAAAGCAATGTTTTACTTTTAATATACAGCTGATGGTACAATTTTCCAGTGCAGTTTGTGCCAGGGCTACTGCTGTGTGACAAATTTCAGTGCTGATGCCTGCATATGGCAACACTGCACGGTACTGCGCTGCTGTGCAGGATGTGGGACTTCACTATGGAGAGAGTACATGTAATGCAACTCAGTTGATCACAAACAAAAGAAAACAATGGTTTATTTTTAATATAAAGCTGTTTGTCATGGCCCAGTGACACAATGGTAATGCTACTGCCCACCGCGCTGGTGACCCGGGATCTGGAGCGATTTTGGGTTGCTGGAGGCCGGTCGGGAGGGGGATGATTGAGCAGTTGATGGATTGCTTTCCTCTCCCAGAGGGTGGAGGACTGCTGTTTCTACTGAATGACTGCCACCAGGTAGAGGCCTGGTAGCAGTAAGGGACTAGAGTGGCAAGATGGGTGGGAGCTGTGCAACTCTGCAATGCGCACATGCCTCCACATGTGCATGCGGATGTTCACATCCCAGCATAGGGAAGGAAGAAATGAAGGAAAATGGTTGGTGAGGCAGGAGCATATGGTGCTTTGCACGCCAATACACCTCCCACGCCACCACCAGGACCCAATCACCCAGAATACTGCATCTGTTTCTCGGGGATGGTGCTTCCCTCCTGACCCCATCATGGGAGATAATCCTTGGGAGGGTTCCTGGGCTGTGCAGGTAAGCCTGGGGAGGTGGTAGTCTGTGGGGGTCAGTGGGGACAGAGCTGAGGGGAGCCTAGGCTTCCTCGACCAGGAGGAATAAAAACCTATATGAAAAATATATATATGCAGCTGTTTGCATGATTTCCCTGTACAATTTTTTGCTGGCGTTACTGCTATAAGGAGAATTTCAGTACCCGTTGCCTGGAAATGACATCCCTGCACATGTTTCTCCTGCCACTGGGTCAACTAACAAGGAATTTTTATAAACATTAAAATCTTGCTAATATGATTGCATATAAATATAACAAAATATAAGTAAATTGATTAACACACAATAGAGGCACAACTTTGTATGTCATTTACTATGATTTATACAGTGGCAAGAAAAATCCTGGACTCTGATTGGTCAGTCTAGGCTGGACCCATGATGTTATCCCAGTATAACATCACGGCTCTAGTCTCAGCCTCACTGTGAACCTGTAGATGAGCATTTTATGGAGCATTTTCTTGATTGTTTCATCTTCTCTTAAAAACAAAAATATTTTTCCACACAAAACATCTTTAAATTATTTTTTTTTATTCTGTATAACAACAAGCCATTATGTGATAGTAATAATGCCTCAGGGTGTGTGTCATTTGTGATAATGTCGCCTCAGTGGGTGGACGACTCTGCCCGCGTGCCTTGTGCCCGCACCACCTGAGGCGTGATATTATCCTTAGCACGACACACACCCTGTTGGGCATTATTGTTAATTACAAGACGCCTGTCATTTTGACTATGACAATTCAACGATTTTTCCAAAATTTTCCATAACAAAAGTATTGTCCCAATCATAGTACAGGTACAGGTGGGGAGTCTCCTTCAAATGAGGATGAGCACCAGGCCCAGGAAAGTTAAGGAGAAATGTGAGGAAGTATTTCTTCACTGAAAGGGTAGTAGACGCCTGGAGCAGACTGCTGACAGAAGTAGTGAAGGCTAAAACAGTGAAGGGCTTCAAGCATGAATGAGATAAACACGGGGGTGTATTAGAAAAGAGGCAGGAGAGTCAAATTAAACTAGACAGGGTCATGGAGGTGGAATAGGGAAGGAACACTTGAGCAGACTGGGTGGGCCAAGTGGGCCTTTTCTGCCAACAAATTCTGTTTCTTGGTTTCTGTTGGTGTACTGCTTTATGGCGAATTGCAGTACCAGTGCATGAGAATCACAGCACTGCATATGTTCCGGCTGTGACGTGCATCAAGCGCAGGACCCCCTTAAAATATGGGCACTTTTTCTGATATTTTACTGACTGAGCACAATAAAGCCCTGTTTTTCCTTTTACTATACAGCTGCTAGTACAGTTTTATTGTACAATTTCTGCTACGTTATTGGTATGTGGTAAATTTCAGTGCTATCGCATGGATATTACAGCACTGCGTGCATACCACACTGTGCCACGTGATGGAGAACCCCAATGTGTAGGGTGCTTGTACTGTTACTGGCTGTTCACACACAAAAAACAACACTTTTTCCTTTTCATATACAGTTGTTAGCACATTTTTTCTCTACAGATTATTTAGCCTCCTTTAGAAGACCTCAACTGGACAAAGGTCCTCTTTATATCGTTCAGTTAATTCTCTGAGTGCTTTGCCAAGCACTTTAGTGATTTATTTATTGATTGACTTATTTCGTTCGGGTTTTTGTTGACCAGGAAAGGAGGACTAGGCAAGTCTGCTCTTTTCAGCCTCGTCCCAGGGGTGGGGAGGGGGAGACAGATGGAAATCAACTGAAACTGAACCAGATTAAGCTAGTCCTTTACAATCGTATGGGTCACGCCTAGATTTAAAAATAGTGTAAGACTGTATTCTCTTGTTCATTCACAATGTACATCTTTTATGTTATGTATTCTTATGTTGTTAGTTAATGTTTTGTTATAAGTTTTGTACCTTTTTTCTTTTTCACTATTTATATATATATTTTAGTTTTTATGTTCTGTTCACCTTGAGTCAGCCTGGAAATGGGTGTTTTATGCATGGGTCCAGTGGCTTAGAGGACTGAGGCACTGTCAGGGGCCTTACCCTCACCATACCAGTGACCTGAGTTTGGGAACGAGCCAAGTTGTCGGGGTTGCAGTGAGGGATGGCCGAGGGAAGGATTGAGAAGCCAACTGGCAGATCTCCTGTCTTGATCGGGTGTTGGCCTTCCAAGCTCTTGGCTGCCACCAGGTGGAGGCTTGGTGCAGCACACAAACATAATGGGAGGCAGACGAGGACAGGGAGGGTGGAAGGAGCTGCAGTCTGAACTGCATGTGCATCTCCACCCATGTGCCCTCCGAGTCTTGCTGCTGGCTCCAGGAGCAGTGGGAAGAAGGTGGAAACTAATCAGCCTGGGCTCAGTGAAGCTGTGCCTGGACACCTGGACGTGCCCTTCCACTTGGACCAGTAGAGCATTCTGGTCCTGTGCTCTGGGGAGAAGATGACCCTCTGTCGGGCCTTTCCACCTGGGGGATCCGTGGGGAACTAGTTCTCCAGTCTTGAGGGAGGTGGAGAAACAATCTGAAGGTGTGTAGGGACATGACTGATAGCCACCCAGTTTCACTGCAGAGCAATAAAACTCAAATAAAAATAAAAATGTGAGCTGCATCACCAGTGCAGTGGTAGCACTACTGCTGCAATGCTGCTGACCTGGGTTCAGAAGTGAGCCTGAATGCCAGAGGGCCAGCTGAGGGCAGGAGGATTGAGTGTTTTATGACCATCTCTTCTTCTCTGGCAGGAGGATGGGAATGCTCCTGGCACTCACCAGACCGCTGGTGGAAGCCAGAGGTCTGACAGTCGGAGTTGGCATATTCAGGAGGCGGGCTGACATTGGCATGCATGCCCATGACATCATTGCACGCCACGCCTCCTGGGAAGAAACTGGACAACGTGGGTCATGCAGGATACCCCTTCCTCACATCACAGATGCTGCAATGCTGACCCACGGCAGCCCCAGACACTGAGCTAAGACATCTGATGGGGAAGCTGCCTCTCCTCAAGGCCACACCCTGTGGGGTAAGCTAGGAGGAACCCGGGAAGGTAAGTCCGGGATAGTGGATGATGGGACTAGGTGTGGGATAGGGTCAATGTGGGCTGGTCAAAAGGAGCGAAAACAGAAAGTCTGTTGCTACTGCATACGGTGAATTTCAATGTCTCTCCTGAGTGAAGTCATCTTGTGTCAGTTTCATTTACCCCTGCCATC
Source organism: Neoceratodus forsteri (assembly GCA_016271365.2). NCBI lineage: Eukaryota > Metazoa > Chordata > Ceratodontiformes > Ceratodontidae > Neoceratodus > Neoceratodus forsteri. The sequence goes on from CM028130.1 coordinate 1,609,760,648, forward strand.
AGTTTTTTCTTAAAACCTCTCTTGTTCATTCTAGGATGACACCAACAGTCAACTCCTACATGACATGGTGATTGGAGTGAGCATGTGGAACGCTAGCATTTGCAGCCTCAGACAGCCACTGAAACTGACCTTATGCATTGGCCAAGGTCAAAGGTAACTTGTTTTTTTCTACAATTTATTTAGCCAGGACCACCCAATTGAGCAGCTGTAAAATCTCATTTTTGAGGGGACATACAGTATCTGAAACATACCAATACTGAAAAACAACAGTCGCCTCCTGACTGCAAACTCACTATGTCTAAGTATGAGAACGTCACAAATACAGTCCCGCACCAGTTAAAAGCACTGTATTAAGAACACACTGACACAGGCTTAAGTGATCAAATCGTGTTTTATTCATGGGGCTACCAATGAAACAGAGACCCCCACTACCACAGTCCACCAACATGTTGCAACCTAAACCCTGGGTGCTTTTGAAGGTGTACCTGCAATGAAATGAAATATTTATAAAGGGACATTTAAAGTGACAGTGCTATTTAACGAACAGCGTGTTAAACGAACACATAAAGTGCAAGGAGTGTAAACATAATGGTAGGTATTTGGACTGTCACACATGAAAAGTGATAGCACAGCAATATCAAAACAAATAAAGTAGGTAAAACAGTTAAAAACAACAATTTGATGTGGCTTCCTGAGGTTCCCATATTCAGTTCAATCAGACCTCATAAGCTGCCTTCAAGAAAAATTATCAACAAATCGCATGGACCACCAAAATTGGTTTCATTAAAATAGCATAGTACCCATGAAGACTGGCTGGAGGAGCTGCTGCATGGCACCATGTTCTGCACAGGGAAGGTTGGCGGTGGGTTTTGGCACCACAGTGACACCAATGGGAGGGTCAGAATTTACTCCCTCATTGCAGTGTTTCTGTGGCTGCACCCTACTGCAATGGATTTTGCTTGCACCACAGGGTGTAGGGAGGTAAGGGAATCAAAAATGGGGAGAAGGGCTGGTCTGTCAGTGCAGTGGTAGTGTTACTGCTTGTAATGCCAGCGATCTATGTTCTGGAACAAGCACGGATCAGTAATGGTTGGTTGGTGGGAGAAGGATCATGCACCAGAGGGTGCTGTTCTCCTCTGGGAAGGGAAGGCAGCCAGCTGTAATGCTATACTGCCACCTAGGTGACCACTGGTGGAAGTGCAAAGGAGAGGCCATCTGGAGAGGCCATGTGGGAGGGAACACATAGGCTGGTACCACGCTATGAACGCTTGCATGCATGCACATGTGCACTCCAGCTGGTTATGTCTTGAGGTGGAAACAGGAAAAGAGGCAATCTGCCTCCCTGTACAGTATGACTACTTGTTGACCCACAGCCCCTCACTTGCTGACCAGATTGCTCTCCCAAGGACAAGATATTGTGTTTCAAATGACTTGGCCTTATCCTGAAGGTTCTGCTGTGGGGTTAAACCACAGTGGTAATGTGGGAGAAGGTAAGAACCGGGAGAAGGAGACAATGGGGCTGGGGTGCGGTGGGGCTTGAGTCGGGGCCAAGGGCTGAGGAGAGAAAGGAGCATAAACAAAATATACAAAACAAAAATGTGGAGAAAACAGATAGCTGTCAATGGAATAGATCCATGATCTAAGGTATATCCCTGCAGAGCAGGTAGCTAGTCGGGATATAAAAGAAAACCACTAGGACCACACTGCCTTGTAAAACATTAGCCCATAAAAGTATGTGAAATACATTATGTTGGTGATAGTGTATCCTCTCTGGCAGGGCTATTGTCTAATTGGTTGTTGCCATGGTGAGGTATGTCTTAAAGCCTTGAGGGCCTCCTGACAATGCTCCCCAAAGTGCAGGCTGGCGGTGACCTGTAGCCTTTCAGCCTGTACTGTATACAGTAGTACATGCCGAGGAGGGTGTTCAGTTGTCTCCTGGCCAAGGAGGTGAGAGGTGGGTTTGCAGTCACTGACTGGGCCAGGTGGGGTGTGGACTGGAACTGCAGGGGTGGGGGCACTAGACTACCAGGGATTGCGAGAAGTATGAGGCACTGTGCTGACTGTACACAGCGCAGCACAGAATCAGGAATGGGCATGTTGTTTGGGGTGTCGCTGTCCCTGTGGGGTATATTGCCAGCCATATGGGGTTTGGGGCATGGAGGATGTATTGCCATTTGGGACAGTGTGGTGTCTTGGGGCACAAAGGGTGGATAGCTCTGCAGGGCATCCACTGTATCTCTGGGGGCTTGGGGCTTGGGATGACAGCAACCCATAGAGGGCATTTCTAAAGCACTGGGGATGGTGGGGCATCTGTGGGATTATGGGGGATGTAGGGTGGCAATGGAATAATTCAGCAACCCCACTGGATGCAGCAGACACTTAGACCAGCTAATAGCTGGTCTAACTGTTCTACATCAATGTCCTCTGGGGTTGTCTTGGAATAGCACATGTGCTGTTCCACCTGCCTCCCTCTCAGAATAGTGCATAACTGTTGCCATAAACTCCCTTGCGCTGTGTCACAGGATTTGCATACCTACTGGTGTAGGATGGCTTGGTGCAGGCAGCCTGTGACATGTTGCAGGCTGCCTTTGGAATACCAATTGGCATAACGCATGGCGCAGTGCTACTTGTGCTATTTTGTTTGGCGAAGTCACTTTGTGACATGCATAACCAGTTCTGGAATCGGCCCAAGGAATCTAGTGTCTAAGGTTATGCAGATAAATTAAACATGAAGAAATCATTACAGTTTAGTTATTAAGACAACTTTGCTATTTACAAAAAGTTGTTATACAAGTGGCTTCGGACTGCAAATCTTTGTTGTCTGATGTTTTCATTGAATCCTGAAAACTGACTGTTGATTAGGGCATCCCAAATTGATGCAAGAAGAATTTAAAGTTTTACAATTTTAGGGTCCAATGAAAAGGCAAGCTGACTAAGAGAGACTTTTTTACTTAGACACAGATTTAACCAAGATTTTTAAGTTAAGAGGAAAAATAAGAACCACTTTTACAGCCAAAATGTAAGGATAATTTTAATTTTAATTACTTTTACTAATTAATTTTAATTGATAGTTTTAGTCATTTAAATTGGTTTATTTGGGAAAGTAACAAAGGAACTTAAATTTAACTACAGAACTTGGGTGTATTATTTAAAAGGTTTAAACTGAGAAATATATTTTGCATAATTTAAAAAGTTAAAACTGAGTTTTATGAAAGTATAATACAAGACATTGACATAATAAGTTGTTGCAAGTTTTCATAAAAGAAATAGGTTATGCCAAATACCAAGTATACCAAAAGCATAATATATAGCTAATGAAAGTTATTATGTGAAATATTGCTAATTTATTTGCATTTTTATCCGCTAAAATTTGTTTCATTCAATTTGTTAGTGAGTTGCTTGATTTTAAAACTTTGTTGTTGTTTACAGTTATTATGCATCATATTTCTGCTAATAAAATATTTTGAATTATTGTATAGGTGTAAATAAAATCCATATATATTTTCATATTCATAAATGTGGTGGTAAAAGTGTTATTGCCATTATCGTGAACCTGAAAATGAGGATAATATTATATTTGAAGTTGATAATTATTTTGGTGATTTATGAAAATATTTTGGGTAAGGTCCAAGATGAATCTGAGTGCTACATTAAAAAATAATATTATAGCCTTTGTTTTGACATCTTTAGGGGCTCGTCTGGGATAATGGTTAGTAATAACCATCTGCACTTAAAGTGTATAAAAATAAATGTTATTGTTGGTATTTGTAAGATTTTAAATTGCAAAATAATACTTTTCTGTTTTGTTTTTCTAAGTCTAAAGCTACCTTAAGATAAACAGAAGGGAGCTAAAGCCTGAAAATAAACAAAATAAAATCTCTGACTAACAGTAAAGCTGCAAAACCTATATATATATATATATATATACACGCACACACACATATGTATATATATATATATATATAAAAAGCCTCAAAAGAAATTTAAGTTTTGTTTAAATTGTTGTAAAAAGTCATTACTATTTTAACTGTTGTTCAAAAATACTTAATTGTCCTTTATAGTTAAGATATTTCCAGTTATTGGGGAGACTAACAGAAGGTATTACCTAAAAGAAAAAAAGAAACAAAATGAGTTAAAAAAATTATGTGTTAATAAGGTAAAATTAAAGTAATAACAATAAAAAATAAAATGTTGAAAAATATGGTATTCAGGTAAAAACTTTCTAATTTTGATTTCATTTTATTTTGATTTAAAAGAAATGTGCAAAAATAGTGAAAGTTTTAATTTTAATTAATTAATTTAGTTTTTGTTGACTGGAAAGTGCACTAGCCACAGCAATGACTATTTTCAAGCATGCCCTGGGAGGTACAGAAACAATACATTATTAAACAGAGACAGTACAATCATTAAACAGTAAATGTTTAGACAATTATAGTACAGTGCAGGCAGGGAAAACAATAAGTATGCTAGATTCAGCTATAATGTATAACATAGAAAGAATACGAGAGCAAATGTAAAAGAAAATAGCCATCAGACAACATTCAAGTAGTGGCTAGGGTGAGATTATACAAAGAGGAGTACCATTATAATAGCCATATCACGATGGAATGGGAAAGTCAGGAAAGGAATGGGTAGGGATGCAAAATGAGGGAGGATGGGATAGGAAATTCATGTAGGGAATGAAGACACAGATAATAAGAGAAGGGCAGAGAGGAGAGCTCTCTATGTAAGTGAAGGGATCAAAGCAACAGGAACTAAAGGGTAAACAGGAGGAGAGAGGAGTAACGGGGTCACCCTGGAGACTGGAAATGGTTCCACAACCCCAGAGGGGTTGTGTACAGATCCCCATCTCGGGAGGAAATGGACAAGGAAATGACAGAAGGCATCCTTGGGATGGCAGAGAAAGGAAGGTGTTGCTTATAGGGACATTAATATGCCAGATGTTAACTGGAGTACCTTTGCTGCAACCACATACAACAGCAGGGCCATTCTCACCTCAGACAGCTAGTTATGGAACCCACTCAGGAAGGAGCAATCTCTAGACCTAGTACTCTCAAATGGGGATGGAGAGAGAATTGATATTAAAGTGGGTAGTCATGGGAACAAGCGACCACCCAACAGTGTGGTTCACGATAAGCTTCGCTTATAGAGTCAAGCCACACAAAAGTGAAGGTACTGGACTTCAGGAGGGCTGATTTTGTCAAAATGGGAGAGTGCCTCAGAAAAGCACTAGCAAACAGGCAAGAAGGTGGGTGGAGCAACAATGGGAAAGCATCAAAACCACCATCACAGAGCAACAAGCCTTTGTGTGAAGCAAATAAACAAATCAAAATGAAAGAAAACCACTATGGTTCTCAAAAGGAGTGGTGGGGAAGATTAGGGAGAAAAGATAGCATTCAGGAAGTATAAGGAAACACAGAAGGAGAAGAACAGAGAACTGTACCAGTTAAAGCAGAAAGGCGGGAAGGCAGTCAGAACAGCAAAGGCCCAAATAAAAGAAAAGATAGTCAACCTGGTTAACAAGAGGATAAAACCTTTATAGGTACATTAGGGAGCAAAGAAAGACTAAGGTAGGATACTGAGGCTGAATAAAGAGGAAAGTGGTTGGGCAGAGACCGATAGTGAAAAAGCAGGGATACTGAATGAATACTTCGCTCAGTATTCACAATGGAAAAGCAGGGGAGATACCTAATCCAGTTAATAGAATCACTCTGGTTAGGGGATTGATATTAGTCCTTTCACAGAAGAAAGGGTTTTGAAAGAACCCTTAAACTGAAGGTGAATAAAACAATGGGGCCTGATGGGATTCACCCCAGAATTCTAAAAGAACTAAGGAAGAACTAGTAACACCACTGACTACTCTTTTAATAAATCATGGGAAGATGGTGTGGTGTCTGAGGACTGGAGGAGGGTGGATGTGACTCCCCTTCACAAAGTGGGAGCAAGACAGAGGCAGGAAACTACAGACCTGTCAGTTTGACCTCAGTGGTAGGGAAAATGATGGAATCACTTCTGAAGGAAAGAATTGTTGAGTACCTAGAGGCCAGTGGGGCACAGGACCCAAGGTGGCATGGATTCACAGTGGAAGGTCATGTCAGACAAATCCTAATTGATTTCTTTGACTGGGTGACCAACGTAGTAGACTGGGGGCTGTGGGACATGGTCTACCTAGACTTTAGCAAGGCATTTGACACAGTCCCACACAAAAGATTAATAAATTAGCCAGCCTGGAGTGGATCCCAGGATGGTATCCTGTAAAACACTGGCTGGACAACAGAACACAGTAGGTAATTATAAGTGGAGTCCACAGTGAAGAAAGGAGGGTTACTAGTGGGTGCCACAGGGTTCAGTACTGGAGCTGGTCCTTTTAATGTCTTTATAAGTGACATTGCAGAGGAACTGGAAGGAAAGTATGTCTCTTGCAGATGACACAAAGATCTGCAACAGGGTTGATATGCAAGGTGGGGTGGAAAGGATGACAAGGGACTTGGCAAGGTTGGAGGAATTGTTAAATGTATGGCAGCTTAGATTCAGTGCATAGTAGTGCAAAGTAATGTACCTGGGAAACAAAACCCAGGGGAAGAGTACAAATGGGGGTGAGATACTGACAACAACAAAAGTGGAAAGGGACCGGGGTAGTCATATCAGATGACCTTATGGTGGGCCAGCAATGTGAGAAGGCAGTAAGGAGGTTGGGGATACTGGGATGCATAGGAGAGGCATCACCAGTAGAAAACAGGAAGTTGTTGGCCCTGTACAGACAGTTGGTAAGACCACATCTGGAGTACTGTGTACAGTTCTGGAGACCCCATCTCCGCAAAGACATAGGGTGAAGGCTGTTCAGAGGTGGGCGACCAAAATGGTGCAGGATCTGCACCTGAAGACATATGAAGAAAGACTAAAGGAGCTTAAGACATATAGCTTCCAGGAAAGGGAGGGGGGGACAGACAGAAACTTCAAATACCTCAAGGGAATCAACAAAGTCCAAGAGGGCAGCATCTTTCAGAAAAATAGATGTGCAAGAACAAGGGGCACAATTTCAAGATAGAGGGGATGGCTCAGAGGTAATGTGAGGAAGTATTTCTTCACAGAGAGGGTTGTGGATGCATGGAACAGCCTTTCTGAGGAGGTTGTAGAGTAAAAACAGTGGGGAAATTCAAGAAGGCATGGGACAGACATAAGGCAATTCTAGTGGGGGGCAAGAGGAAGTAGGCTGTTGGTTAACTAGGTTCTGCAGCTTATCCATTAGGTAGGAAATTGGCAGACTAGGTGGGCTGAGCAGTCCTTATCTGCTGTCAAATTCTATGTTTCTATGTTAAATGCTGAGCACAAGGTATTGAGGAAGGAGCTCAGAAAGGATAATTAGGGATGAAGGTAAAGTAGGAGAGATGGTGCTAAGGGTTTGAAGCAGGAGCAAGTGCAGAAATCAGTGAGATGGTCACCTAGCATTTTTTGGAGGAGGAATGGATGGTACTAATTGTATTTTTATGGGGAGGGAGGGAGATGACAGGCAAAGGCTCCAGGGCCTTTGGAGGAGTTGTGTCTAGGGATGAGAACATGGACATTCAGAGCCGAGTGAAGACCATAGCTGGATGTCTGGTTTAGAAATAGACCTGCCAGGGACTTAGGCATCTGATTTCGATTGTATTATCTATGACTGAGCTGTACATAAAGACTCTAGAGGCTGTAGGTGAGAGGCAACCAAGTTCAGCATAGAGGAGGCAGCGGTGTTCATACTATGCGAGGAGAATGCAAACCCACAGATATTGTTGTCAGTTACATCCCACTTCCGAAGGTTGTTTTGCCTGCTGAGGCATAAGCTGCCAACCCAGTATGTGAGTGTGGAAAGAGTAAGCCACGAGCAATAGCAAGTCTAGCTGAGGGGTGAGTACATAGCTGGAGTGGTAGGCCATACCAAGTTTCATGTTGGCTGTCTGCTAGGTCTGCTGAATATGGAGATCAAAAGTAAGAGATGGATCAAGTGTGAGACCCAGATATTTGAAGGAGGGTACCACTCAACAGAAAAGCCACTTATGGTGGAGATATTGAATGTTGGTTAAGAGAGTTTCAGTTTGGCATTAGAGCCAAATAGCATGGCTTAGGACTTGGATACATTCAAGACAAGTTTATGGATGGACAACCACTGCTGAATTTGTTGGAAGTCATGGGAAAGTCTTTGGTTAATTTCACTAATGTCTTTAGCACTGGCATACAAGACAATGTTTTCAGCGTAGCAGGGAGGCAGTTTAAAGGGTATAAGAGGAGATTTCATTTATAAAGATGGTGAAAAGTAGGGGACCAAGAATAGAACCTTGTGGCACCCCAATGTTTATGGTAGCATAATCTGACAGAGTGCAGTTAAATTTAACAATTTGAGTGCAATCCAAAAGGGAGCTGCCAAACCATGCAATGACACTGGGTGAGAAACCTAGTGATCTAAGAGCAGTTAGGAGGATGGGGTGATCTACAAGGTCAAATGCTTTCATCATATCAATAAAAATTGCCCGTTAGGAAGCCTGAATCCATGGCAGCTAGGGTATCTGATGTAAATTTGAGTAGTACAGTGGTGGTGCTATGACCCTGTCTCCAAGGAACAGTTTATCATCTGCTTATTTCTTGTGTTCACGTGCTGACATTTCAGAGATTGCTATCACCTGATTGAGAAGCACAGAGTAAGCTTTGTGGTCCAAAGCAGAAAGAAGGAGTAATGGCACAGGAACCCAAACACAAGAAATAAGCAGAATGCTACATTTGTGGACCACAATAGGCTCTCTAAATTTCTGCAATGGATACAAATGAAAGGTGCAATCATGATGAAATAAAATAAACAAAATGAATATGGAAAGAGTTTGGAATAGGCAATAGAGCCATGAAGAGGAAACAACTTGCCATAAATGAAGTATGGTAAAGTACATGTGTTAAAAATACATTGCAATTAAGCACAAAAGAAGAGATTTGAAGTGATATATGAACACAAATTGTTTTCAGTAATGACTGTAATATAATTATCTTTGGACTTTTAACATTTAAACAAAAGAAGTTTTTTAAAACACGTGTTAGTTTTAAGCACATGCTAATGAAAATAAAACTACTAATCAATACCCAATGAGTGATGTTTTGCTAAAAGGAGAAAAAGAAGCAAACTACATTGGAAGGGAGTACAGGTGGAAAGCACTAAGAGGAGTAGTGAGTGCAGTTCTGTAGATATAATTTCCCTGCCACATATGCACCCCAAAACTTTTAAGCCTGGAAAGAAAGGGTAATAGAGCAACACCAACATGGGAGTGTGGTTTTGGATTAGATTCTGTGTTTCTGTGTGTTATCAATGCTTAGATTCTGTATTTCTGTGTGGTTTCAGCTGTTAGAGTCTGTGTGTTGTTTCTATGTGGTTTCAGCCATTAGATTCAGGCCCAGATATTCAAAAGGTTGCGCCATGCGCAAGTCCAAAATGCACCATTCTGCGATATTCAGCAGGAGGCAGTTACGCCACTGACAACAGGTTCCAAAAGAGCAATGCAAATGAATGCATGCTCAACAGGAGGGAGGAACCATGCATAACCTGCACAACCCGATATTCAGTCGGGTTGTGCAGAGTTGTGCATGCCAACCCCAACCTGCGTCTGCACAACCTTGAGCCAAAAAAAAGGATCAAGTTGAGGCCACCCACAGGTGAGCTGCTGTATTGCAGGGCGCACACAGCAGCTGCCACCACTGGCCCCCCCAACTGTCCCTGTACCCCCACCAGCCCGATCGTGGGCAGAACGTAAAACAACCTCTACCCACACACATCTCCCAAAGCCCAATCGCAGCATCACAGTTACAGAAACCCCCACACACATATCCCGAAGCTCGATCGCGGGCATCACAGTTACATGAACCCTCCCACACACATCCCACAGCCCGATCGCGGGCAGAACGTGCCATGAACCCCCAGTGCCCGATCGCGGGCAGAATGTAACCTCCCAGCCCAGATAATGTCTCCTGGTGGTCAGTGGACCGTAAAAGCCCAATCATGGGCCGAAATGTCCATCACAACCCCCAAACATCTGGTGTCTAGTGCCCCCCCACCCACCAAACCCCTCCACCCGCTCCCCGCAGCAGCGAAAGCAACAACATCCACCGCCTACCGCCCGCCGCCTTGACACAACTATCCAGTAGAGCTACCACGCCCACTGGTGCAAAACTCGGACAGTCAGTCGGCGGCGGGCGGGCGGCAGGCGGGTGGATGCTGTCGCCCGCTGGCTGCGGGGAGCGGGTGAGGGGCTCGTGGTGGGTGGGGGACACTAGACACCAGGGAGATGTTTGGGGGTTGTGATGTGACATTCTGCCCGCGATCGGGCTTTACAGTCCACTGGACCACCAGGAGATATTCGGGTTGGGGGAGGGTTACATTCTGCCCGCAATCGGGCACTGGGGGGTTCATACGCTCTGCCCGCGATCGGGCTGTGGAATGTGTGTGGGGGTTCATGTAACTGGGTGATGCCCGCGATCGGGCTGTGGGATATGTGTGGGGTTCATAACTGTGATGCCCGCGATCGGGCTGTGGGATATGTGGGGGTTCATGTAACTGTGACGCTCGCTCGATCGGAGCTGCATTAGGCGTCGGTCCTCGACGCTACTGCCTGGCAGGGTGGCCAGGAGCAAGTCCTCGGGGATCGGCGCACCTACATGCAAATGGCATGCAAATGGGGCCATAAATAGATGCAAATGGCCCCCCCTGCACCTTGCATAAATTATGGTCCTATTTGCATGTCACCTTCTGAATATCGGAAATTTGAGCATGGCGCAATGGTACTTGAGCCACCGCAAGTTTAATGCTCAACTCTGGCAACTCTGCGGTGGCGTAAGTTCCACTGGCGCCATGCGCAGTGTTGTGAGTTGGGGTGATATTCAAAGGAGTAGCCAATACGCAACTCCTTTGAATATCACCCCGGCCACACCCCTGCGCAACTATTTTGAGCAGCGCAGGGGCTTGCGCCTCAGAATGGCGCAGTTTGAAAATCTGGGCCCCTGTGTTTCTGTGTGGTTTCAACCATTAGATTATATGTTTCCATATGGTTTTAGTGATTAGATTCTGTGTTTTTTTTGTGTGGTTTCAGCCATTAGATTCTGTGTTTCTGTATGGTTTCACCTGTTAGATTCTGTGTTTCTGTGTGGTTTCAGCTGTTAGATTTGGGTTCTGTGTGGTTTCAGCCATTAGAGTCTGTGTTTTTCCATGTAGTTTCAGATGTTAGATTGTGTTTTCTTGTGGTTTTAGCTGTTAGAGTCTATGTTTATGTGTGGTTTCAGCCAATAGATTCTGTGTTTCTGTGTGGTTTCACCCATTAGATTCTGTGTTTTTCTGCGGTTTCAGCTGTTAGATTCTTTGTTTCTGTGTGATTTCAGCCATTAGATTCTGTGTTTCTGTGCGGTTTCAGCATCCTGTTTGATCATGGGAAGCATATAGTGTTGTGATAGAAACGGGCAGCATCACTCCTCCCCCCACCTGATCACAGTGTTTCACAGTGCGGAGACAATTTAAAACATTTCTCAACAGTCATAGGTTATTTAATAGTCTGGATTCTTCCGTCTCTGCTACAGAATTCTGGTACCACTCTTACAGCTTTTCTCTCTCCCACAGCATGTTTCACTGTGCCGAGACAAACAAAGCATTTATGCTAAATTATTTTTAAAAAGTTGAAGGCTATTTTACAGTTATTTAATAGTTAGGATTAGGATTTCCTATCACTGCTACAGAATACCTCTATCACAGCATTTCTCTCTTCCACAGTATGCCTTACTACCTCCCGCCCTCCCACTCACAGACAAAACAGAAAGCTGTCCTTCCTGATCACTCACAGTGTTTAACTCTCCCACAGCACATCTCTCCAATGAGAAAGGGAAAGGAAAGGGAACATTGTTTAACCAGGAGTAGCACAGCAAGCTGAAGCTCATTTCCAGATGTGACCTGGGAGCACAAAGAAGCTAAGTGACTTGCTCAGGATCACACAGCATGCATTGAGGTGGCTGTGGGATTCAAACATAGGTCTCCAGATCTGCAGCTCAGAGCCTTAATCCACTGCGCTATACTGCTACCAGATATAAATAAAAATATTGATTTGTTACAGTATATTACACAAGTACCATCTCGTGTGATCAGAAACCAGGACATCACTAGGGCAAGGCAGAATAGTTAGCTATGAAGTGCAGACCGGATGGGCCAAATGCGTTTTTGTGCCATCAGTGCCTACATTATGTATTTGTGTTTAGGCAGACAGAACTGTTCAGGTTCATTTTGCAGCCCTCTCACCCAAACCTCGTGCTTGGAGCCTCTTATTCCATAAGAAATCCCCCTCAGAGACCCTTTTAACTTATAGTGTTACCTCCATTTGAAGTACTGACTGGGGGTAGGCAGCTGTTCATTTTATTAATATTTAACACTTTTGTGCTTTCAGAATGAAACCAGTGAGTGCGTTTTCTGGGACATGAGTAAAGGTATGTGGATTTAAGACAAAACCTGATGTACGCCATGTCATTGTTTGCTTCTTTTTCAGTTCAGAGGCTGAAAAATGCAGGTTTGAGGTCTGGGCTATGTAGTAACATGAACTTATAAAATGGCACACAGTGAGTTTAGCACAGCCTTCACTAACCTGGAATAGTGGAAAACTCAAATAAGGGAGTAGTCTGGATCAGTCTAAGTGGAAGAGTACAAGGCAAGAAGGGCACTGGAAATATGACGCGTCAGATATTCAAATCAGATATATACTTTTTATTTTTCAAAAGGTACGTCCATCAGAAAAATCTTTCAACATACCAGAATTCCAGGGTAATTAAACTCTTTCTATAATTCTTTTGTACATTTCTTCTTTCATCAAAAGAACTATATTTCTTTCATAGTCTTCTTTTGTGAGAACAGCGGGACATTCTTGAATATTGAAGCCACAGCTGGAGTTGTTCTGCTGATTTCAACTGGAGCAGTGAGCTGCCGATCCCCTGATCTGCCACCCACTCACTCACTCAGTCTGTCTGTCTGTCCACCTATTCAAATATCTATCCCTCTATCTATCAAATCTAGTTATCTGATATTTTGTAAGCAGATCGGGGTGCCCACCCCAATACCACTTTCTTCTCTCCCCTCCCCTTCCCTCCAGGTCACCCACTCCCCTTACCAGTGTTTATTTATTTTATACTTAATTTATAATTATAAATACAGTAATAAGCATACTGGGGTGCCCACCCCTAGTACCACTTCTCTTGCCCCCCTCCCCCCCAGGTCACCCACTCCTTCCCATTATATATGCGGCAGCACTAGGGTGCCCACCCCTAGTGCCACCGAAGATCATCCCAACACTGAGGTGCCCAATTCCCAGTGTTGGATTGTGTCCCCCTGAAATAAATAAAGAAAACCATCCCTTGTTGTTGGCCTTGGTTTTTTTTTTTTGTAAATCTGTAGACGGACAGACAGCCCAACAGACAGATAGATAGACATTGTAGAGAGGCAGATAGATAGATGCTATAGATAGACAGACAGACAGACAGAGAGATAGATAGCTAGATTGACAGACAGATAGATACTATAGATAGACAGGCATATAGATTGGTAGATAGATAGGCGGATAGATAGACAGACAAACAGACAGAGATAAATAGGAAGGGTTTGGAAGTAGCACTGTAAACAAAATTCCCAACATCCAAAGACAGGAAGAATCATCTTGCTTTTTCTCTCCTGCCAGACGATGGAGGGGGAAGACTGGTTTAGTTGTGATACTGTATGCCATGTTTGGGGAGTTATTTGGCATTCATGGAGTTAATATGGCCAGAAGAATCAAGTCGCTGCGGGTCTTGGAAAACCCAAGGTATATGCAGGATGTGACATGCTCCAACTGGGAACAATCGAAGGTCATAAGGCAGTGGAGGAAAGGAAGTTTGGATAACATACAGTTGGTACCAAAAGTCATGAGGACTCTTATCTTTGCATTCAGAGTAAGTTAGTTGGTACAGGACCACCATTGTAAACTGTCAAAATCATGTTGGGTTAGTGCCTAGAGCAATGAGATATTAGAAAAACTTAGAAAGAGCACTGTGCTGTCAGCATGTAGTACATATTCGCAGAGGACCCCAAGAGTAGAGGGACCCCCGAAAATGCCTCAGCTGTCCAGTTGGCCTCTTTTCTTTCTGGTCATCTCTATGTTCAAAATCAAGTAATGTGCAAAAATGACACACAGATAGTTAAGAATGAAGATATAGGGAGGTCATGGTAGGGATGAGGATGTTCCTCAGGGGCTTCATGACTTCTGCTATGGGGCACCAGCAAGGAGGTTCACACAGGACCCCAGGATAGTTAGGACCAGCACTGTACATACTGTATCAATAGGTGCAGAGATTCAGGCAGTGGGCAGGTGATTTAGGAAGATGGAGAACAGGATGGGCTCAAGAACAGAGCCTTGGGGCATACTACATGTCTCAGTCTGGAGGGATGGCTGACAGATTGTACTATGTATATTTTTGGGGAATGGTCAGATAGGTAAAGTTCTGTCCACCAGGATCACATACACTATTTGAGATTTCACAGTTTACTGTAGAACAGTTGGAGTAATTACCACTGGATTCCACTGAGTTTGCTGCAGGATCCTGAAAGCTATCTCAGCAAGAATGGTTGATACTGATAGAGTGCCTCACAAGAGCTGAACCACTAAACTGACAGTTCAGACAGTGAAGCACCTGCTGACTTGCTGACTTGTCCAGGTTAAGGGAGCAACTGAACAAAATATTTTTGCGAGGTCAACAAAGATAGTAAACGAGACAAAGACAAGTCTGGCTCAGTTATGCCTAGTTACCTAGCTCCTGAGTGGAGGTAACTCCCTGTTAGGCTATTCAGAGAAGATGGTAGACACACTCAGTTCTTCCAGGAGGTGTTCTACATCATTATTATATGATAAGGCTTGTATAACCTTTGATGGGTGAGCTAGACTATTAGACATCTGGACCACAAAGGCTTCAGTGGTGCAAAATCTTGCAGTTTCTATGGCTGTGGAAGGACATCTTATATTTGTAGCACGGAGGCCTTCCAATCCCCAAGGATGGAGTAGATTTGTTTTCTTCTTTTTTTACCCAGGGAGTGGTAAACCTATGGAAAAAGTTCCTAAAAGAAGCAGTGTAATTGGAGTGTTGAAAAATGTACACTCATAGAATAATGTACAAGCAGCTGTACATAACATTGCTGTTTCCATCAAGGGGAGAGATGACATCATAGATCTCGAGAATAAAGTTTGAGACATCTCTCTGATGTCACCTTATCCTGAGATAGAAACGTCAGCTAGCTGTGTATAGTTGCCAATATGTAATATTGTGTAGTAGATATTGGTTTTAATTAATTTACCTTCTTTCTAACTCTATCTTGAACCATGGAAAAACAGAAAATACAACATTTAATGTGATTAATGTAATAGATATCAGAGCTAGCAACTTTCCTGGTAGTTCATCTTTTATCAAACCATTCACTTGGGGTGCTTTCAATCTTGCTGATATATTTTTATGGCTGTAGGGTGGATCTCTGAAGATGTTTTGCTACGACAGCAGAAATAAGGAGCTCACCTGATACCTAACAGACTTCTTTTAATTGAAGTTTTATAGCAATTCCTCCGCTCAGCAGTCTGTTTACTGCACTATTTGTTCTCTGTTAGTCAATGTTTCCCAGTGAGCAATGAGGTAAGCGACCTCAAGGGTTTAGAAGAAATTCCAGAGGAGTTTCAAATTACAGTACTTTAGCACTCTCAAATGTGTGTGTGTGTGGGGGGGCAGTGATTTATGTTCTCTGAAGGGCTGGTTTATGCTAGGCAACCAATATTTTAGGGGTTTCCTGGGGTTACAAGGGGCGTCATAGGGGATTACAAAGAAATCATAACTGCAAAATCTGGCTACCTTGGAATGCATACCTCTCACCCTGCCAGGACCAACTTGAGAGACAATGGCTAGTGAAATCAGGGATAAATGCTCACAATCAGAGATGCCATTCTTACTTGACATACAGTGCAATGTCACAATGTATACATCTATTAAAATGCACTCCACAACCTGTCCTAAGGGTGATATTGTGCACTGGCATTAATACATAGAGTACTCTCTTGTAAGAGGCATGCATAGGTAAACCAAATGCTAACTGGCTGAGCAGATTTGCAGTCATGTTACAAGTGATTTCTCCAAAATGAATTAAGTGGTTAAAAAAACAAGGTCTCAAATTGTAAGCAGCATCATTAACTGTGTGTTATTACTGTGCAGACAATGTCTGGGTTATTAAAAATAAAACAAAAATAAATAAAACCCCATATTTTAGCTTGTTTAACATTGGTATACAGCTGGATACCATCATAATACAGTAACTTCATACAGTATGTATTTATCATGATGTCACCACTCTTTGAGTAGTATATTGCTTCACACTTGTTCCCCTTGATTTTTCTCCCTTGTTCAATGCATATATTATTACATAGAAAATGAAAGCAGAAAAAGACCAAAAGTCCATCTAGTCTGCCTAGACTTTCCTACCTGCTCCGGGACCTGTTGTCCATACATAGCGCCCCCTGCTCCCCTGCTTAATGCTGCTGACCTGAGCAACCACCAAGCCCTTCACTCCATCCCAGCCATGTCTGAAACCATTTATGGTCTTGGTGTCCACCACCTCCGCTGGCAGACTGTTCTACAGCTTCACCACCCTTTCCATAAAATAGAATGTCCTTACATCTCTCTTAAACCTTCAGCCTTCCAGTTTCAACTCATGACCTCAGGTTCTTGTTTGTCAAAAGATGTTCGTTTACAGTCCTTGATCATCTTGCTAGACATACCTACGTTTTGCACTAGATTTAGAAAAACTGCAATCAGTTATGCTTTACTGTTTATCTGGAATAAACTCCAAAATACCCTTAGGTTCTCAAATTATGCCTCTTTGAACATTACTAAATCCCTAATAAATAGTTCCTGTAAAGATGACTGCCTCTACTATTCCAACTAGTCAGGACTCTAGGTCCTCTTATTAACCTTTGTTGGGTTTTAGCACTTTATTGATTATGGCAGGGGTCTTGGCACCTTCTTGTTATGTCATCACTTCACACTTCCCCCTTCATGCCATGTGATACTGTCTGTAAATTAGCGTTCCTTGATATTTTGTCTCATGCCTTGATAAGGTAGTCGTTAGTTGCCTTTATATTCTTTTGAGTCTATATTGTTTATCCTTCCACTAGTGTTTGCACTATGTCATTACTTGTTATTATGCATTTGATGTTTGCTGTTGCGCCTGTGGTAGGACCTCCTTATCAATGAGCTTGCTCAATGGAGTTTTCAGGAGGAAATAAACTTGAACTCAATCAACTCCCCTTGTATCTTTCCAGGGCGTGGGATCCCCTCCCAAATAAAACATCGTTATGCAGCGGGAGGGGAGGAGAATATGGCATCATGAGACACTGCATTGTTTGGGGGTGTTTCTAAAGTTCAGGGAGTATACAGTAAGAGTAGGTCAAGGATTTGAAAACAAAATGAGTCTGGGTATAGTAACACCATTAGCATGCATTCCAGTTCTGCTATGAAAGGAGCAGATAAAACAACCAGCCACATTAATGAATTTTAGAAAAGGTAAACAATTAGAAAATATGAGGTTTCAACTAGAAATAATGAGATGCAAAAAGGGCTGACGGTGACCCCTTTAAAATAAAAATTAAGGAAAAAAAGAGAGGTCCTGTTTCTTATCCATCTCATTCATTAATAGGGGTCAATTTTTATTCTTCCTGGTACTGGGTGTGCATGAAGGATCGCCACCATCACCAATGACTACTGTAAAAGCAATGTAGCTAACATTTCTAGGCTCCCTTTCACCACTGTGGCTAAGACATTTTGATGAATGTAACTGAATGCGGCTGGCTGTCGCATCACACCACAGCAGGCTGACACTGTCACATCCATCAGTATGTTTGGCCAATTGGTGCCATGCAGCAGAGCAATTTCTTCTTCCTTCACAAAAATCATGAGCAAAGCCTGCTAGAGTGTATAATTTCACTTACTGCCCCTTGAGAACATGGTATGTCAGTCCAGTTCCGGCACCAAACAGTGGAGAACCCCGGGATGTTTGGATCACAGCCACAGGAAAGCAGCATCTGACCATGTTTGTAGAGTGGCTAAGTAAGTTCACAAGTGGCTAAAACACTGGATGCATTTTAGCCAGTGGCTAATTTTTAGACCCTAGCATTTACTCAGCTGGCATGAAGCAACACTGGACCATTTGCTGGATGTGAAAGGGGAATATATTGCAGCCACATTATAAGTGATTTACCAAAAATGAATAAAGTGATTAAAAAAAAAACAAGGTCTCAATTTGTAAGCAGCATCATTGACTGTGTGTTGTTACTGTGTAGACAATGTCTGGGTTATTAAAAATAAAACAAACAAAAAAATAAAATCCCATATTGTAGCTTATTCAGCATTGGTATACAGCTGGATACCATCATAATACAGTAACTTCATACAGTATGTACCTATCATGGTGTCACCAGTCTGTGAGTACACCCTTCACCCTTCCAGTTTCAGCTCATGACCTCAGATTCTTTTTTGTCAAAACATGTTTGTTTATAGTCCTTGATCAACTCCCACTGCATCTTTCCTAGACTTGGGACGCCCTCCCAAATAAATATAAAATAAAGGATGGGTAAGTGTGTAATATGAGAATTTAATGCACACCTGAGGTATGGGATGCTACATAAACCCCGAGGGGTTTATCAAAGCATCCCATACCGAGGGTGTGCATTAAGTTCTCATATGCACACTTCCCCATCTTTTATTTTATAAAATTGCAGGTGAACAATTTTTTCCAGCCTGACAACTGCCTCTCCCTCCAGTTTAGGATTATTAATTTATTTTTTTTACTTACAATTTACAGTCCTAATTGAGCTTCAGGAGCGCTATAGGTAGTAAGGTGTGGTCCCATTCCCGCAGCTGATGAACAGCAGGATATCGTGGTTTTTATTCATAATATTACATGGAGCAGATAAACATTTTTTTTAATTAAATATACTTTATTGAAGTTTTACAGTAAAACAGTTACAACAACATTAAACAACAACCAACCCTTCCTCCAAAAAAATATCAACCCCCCCAACCCCCAGATCCCAGAGCACCAAAACTTTGCAAGGGGGTGTAGAGGGAGCCAAACCGGAATGAAAGGGCAAAGTGCATAATTAGAACAGACAGGAAGGAGGCAATCAAAAATATCAATACAAGTATACTTGAACACAAAACCATGAAAAGGGTAAGGGCCCAGTACCCTCAGAGGGAGACAGTGGTGTGGCAGACATCTAGGACCAGTAAATACCAGGAAGCCATTCCATTCCCAGCCAACAATAAAGTATGCAGCATTTCCAAGCCTCAGGCATAAATGTTCCCCTTAGAAGCCTTTTTCAAAATTTGCTTTTCAACAGCTAGGGCTTGTAGAAGTTCTTTAAGCCACTCACCATAAGAAGATAGATCGTTTTCAAGCCAATGCCTTAAAATCACAGTTTTCATGGAAATCGAAATGAGAGCCATTTGGGCCCTATGAGAATTAGAAAAAATGGAGGAATAATCCCCTAAAAAGCAAACCTCTGGAGTGAATGCCTATTCCAGTCCAAGCAATGAGTCAAGGGAGTCCTATATTCTATACCATATAGGCTGTATCTTGGGGCAAGCCCAGAATAGGCGGAATAGGTCCCTCATGGAAAGGTGGCAGTGTGAACATAATTGGGTTGGAGATATCCCCAACTGAAAAAGCTTTAGCGGGGTAAAATAGAAATCCTGCAGTATCCGGAACTGTGTCCATCTATGTCTATCCCATCTTAGAAACCAGCATAGGTCACGCCAAATGCCATGCCAGCATTCAGAAGCATACCCCAAGGCCAATTTATGTTGCCAAAAATATGCGCTCCCTGTCAGAGCATTGGGGTTCTGAAACTGAAAAAAGGAGTAAAGGCCAGAAGTTATGTGGGGCTGCACTGAGAGTAGCAGTAGAGCAGATAACAAGTCTCCTCCTGCGTGGGCCGGGGGTTGGCCCAAGGGAGGCACTCAGGACCTTAGAGAGTTGTAAATACTGGAAACAATAAAAAAGTGAGATCTGAAAGGTTTTCTGAAGATCTGCAAGTGAGAGAAGCCTGCACTCTCAGAGAAGCTGCAGTACCAGGACACCCCACAGTGGGGGACAAAAGGTTCTCAGCAACAGATGACCAGCTACCAGGAAATTGGGGTTACCCAGTACCGGCTGAGATAACTCCTGTACCCAGTCCCAACGCATATAATGCCAAAGCTGTACACAGGCTTTCAGGGACCAAACTAGGGGGGAATAGTGAAGATCTTGAGGTAGAGAACCAAGAGTAAGATATAGAAGGCTGGAAAGGTGCAAGCCCACCTGCCTGCACAGATCATCTTCTAAGTGAAGCCAAATGGGGCAGTACCCTCTTACAGCCACATCTGCCGAGGAATGGCCCTATTGAAGCCATTTAGAACTGTGCTGGGCTAGGTAATAAAGAAAGAAGTTAGGAAGCCAAATACTGCCCCATTCTTTTGACTGATCTAACTTGCCATAAGAGTGATGGATCACTGCTCCCCTCCACAGGAACCGGTTCTGGAGCCACTGGAGCCGAAGAAACCAGGACTTGGGCAGGTACAATCCAATCATTCCTAAGGTCTACAGGAGATGTGGGAGAACATTCATTTTGATGATACTAGCCCTGCCCCAAAGGGAGAAAGGTAGATCCACCCACCTTCAAAGGTCTTGGGTGAGGGTCTGCAGTAAGGGGTTCAAATCAGCTTTGCCAATGCTGGAGAGAGATCTAGAAATACGAATCCTGAGATATGTTATCTCCTTCGGAGCTCATGCCAGGCCCAGGTTCGGTATCTCCTGTTGGGTAGCAAGATGAATCAGGGGGAGCACCTGAGACTTATCAAGGTTCAGTTTATACCCAGAAATTTGAGAGAACTGGCAGATTTCATCAAGGGCCACTGAGACAGAACTATTTGGGTTTTCCAGGTGGAGTAGGAGACCATCTGCATAAGCAGAGAGTGCGTACCTCTCCTTCCCTAACAAAATCCCAGTCACCTAGGGATTAGTATTCAACCGGTAAAGAAGGGGCTCTAGATATAAATTGAAAAGATAAGGGGACAGTGGGCAACCCTGTCTAGTGCCTCGTTTAAGCTGAAAAGGTGCCAAGAAAAGCCCATTACAGTGAACCTGATCCAATGGGGAGTCTTAGAGAACTTGGAGCCACTTGCAAAAGTTGTCAGGAAGGCCAAATTTGCACAGGATAGCAAAAAGACACGGACAGGAAACACAGTCAAAGGCTTTCTGTGCATCCTGGTAGACCAGGACCATAGGAGTCCTGCTCTCCCCGGATGCAGAGGCCAAATACAGCAGTTTCCTAATGTGATCATTAGTCAATTCACCATAAAGCCCACCTGAACCAACGAGATCAGACTGACCCAAACAGATTGAAGTTGAGTAGCCAGAATCTTGGCCAGGTGTTTCATATTTGAGTTTAGAAGGGAAATTGGATGATAACTAGAGGGTAGAAGCAGGTTTTTCCCCTCCTTATGGATTAAGGAGATCCAGGCCATATTAAAGGAATGGTTTGCAAGCCCCTCCATCAGGAGGAAATTAAAAAGCCTCGAGAGTAAGGGGAAAGCTCAGTTTTAAAAACTTTATAAAACTCATTAGGTAGACCGTCTGGTCCTGGGGATTTATTAGGAGGTAATCGGTCAATTGCCTCAGAAACTTCCTGGAGGCTAATCAGGCCATCCAAGGAAGCCTGCTGGGCAGAATTAGGAGTGGGGAAGGGAAGGTCAGCCAAATAATCCTGAATTTGGGAGTTTAGTTTGCAAGAAGATGAGGAGTCATTTATAAGTCAGCATAGAATTCACAGAATGCCTCGACAATGGCCCGGGGTTGCATCATGGGGGCTGACATTGGAGAGGGCTGAAGGCAGGGAATAGCCTTTAGAGTTTCCACCTGATGAAGCCTTTTCAGCAAGAATCTCAAAATACTGCACCCGGAGTGTGGACAGTTCATGGTGGAAAGTGGGAGAGGATGATGGGGACAAATGGTGTTCTCACCATCGGATCTCTGCAAGAAGCTGGTCTTCTTCTTTGGACTGCTTCTTTTTCCAGAGTGTGGCAAGCCGGATACACTCCCCCCAGACCCCGCACTTCTTCGCACCCCAGAGGGTGTCTAAGCAAGAAACTGAACCATTATTATCTAATAGAAAATTGGTGAGATAATCCAGTAACCTTTGTTTAGTGGAAGGGTCAGTGAGCAACTGCGTATTAAGGCACCAAATCCCATCACGCTCCTCTGTCAGGTTGAGGAGGAGTGTGAGGGAGACGGGAGCATGGTCAGAAATCACTAAGGGTAGAATATCACATGCTAGGAGTCCAGGCAAAGAGTGTTTACTGAGCAGGAAAAAATCTATATGAGATGGAGTGTTTACTGAGCAGGAAAAACTCGATTTGAGATGAAGTGCCATGTGGAGAGGAGAAAAAGGTGTAGTTATGGAAGGAAGGATATAACAACTACCAGGGATCTACCAATCCATAGCTGTCTCTAAATTCCCTCAAGCTGCACTGTGCTGGGGAGATACCTTTCCAAGGGGAACCCGACCTATCAAGGTAATTTTGGAATACTAGATTCCAGTCTTCCCCTAAAACAACTGGAACTGTGGGAAGGGAATTCAGTTACTTCCCCAATGAGACAAAGAAAGCAGATTAACATTTAAAAAAGTATTTTAAATAAGACAGAGGGTGAGGAGTGTTTCTGTGGTGGCTCCTCATGTACAGACAAACAGAGGAGCCATCATATTTCAGGATCTGTTCTGCCTGTCCACACAGACAGCAACAGCCAGTGACAGGGCGCTTGTTTTTTAAAGACACAGTGCATGTTCACTGTAAAAACATATGGGAAACACGGGATCAACCAGATAAATGATTTAACTTTACTGAAAATGAAATTTACATACAAAGCTGCCTACATCAATTCATCTTTACATTTAAGCCCATGAAACACCCTTATCAAGTTACTGCATTAGCAGCCATAGTGGCTCTGACCAGAACATGTTTTATGGGGAATCTACTGTGTAGATAAGCATGAGGAATCTTAATAGACATGAGATACTGTTCTGTGCTCCACTGTAGTGACATAGTTACTATGGAACAACAGCATTCTGATATCACTACTGCAGTACACCAGCGTTCTGACATCACTACTACAGTACAACTGCATTCTAACATCACTACTATGGTACAACAGCATTCTGATATCACTACTGTGGTACAACAGCATTCTGACATCACTACTGTGGTATCATGGCATTCTGACATCACTACTGTTGTACAGCAGAATTCTGATATCACTAATGCGGTACTACAGCATTCTGACATCACTGCTGTGGTACAGCAGAATGACATCACTACTGTGGTACTACAGCATTCTGATATCACTGCTGTGGTACAACAGCATTCTGACATCCCTGCTGTGGCACAACAGCATTCTGATATCACTGATGTGGTACAACAGCATTCTGACATCACTACTGTGGTACAGCAGCATTCTGACATCACTGCTGTAGTACAACAGCATTCTGACATCACTACTGTGTTACAACAGAATTCTGACATGACCACTGTTGTACAACATCATTATAGTATCACTACTGTGGTACAACAGCATTCTAACATCACTACTGTGGTACAACAGCATTCTGATATCACTACTGTAATACAACAGAATCGTACTGTGGTACAACAGCATTCTGACATCACTATTGTGGTACCACAGCATGTTGACATCACTACTTTGGTACAACAGCATTCTGATATCACTAATGTGGTACAACAGAATTCTGACATGACCTCTGTGGTACAACAGCATTCTGACATGACCACTGTGATACAACAGCATTCTTTTTTTTTTATTAGTATGCTTTTTGTGTGCCCCTCTTACCGTCGGGATCTGTCCTAGTCACAGACCTCTCAAGTCTCCACCTCCGTCAATTTGCCTGCACGCCACATTCACCTCTGGCTTTCCCTACAGAGGGCGGGGTCACGACACTGCCAGCTTCAGTGCCCCAATACAAATAACTGTTGGGAGCTGGCAGCAGAGGCTGATTGAGACCAGGGAAGGGCTCCATTAAGATGGCTGGGGGCACAGTATTTTCTCTCCATGTAAGAAGGGGCAGGGACGTGCAATAACATTCCACGTCCGACCTGCCCCTAATTCTACTTTGGCGTTGGTGCAAGTAGAACGCGAGCTCTGATGGGTGTTGCTACAGCACCCATCACCACTCTACCTCCCCCGAGAAGGAGAGAGCAGTCAGGGATGCTCAATCCTCTCCCCTACCGAGTACAACAGCATTCTGACATGACCACTGTGGTACAACAGCATTCTGGTATCACAACCGTGCTACAGCAGAATTCTGACATCACTACTGTGGTACCACAGCATTCTGACATCATTACTGTGGTACAACAGCATTCTGACATCACTACTGTGGTGAAACGGCATTCTGACATCACTACTGTGGTACCACAGCATTCTGACATCACTACTGTGGTACCACAGTATTCTGACATCATTACTGTGATACAACAGCATTCTGACATCACTACTGTGGTACAATAGCATTTTGACATCACTACTATGGTACTGCTGCATTCTGACACTACTACTGTGGTATAGCAGCATTCTGACATCACTACTGTGGTACAACAGCATTCTGACATCACTACTGTGGTACCACAGCATTCTGACATTACTACTGTGGTACCACAGCATTCTGACATCATTACTGTGGTACAGCTGCATTCTGACTTCACTACTGTGGTACCACAGCATTCTGACATCACCACTGTGGTACAGTTGCATTCTGACATTACTACTGTGGTACAACAGCATTCTGGTATCACAACTGTGGTACTGCAGAATTCTGACATCACTACTGTGGTACCACAGCATTCTGACATCACTACTGTGGTACCACAGCATTCTGACATCATTACTGTGGTACAACAGCATTCTGATATCACTACTGTGGTGAAACAGCATTCTGACATCACTACTGTGGTACCACAGCATTCTGACATCACTACTGTGGTACCACAGCATTCTGACATCATTACTGTGGTACAGTTGCATTCTGACATTACTACTGTGGCACAAAAGCATTCTGGTATCACAACTGTGGTGCAGCAGAATTCTAACATCACTACTGTGGTACCACCGTGTTCTGGAATCATTACTGTGATACAACAGCATTCTGACATCACTACTTTGTTACTGCTGCATTCTGACACCACTACTGTGGCACAGCAGCATTCTGACATCACTACTGTGGTACAACAGCATTCTGACTTCACTACTGTGGTACAGCTGCATTCTGACATCACTATTGTGGCACAACAGCATGCTGACATCACTGGTGTGGTACAACAGCATTCTGACATCACTACTGTGGTAGAACAGCATTCTGATATCACTACTGTGGTACAGCAGCATTCTGACATCACTACTGTTGTACAGCAGAATTCTGACATCACTACTGTGGTACAACAGCATTCTGGCATCACTACTGTGATACAACAGCATTCTGACATCACTGCTGTGAAACTACAGTATTCTGACATCACTGCTGTTGCACAGCAGAATTCTGACATCACTACTGTGGTAGAACAGCATTCTGACATCACTACTGTTGCACAGCAGAATTCTGACATCACAACTGTGGTACAACAGCATTCTGGCATCACTACTGTGGTACAACAGCATTCTGGCATCACTACTGTGAAACTACAGCATTCTGACTTCACCACTGTGGTAAAACAACATAGTGAGATCAAGGTAGCACTCAGCAGGGCTACTTAGAGAACCCTGCCTCCATTCTAGGGTAGCCAAGGGCTTAAGTAAGCTATCAATCCTCTTTTAATGCTCATGGTACTGCCCCTCCCTAATCCCCCCCACACCCACACCCTACTTGACAAAGCCCTCTGGAGCTACTCCCCCATCACAGCCTCCCCCTTGTTTCTCTATCCCTCCCACCCCTCGCTCTCTGCATTAGGTTCAGACCCAATGTTCCCCCTTGTTCCACTGTCACCCCGCCTCTTGCTCTCTGGGATAGAGTCAAACCCTAGGTAATTACTCTGCCATAGTCTATCAACGGACTTGGAGGTTTCCAAGGGTGTGCTACCTAGGGCAGTCAATTATAAATAGCATAGTATTCTATCATAACTGCTCAGTTTTTTTCCTGTTTGTCTAATTCTCATGTAATCGTTCTTTAATGCCTAATGATCTGGCCTCTGTAACCACTGAATTTGTGTATTGTATTATTGTCCACCCTGACGTGGAACCTTTGCAAAAGAGCTCACGCTCAAAGGTCTTTCCGATATACTAAATAAATAAAGAAAGTAAATAAATTTGTGTGCTAGAGCAGTACTCTGACATCGCTGTTGTGGTACATCATCATTCTGACTTCACTACTGTGGTACAGCAGCATTGTCACATCACTACTGTGGTACAGCAGCATTGTCACATCACTACTGTGGTACAGCAGCATTGACACATCACTACTGTGGTACAGCAGCATTGTCACATCACTACTGTGGTACAGCAGCATTGTCACATCACTACTGTGGTACAGCAGCATTGACACATCACTACTGTGGTACAGCAGCATTGTCACATCACTACTGTGGTACAGCAGCATTGTCACATCACTACTGTGGTACAGCAGCATTGACACATCACTACTGTGGTACAGCAGCATTGTCACATCACTACTGTGGTACAGCAGCATTGTCACATCACTACTGTGGTACAGCAGCATTGTCACATCACTACTGTGGTACAGCAGCATTGACACATCACTACTGTGGTACAGCAGCATTGTCACATCACTACTGTGGTACAGCAGCATTGTCACATCACTACTCTGGTACAGCAGCATTGTCACATCACTACTGTGGTACAGCAGCATTGTCACATCACTACTGTGGTACAGCAGCATTGTCACATCACTACTGTGGCACAGCAGCGTATGGAAGGGTATTGAACTGCATACACAACTACACTGAGCCATGCACTATGAAAGATTTACATGCGTGTGTGCCATTTGTGTTATATGTCTGTGTGCATGCCTACATCTGCCTATGTGTGTGTTGTCAGTGTTTAATTTCACTTTCTAAAATGATTAACTCTCATCCCAGGAAATCAAAGAGGGTGGAAAAATGATGGATGCACTACCCATGAAGAAATCAACAAAACTATCTGTGAATGTACACACCTGACCTTCTTCGCTGTGCTACTGGTTAGTATTCTTTCTTCACTTCTTGTCACATTACCGCCATCTCCTTCCACCTTACCTCTGGTCGAGTGCCACACGAGTCTCCAGGCTGAGGCTCCAGCCCTATACCTTCCTAGTGAAAACCCAACAGACTGTGCACTCACGTGCTGAATTCATGCTGAAAGCTGCATCTCTTGGTGCAGATTACACAGTAGAATCCAGGCAAAAAGAACAGAACATACACCTTATGCTTGTCGTCATCCATGTTTTCTACTTGGTGGCTGTTTCAGTGTTAACTTTTTGTCAATAAATGTTTAATGCTGCATCAATATCCCCATGTGGGGATGTTATGTTCTTTATGGCTATACCTTCCTAGCTCTGGTCCAGACCACTGCTCCAAACCATGAACCCTGTGGGAGACCTGTCCTGGGACAGGGCCTGGTTTCAGCCATGGTGGAGGCCTATTTCTAGGAGTACCTATTCACATAGTGGTGGTGTCGGGGGAGGGGAGGTTAGGCTTGCTTGACATGAGTGTCTTGATCAATCACACATAGTGACCAGGCTTTTTTCCTGCTTAGCCCCACCTATGTCATATTCCACCCACTCTGGTGCTGGACCTGTGAAAGGCAGGTTGAATTACATGGTAATCAGCAATGTGAAGAGGGACATCAATCATCTTCCTTAGGAGGCACTGAAACGGTGGTCCAGCAAAACCCCTCTCCACCTGTAGTATGATTGTGCTTCCTTCATGGTGCACCACACACTCTTCTGGCCCAGGGCATGGAAGTTGAGCTCAGAATATGAACCCAGATCTTCCACATGGAAGTGCAACATATTAGCCCAATGCCAACGGTCAGCTTTGCTGCAGTCTTAGCTCAACACAAAGAGTAGGAAATTGTTCATCTTCCCTCTTTCATCTTTGGATCCTTCATGAACCAGCTGGAAGTTGAATGGGGATACTCTGAATTGGCAATTTCAGATCAGATAGGACTTTTTAGGAATTTAGGAATCCTATTCCAATTCCCAAAAGGACATTGGAATTGGAATAAGTTTTGGAATCCTAATTCCTAACTCCTGATTTGCTATGTTAAAATTCTGTAAGCCTTTAATTTTGGATATAGGATTTTAACCCTTAGAAGACTGCGGACGTATATATATGTCCAGAATCTATATACGTTCTCACATATTCAGTTCTCAAAGGGTTTTAAGACTGCAATTCCAAAAACCCTTATTCTGAAAAGTGTGTCAGAATCTGACAAATCCGATTCTGTGACTCAGAATCTGAGCAACCCTAGGGGTGCAAACCGCAAAATCTCATGCTAACAACTGGGCAACAGCTCCACAAAAGCCAGTGATGCCTGAATCAGATATTAACTGTACCATTTCCATTCTGTCAGACAGCTCTGTTATCCATGGCTAACCTTACTCAGCCTGGATTTGCTCTGGATCAGATTTTCAGGATAATGTTTTCAATATCTGAAATTACAGTGATTACTCTTATGTCGTGTTATTATTCACCATAAGATGCTTGGATACCACAAGTAATTGTAATTTTAGGCACAGATGTTTCATGTGGAGAGGAAAACAAGGTCCCCATGTCATTATCCTGATCTGTTATCCAGGACTATCTGGCCATAATAACCCATTATCTGGGACACTTCTACTGGATAGGCAAGATGGTAGTGAGTACCCACTCTGGAAATAAGAATCTTGGATAGCTCAGTGAGGAGTACCCTTTACCATATTGTTAGCTGTGACCAAAAATCATAATGTCAGGTATATCCGGAAATGTCAATGGCTTATCTGAGATAGTCTAGGCGATGGCTTCCGTGAACGTGACAAGAAGGGCAGGAGGTTCCTGCAAATAATCGGATGTACCAAAAATGTATAGCTTCATGCCCTCCTTGTCACAAAAAAAGTAACCCTTGTCACAAAAACTTTACCCAGATTAGGGCTATAGTTTCAATCTATTGTTTGCATGTAGCATAAAACACCAGTGAAAAGGTATCTTACAAGATCGGTAGCAGCTACACACCAGACGTCAACGTTTCACACCAATTTCTAGTGCTTGCTGAAGGCAACTTGTGCCACATAGTGGTAATGTTTGTATAGTGCAGCAATTCAGCAATGCATATAACAATTTAAAGTACGTTGCTGTCCATAAATAAGAATGCTGATATTTTCACATCTACAGGATCTGATGCGTGAGAACTTAGACCCGTGAACTTTGAAACTGTAGCTCTAGCCTGGGTTACTTGTTTGTGACAGCGTGTGTATGAAGTCATAGTTTTTTGGTACATATGTTAATCGGTTCTAGTGACTTTGCTTGACTGAGTGCATCTGTATGTGGGCATACGGCTTCTGCTGTTTTTGCGACTGCCCCCTGGTGGCCACAGGAGAGTGAGTTGTGTGCCCAGGAATGCATGACTACAGACAGGGATTCTGCTGCAGGGCGGGAGGGGGCTCCTGCTGTTACATGACTGCCTCCTGGTGGCCCAGGGAGAGGGAGTTTGTGTGCACAGGAATGCATGGCTACAGACAGGGGGATTCTGCTGCAGGGAGGAAGGGGCTCCTGCTGTTACCTGACTGCCCCCTGGTGGTCCAGGGAGAGGAAGTTTTTGTACACAGGAGTGCATGGCTACAGACAGGGGGATCCTGTTGTGGGGGGTGTGGGGAGGAGGGCTTCTGCTGTTACATGATTGCCCCTTGGTGGCCCAGGGAGAGGGAGTTGTGTGCACAGGAATACATGGCTAAAGAAAGTGGGATCCTGCCACAGGGAGAGGAGGCTTCTGCTGTTACATGACTGCCCCCCTGGTGACCCAGGGAGAGGGAGTTGTGTGCACAGGAATACACAGCTACAGACAGAGGGGATCCTGCCGCAGGGTGGGAAGGGGCTTCTGTTATATGTTATATGACTGCCCCCTGGTGGCTCAGGGAGAGGGAGTTGTGTGCACAGGAATACATGGCCACAGACAGTGGGATCCTGCTGCAGGGTGAGAGGGGGTTTGTGTTGTCATATGACTGGCCCTGGTGGCTCTGGGAGAGTTGTGCATACAGGAATACATGGTTACAGATGTGGAGATCCTGCTGAAGGGCAGGAGGGGGCTTCTGCTGTTATATAACAGCCCCCTGGTGGCCTAGGAAGAGGGAGTTGTGAGGCAGGAACACGAGGCTACAGATGGGGGATCTTGCCGAAACATGGTTGCCCCTGGTGGGGCAGGGAGAGGGTGTGTGTGTGCAGGAATATACAGCGACAGATGGGGGGGGGGATCTTGCTGCAGGTTGAAGGGTAGCTTCTCCTGTTATATGACTGCCCCTGAGTCCCAACCTACTTCTGACTGGTTAGAAAGGTCTCCCATCTTGCACCACACTCTAGTGTCGTGGATCTGGGACATAGGATTGTGAAATATAGGTAGGAACAACATGGGCATTCAGACGGGTGACATCACTACTCTCCCCCCACCCAGTTGTGGTGCCTACCCTGACCTCTTGGCCCCCTGCCATCTTGATCAGGAAAGTTCTGGACAGTTTTCCTCCTTGTCAGCCTATATCTAGGACAGTATGGGAGGAGACCAGCAGTTTGTTTCTAAGGCCCAGGGTGATCACTTCAGTAGGCATGGGGTCCAGAGATTATAAACAGATGCTAGAAAGAAGTAAATTGTGACTTGTGGTATCTTACGATCCACTAAGGTCATGCTGGGGCAATCCCTGGAACTGCCATCATGGCACCCCCAGTATAAATTCATTGGCTTGATCTTGAGGGTGCATCCTGGCCTCGGAGGTGCACTTCGCCTCTTTTTTGTCACTAGTATGCCGTATGTGTCACTAGTCAAGCAGATGCCACAACTGAAATATATATAAAAAAATCTGTTTATTTAAAATTAAATTCATACGAACAGAATGGAGTTAACCACATTGGGCTCCCATGGTGTTACTGCAGTCACCTGACGTCTGCGATCCCCCTATGTTGTAACCATTGATGTTGGTAATTCGGCATCCCGCAAGGACTGTCAGACTAAGGCAAACTTTACAAACTGATAATACAGTATCACAACAAAAATCGAGATTTCCTTCATATCATTGCTTTATTTGAAGGCTGTCTGCAGTTACACTGAGAGCCCGGCACAGCAACCTGCCTCCAGCAGTCTTCCCACCAATCGGAAAGGCCCGGCGGGAGTTCGTGGGTGGGCATGGAAAGCCTGGGTTAATTGAAATAATTGCCAGCTGCTCTTCTGTTTTTAATCCCCACCAGACCTACATTGGAGCTGTTTAGTGTTTAGTGGGGTTGAGAATAGGTTTGTTTATTTATTTATTTGAAATGTAGCGACCGGGAAAGGCACACTGAGCTAAGGCTCGTCTCTGGGTGTGACCTGGAGGAAGGGAACAGGGGATGCAAAATACACAGTACTGACACAGTTTGCATTTACAGTACAGTACAGAGAACTTGATTTAAAAGAGGAGTAAGTACTGTACCAAAATGAGCTAGCAACAAAATTAGGCATTTCAATCATACCTACGCTGGGGTAGGAGACACATGCAAGAGAAGCAGTCAGGTAGGGGGAATGGGAAAAACAAGAGAAGGGGGAGGGAAGGAGTTTCAGCTGGTACCTAAGGGAGGCAGGGGAGACAGGAGGAGAGTCATTTCCAGAGTGAAGGAAGATGATAAGAAAATGCTGACTACCCAGTAGAGGAGCGGGGATGAAGAATATTGAAGATGTGAGAATCCCTGGAGCATAGGGAGCAGGAAGCAGAGGGGATGGGGAGGGAAGAGGAGTGAGGAGAGGTATGAGGGAAGGGACCCAAACCAGTATTTGGAAATGAATGAGGCACGAGAGTGGGGTGTTGATATTAAAGTGGTAGAAGGCATTGCAGAAGTTGTCCAGTCTCGCCAGAGAGGTGGAGGAAGCAGTCCCATAGACCTTGTCTGCATAATGAAAGACTGGGAGAAGTCAGGTTTGCTGTCCAGCCACACACCAAAGTATCTCAAGGACTGAACCACTTCTAGAGGGATGCCATCCAAAGTAGAGAAGATAGGCAGAGTTGGGATTCTGGCCAACGTTTAGTGGTGTCAAAAGTCACAGACACAGATTTTTTGTGTTGACCCAGAGTTGGTTTGATTAGAACCAGTGCAGGACATTGTGGAAGTCTTGTTGGAGCAGGCTTTCCATGGCAGTAGTGGAGGAACCAGAGGTGCTGATGACTGTGTCACCTGCATACATGTGGATATGCGAGTTGACACAAGCTGTGGGGTGGTCATTAAGGAAGATGGAGAACAGGAGATGGGCCCCATGATGGATCCCCCTGGGACCCCCACCTGGATGGGAAGCACTACCAACCTGTACTGACTGCAGACAGCCCCAGAGGTAAAAATGGAACCAGTCAACAGCAGGAGCTGAGAGACCAGCAGCACTCAACTTACCCAGGAGGAGTGGGTGGGACACCAAGTCAAATGCCTTGGTCAGATCAATGAAAATGGTGGCTGTGATGTGTCTCTGATCTATCCCTGGGAAGACAGAGTCAGTTACACACAGCAGGGAGGAGACGGTGGGGTGATGCTTTTGGAAGCTGGACTGGAATATGGAGAGGCACTCTGTAGAGGATAGGAAATTGGAGAACCTAGTGTAAACAAGCTTCTTCTGCAGCTTCCCAAGGGAAGGGAGGAGGAAGATTGGCTGAAGTTACCCAGGGAGGAAGGGTCACCCCTTTGTGGAGTGAAAGAACTTTGGCCAACTTCCAGGACTGAGGGACAGCACTGAGGGAGAAGGAGAGGTTGAGTACGTGAGGCAGAGAATGTGCTATGGCAAGAGCGGTGATAGGGAGTAATTTAGGATCCAGTCCATCAGGGCTGGATCTGTGCAGGTTGAGGGAGTAGGGAGCAATCATGGTTTCCTGGGTAGTAACAAGGGGAAGAGGTAACCAGTGGAAGGCAGACAAGAGGGAATATGAGGAGTGGAGGAGGCTGGAGGGTGAGTGGAAGGAGAGCACAGCTGGTGAAGAACTCATTGAAGTGAGTAGCAACAGAGGAGGGGTCAGACACTGGTGAACTATTTACCAGAAGGACGGGGGGGTGGACTGGGTGGGAGGGTCAAAAAGGGAGTGAATTACGTTAGAGACCTTTGAGAGGGTGTTAAGGCTATTCTGAAGGTTGGCCTTGAAATACTGTGATTTCACAGCCCAGACGGCCATTGCACAGGAGTTCTTGATAGTCCTGTATGAGAGGAGGACAGGAAGAGAGTGAGATAATATGAAACATGACAGTCAAGGTTTTCTTTGTTCCTGACCCCCCCCCCAAAAAAAAAATTGCCGCAAGCACCTCCTCTGCTCCACAGGGAGTCCAGCACAGCAACCTGTTTCCCACAGTCTTCCCGTGACTTGGGTCATATCCCAAGAGTTCATGGGTGGGTGCTCCTTCTCTCAAAGACTGCTTCACATCTAGCAGTTCTCTGCACTCTGGTCTGGAACACTAAGGGCTGCAGCACAAAGGGTGTCACACTGTGGGTGTCAGCTGTGGATTCAGCCGTCAGCCAGCCATGCTGTTCCAGTGCTGTGTACCCAAATTCCTTACAGCTAACTCCCCAAGAACAGTAGTTATCCCCTCCTGCTGCCGTCCAACATGGAACAATGTACTGATCTTCGCTAATTCACCCTACCTGAGTGAATATCACTATGATGTTTGGTATTGACTCTAGTTAACACCCAATCTGGGTGAACTGTGCTTTCTGATGTTTGGTATTGATCCTAATACCCTATCTTGGTGAGCCTTGCTTTCTGATGTTTAGCAGTAATTCTAGTCAACACCCTACCTGGGTGAACCCCACTTGATGGTGTTTAGTGGTGACGTTAGCTAACACCCTAACTGGCGACCCTGTTATCTGATGTTTTGTAGAGTTTTTAACTAACACCGTATCTAGGTGGACCCTGCTTTGGCTGGCCACACGGCCCCTCAGCAGTGACCCTATCACCAGAAAGACTACAACCACTGAACTTCGACCTGGAACACTGTACACACACCTGGCCCATAACTGTAAGCCATTCATTGTTCGGTGCTACCTCGCCTATGAAAATGTTTTTATTGTAGTCATATTTCAAAACATGGTACATATTGAACTGTATTAAGGGATTGATAAGGTCGTAGTAGAAGGCGATGCTATATTTCCGGATAACTGGTCACATCTGCAAATCTGTGGAGTCTCAGCTAACCTTAGCGATTCACTAAACTCCCAGCCCACATGTCTTTATAGTGAGGTGATGCTTATGATAAGATAAGGGCCCTGCTACAGCATCACCCAAAGATTCCGAGTGGAAGTGATTGCTTGCAAACCCAGACTAACCAGGAAAAAAGCAAATGGGTCTGAAATATTGCCTGAGGGCCACTAGAAGGTTTACACTTACATCACTTCTGCTATCAGCAAATGTTCATCTGGTCCATTTGATAGCTTATGTAGAGGACATAGGAACCATGAGAACATAAATACTCTTGTTAAACATTGGGAGTGTACTTGCTAAATTTGAACAATTTGAAGCCTGGGTGGTGTCAGTACAATACGACATAACAGTGTTGACCAAATCCTGGCTTACCCTAAAATTATCGAATGCTGCTGTCTCTCTACTTGGATTTAATCTCCATAGAGAGAATCTTCTCGGAAAGTGAGGTGGGAGTTGTCTAATATAGCAAAGGTCAGATCTACAGGCTGCAAAGCTTGATTTTAAAGACCAGTGACTGAATGCTTGGCTATCAAACTGCTTCTGGGTAGTGGTCACAAATCCTTAGTCCTCATGAACATATAATATACCAACAGGGAAAATAGGATAAGGGTCTTGAATCATGTACCAGTTATTATAAACAAATGAAACAGAACTGAGGAATTATAGTCACTGGTGACTTCAGTATCAAGTGGAATTCTAAGACCAGCACTGGCTATAGAGATATGATTGCAAGCCTGTTCCTGACTCAAATGTTCACTGACTATACCAGAATTAATTATAAAACTGGTACAAAAATTCTTATTGATCAGATATTGGCAACCCACTCAGTCAGAGTTAATGTTCAGGTTCTAGTGTTCTATCGTACACTATAATCGATCATTCACTAGGAGGTGGGTGGGATTCTATTTACAGACTAGGAGCAGGGAAGCAATTGGGAGGTGAGTGGGCTCCGGCAGTGGGTGGGATTCTATTTCCAGACCGGGACTGGGGAAGCAATCAGGAGGTAGGTGGGTTATGGCAATGGGTGGGATTCACTTTAGAAATCAGGGCCTGGGAAGTGATCAGGAGGTGGGCAGGTGTACTACAACAGAGGATCAGGGGCGTCACCAGGGGTACAAAGTTAGGGGGGCTAATGCCCCTTAGTCAAAATCCTAACAAAGCTAAGGGGGTCCGGGGGCATGCTCCCCCATAACATTTTGAAATTGTATCTTCAGATGGTGGATTTTCCTGCATTTTAGTGGTGAAAAAAATGTTTGAGAAGCCAGAATCCAGTCCATACAAAATAAATATTGTTCTTGTCCCCCCCGAGCCAGCCAAGCAAAGCCACACCTGACCAGTGACCACACACAGTTTAATACCTGCCCTGCATCTGCCAGCTGCCATCCAGCACCACTAAAGTTCAATTCAAGTTTATTTGTTCGACTTTTGTTAAAGCCATTTCAGCCCAAAAAAAAAAAATCACTAAAACTACATCACAACATCACATCATCACATTATATGTACAACGTACAATGTATCAAACCCACAATCTTATAATATCCTAAAAACATAATATTGCATTCCCTTTCCTTTTCCTATTCTGTTTATTTACAAGGAATATAAACTCATCAACACACTTCCAAATTTTAAAATATGCAGCCATCTACATGATAATATCATTTCATATTACATTTTTTTTTAATTATTATGTTACCTAACGACTTAACACTTGCTGCACAATATTACTAATATATCTCCTGCACAATATCCACCACAATATCTACCTCAGTCTGTCCAAATGAAGGAGTCATAATGACCCCCTTGGAAATATACCCCAAAACGCCCATATGCAGCAGGGCCAAACAGAGAACATCTGTCCCCATACTACCAATATCCCCTCTGTTACTCTTCAGAAGCTTGTCAAGCAAAAGAAAGCACTTAGTGCAATATTTCGGTCCTCTTGTTGGAGGATTCAAAATATGCTTTAAGGGTTACTCTCCTACGTCTCGAAATATCCTGGATAGTGCATGCCAATAAGACCCCCTACTAGACTCTCAGGGGCAGGCTTCCCAGAGAGACCTCATTTGGGTCCTCTATGGTCCTATAGCACCAACCATAGAAAATCAGACAATGAGTTACCCAGGCACCACGGGCATGGGGCAACTAGTGTCCCTTCTCAAGCTGCACAATTCGTTTCAGTTGCAATGTCTTACTTGCGAATTTTTAGATTGAGCATATCGCAGTTGGGAACTTTAATGACCTTCACTTCCCCCCAACATGCCACAGGTGAAATCAAGGCACATCCCTGGGTACTTCAAAATTAGCATCCAATTAGCAAACTTTACAGCAGCATACAGAAATGGCTAAATGGCTTAATGGCTACATAAAAAACCCATTATAGATATCAACACTGTTCATACATTCAGCTTAAATCTCAATATTCTTGTCTACTCAATAGAAGTGGCAGTAAAAGAGACTAGATCGCTAACATCAGGCTGATGAACTAACACTAGAGCTTCTCTTAATGGGTTTTATCCCATGAGTCCCATAAGTCCCGCCATCATTAAGAATCAGCTTCTCAAACGCTACACATGTAATTCTAAAAGCCACATTAATCTAAAAACTTTCTTTTCCTCCCACAAGAGTCTTTTCCAAAAAAATGTGCTACATGTATAGCAGGAATTGTCCAACCAAATTGTCAGCTTTATTCTTATTATTATTCCACTGAACTCTTTACTTATCTCCAATATTTATGAGTTCCTTCTCTTTGCCACCTTCTCACAAGCTCTCGCACTCGCTTCTCAAAAATAGCAGGCAGGATTGAAACAGTCAGTTCAAAACACCAGTCAAGCAATCCTTGCCAAACTCAGTGCACCGACCGATATTAAAGACAATTTTGGAAGCGTTTAAATTTTTTTTAGAGGACTTTTCTTGTTCTACGTGCTCGAGCTCCCAAACGTTACACCACTTAAAGCACGAAATATCATACGTATAAAAACGGCTCCGGGAGGCAACACTATCGCACCAGCAGCAAGCAAAAAAAACCCCACTATTTTAGTGCAACATTTATTTGCTAAAATGAGCTTTTTTTAAAAAAAGTTTAAGCTGAACGCCCTACTGCCTCGTGGAGTGGAGCAGAGCAGCAGAGCGGCCATCTCCAGTGCCACTAAAACAATTCCACAGCAGCGGACACCGAGCAGCTCTGGACCAAACGACCGTGGGTCAATGTCTGCATGCAAGATGCAAAGTCAGTCAGGACATTTCGGTCGGTGCAAGGAATCCAGTTCCAACTCGTTTCTCTCTTTCTCTTGACTTTCTGCAAGGACAAGAAGAACATTTGATTTTCATTAGAGACAGATAGCTTGTTCGATCGATCCTCTGTTCGATTATGATATGCATAGTGTCTGATTAAGAACACACAGGGCAGTGAATGAGTGAAATTTCAAATTTCACTTATTCACTGCCTTGTGTTCTTAATCAATCAGATGAGACACTATGCATATCATAATATTCCAGAAAGATGATCAGATCGAAACGGAGTCGGAATGCCCCCCCCGCCAGCCAGCCAACCAAAGCCATACCTGACCACACACAGTTTTGTTTTAGTACCTGCCCTGCGGCTGCCAGCTGCCATCCAGTGCCACTAAAAAAATTCCACAGCAGTGGATGCCGAGATGAGCAGCTCTGTGACCCGAAAAGGTGAAAATGGCCAGTGGGTCGATGTCTGATTGATGACTCCAGTCCTCACATGCAAGATGCAAACAGGAGCAGGACATTTTGGACGGTGCAAGGAATCTGATTCCAACTCTCTCTCTCTCTCTCTCGCTAGTCTGCACCACCTGTGAGTTTCTCAGAATCAGAAACTTTTTTAGTTAGGGGCTGGGATCGGTCAGTTTGCACTGCTGCTGCCTTGCGACTGTGCGAGTCGCTCGCTAGTCGCTTGACCCGCTACCCTGCCTGTCTCTCGAGTCAGTCAGACGGGAGTGGGAGTCAGCAGATATTGTTTTCTTTGACTTCAGTAGCGAGTCCCAAGTTGCTGCAAAAGGAATTCAAAGTCAGACAGACAACAAAACAGTCAATAAAAAAAAATGTATATGGCTGTTGTTTATTTATATTATATTTCCTGAAAATGATTGGGGGGGGCTTTAACTTAGATTGGGGGGGGCTGTAGCCTCCCCAAAATCAACATGGTGACGCCACTGCAGAGGATGGGATTCTATTTACAGACTGGGATGGGAAGGGAATTAGGTTGGTGGGGGGGAGGACAAGCAGCAGGCTGATCAAGACACTGTTCAGCTGGCCTCTGGGCGGTATGTTGTAGATGAAAGCATACAACTGCACTCTGATAGGTGTGGCTGCATCCTTTCAACTACAAAAGGTTTCTGCCCATCAACCAGGCTATACACCATCATGATCAGCTTGCTTCTCATTGGGCTGTCAGTGATGGAGCCTCCTGCAGCCTGAGCTGCACTGCATGCTACACTGACACACCTCTGCAGTACCTACTCCCCCAAGTAGCCACAACATGTTTGCTTCACGTGTGTGCATGCAAACATAATAAATAAGGTAAGTGTGGAGTTACTGGCTCAGTTTTAGCATCTCTGCCCCTAAAGCCAAAGCTGTGCCCCAGACTGGGCTATGTGTTTGCTGTGCTTCTATACCTGTGTGCTTTTGAGGTCAGGGCCCTTTAACTGTCTGCCCTTGTGTTTAAAGGTGGTTTAAACTGATTTTATTGGTTCTAAACTGCGGGAATGTGATTTGGGGTTCTTAGGGTGCAACTTGGCTTTGTGTTTACAATATGCAACTGCCTGAGTACATGTAGAGTCAATTTGCATATTCACACCCATGTTTTGAGTCTGCTATCTAGATAATATGAGGATTAGAGGGGTTTGGATAAACGGGGTTTTACTGTATACCTGTGAAATATTATACTTTGTATTTGTAACTGCAGTTCTGTGCTTAACTGCACTGTAATTTGTTTGCTGTTCCTCCTGTTTCCCTCTCCCCTGGGTTGCACCTGGAAACAACACTTGACTCAGCGTTCCTTTCCTGGTTACCATTTTTTTAATAAATAAATGAATAACTGCAGTGGATCATAGCGTGTGCAAATCAGTGATGGGAGAACTGGTTTGAATAAGTTCTGAAACTTCCAGAACGGTGCCATTTTCTGTAAAAGAACCTTATCAAAACTTCCGATGATGAGCACACCCAGAAGAGGGCTGGAAGCAGAGAAAAGACAGTGGTCGCAGTGGTGTTACACACAGGGTACTGACTTGTAACAGTATATAACACTAATTGTACTGACTGTAGTGCCACTCCACATTGTGTTCAGAATTTTCCTTTCACTGACAATGTTTTATGAGTAGAAAATTATGATTAAAGCTGTTTTCACTCTTTAAACATTTCATTCTTTAAACTAAAAGGCTCTGAAGTTCTGGTAAGTATCAGAATTTGTCATGACTTATTAGAACCTTTCAGAACTTCAGAACGTTTTGTGATTCTTCTCCCATGCTTAGCGCAAACACCACCTTCTGTGTATGACAATTGCATTCATATCCCCATTGCAAACTCTTTTGAGGGAGCAAACACTTTGCTCCCACAATTATGTCTGAGACTGGGGCACTATACTGTATGTTATAATCTTGTTATGTGTCTTTTTTTTTTGTTAATCAAGGTTGTCTACTCCTGGGCCAAGGTAAGCTAGGGTCCCATCTGCCCTATTCTTGCTGTCCTCCAACGGCGACCACTTTCCCAGGACTTACCTAGTCCGAGCCTTGTTCCCCCATAGATTCCCCCCTTGGCGAGGCCAGGAGGGGGGAGGGTCACCCTCCTCTCTGGATTAGCACATCCAGATCTGAGTTGGCAGGGTCCTGGTGGTGACATGGGCAGAGGATCGGCACACAGGGCATCATTTAAGCCTGCCTTGTCTTCCTTTTTCCTCTGATCTTCTCTCCTACACTAGCTGTGGTGTGTATGTCAGTGCATGCATGTGGCAGTATGCACACTCTGTAGAGTCCCATAGCTCCCTCCCTTCATGCAGCTTCCATTCTGCACTGCCATAAAGGCCTCTATCTGGTGGCAGTCTTTCAGAAGAGTCAGCATGCCCTCCCTCCCCAGGAGAAGAGAACAGTCCATTGGACGCTCAATCTTCTGGCCCCCCCCCAGCAACCTGAGTCTGTTCCCGAACTCAGGTTTCCAACATGTGACAGGTAAGGTGCTTGGTGACTCAGCCCCCCCCATGTCACTGGGCAGGCTAATGTTATGTGTCTTAAAAAACTTGCAATACCAGCCACCTAGGTTCAGAAGTGAGTCCAAGGCATTGGGGTTGGTTGGGGGGAGGAGAATTGAGCACCCCAGAGGGCACTGTCCTCCTCCTCCTTCAGGGACCACAGGTGGCAGTGCACTCTGTAGAAACATAGAAACATAGAAGTTGACGGCAGATAAGTACCGCAAGGCCCATCCAGTCTGCTCATTTCTTTTTCTACCTTACAAATGTGCCATTGGCCTTTGCTCTGTCAATGGCCTATCTATTCATACTCATCTGTATTGCTCCCTTATGCCTATCCCATGCCTGTTTGAAGCTCTGCAGCAGCTAAGTGGGCAGGGACATGCTGACAGATGACATGCTTGCATGGGTGCTTGTCACACACCCCTAGGCCAGCATCTCAGAGTGAAAAGGAAAGAAACACCAGAGGAAACTGTGGCAGGGCTGGGGCAGAATGATGGACTGACTCTTCACAGGCCAGCACCAGTGATGCAGAAGCACCTCCCCAGAACCAGATCCAATTGCAGCAGTTGAGGCCTTGCTGCCCCTGCTGTGGGGAGGTTTAGCCATATAGGCAGATAGGGGAGGAAACTGATAAGTCCACAGGGAGCTGGGTGACGGGGCTGGGAGAGTCAGTCTGGATGGGAGCACAAGACAGCATGGAGGCATAAACAGATTTTTAAAAATTACTAGTTGACTCATTGCGCCTTTTGTCTCCTTAAAGATTCCGACTAGTAAAGCATCTTTGCCATTAACGTACATCAGCTATGTTGGCTGTGGAATTTCTGTTGGCTTCTCATTACTTACCATCCTCCTGTACCTTCTAACCAGGTAGGCAAGACACAACACACTGATGGAAATTGAAATGCAAGTCTTAACTTTATTACACGGCTCTTACAAGTGGGTGTGGGAGAACTGGTTTGGATAAGTTCAGAAGCATCCAAAACCTCTCCCACTTTCTTTCAAAGAACCTCATCAGAACCTTTTTCAGGTTCTAATAATGGTCTGATAGTTTTTAAAATAGTGATTTTGCAGCTTAATGTACTCCTGCAGGTCTTTATCCAGTAAGAATGTTATTAGTGGTGGCAGCAGAAAAGCAACAAGGAGGCTGGAATTAGGGCAATAATACTTCAAGTTGTGTTTTTTAGATTCCTTTCCCATCTCTGACAATATCTTATGGGTGGACATTGACAATGATGGTTAAAACAGTTTTTGTACTTGAAACTAAAAGGTTCTGAAAGTTCTGGTAAGCCTTGGATAACTATTAAAACCTTTGATGGCTTATCAGAACCGTGAAGAAGCTCAGAACCTTTTGTAATTCTCTTATCCCTACTTACGGTGGCAGCTGTCCTAACCTTCTGCTTTACCACAACACAGTTGACTGGGTACTGCATAACAGCACTTCCCCTTACCGCAGTATTCGTAACTGTACCACATTAGCTGAAGCGTTACCTTACTGTGTGTTTAGGCAGCGCAATAAGGTAACACTTCAGCTAATGTGGTACCTTGAAGGATACTGTGGTAAGGGGGAAATACTTTTATGCAGTAACCTACTGTGGTCACCTGTTCTGCGGTAAAGCAAAATGATTAGCATAGCTGCCACTGTATATGCAATGGAGTACTTGTGCTAGAGGTTTTGTCAAACAGATCTATCCCATGAAGTTTGCTGACTGATTCTCAAAGTCACATTAATGCAGACGCTGCTGTCTGTGGCATTGTGAGCCAGCTTCAGATTAAATGCTGTTTTACTGCTTTAAGAAATTCCTAGGTTTTAGCGATATTGCATTTTTCCAGCAATTTTTCCTTCCATGAAAATAATTGGGTTTGGCCATTCTCATGCAAATGGTGCAATCCAGTGAAAATCGCATGAAAATGACTGCCTTTTTGTGAAAATCCTGTTTTCAAGAACAATAAATACATGCACAAAATCACAATTCTTGCACCACAGTGTATGATTTTCATGTGACATAGTGATTTTTTTTACACAATGTGTGCAGCAAAAAATAAATAGGCAAAGAAATTTGACTTGTGGAAATATTCCCGCAAAAGTGCAGGAGGCAATGTCACCCTATCCTAGAAATGACATTTTACTTAAGGAGAAGTTGGTGGCCAGCCCAGAGAGCCACATGTCACGGCCATGTCCCCAGTTTATACTGAACAACTATAAAAGTAATATTAAACAATCCTCCCATTTTATTTTATTTAGGTTTTGTTGACTGGGAAAGGACGACTTAGCAGTTCTGCCTATTTTCAGACTTGTCCCGGGGGAGGCGACCAACTGACATATTAAATCAGGTTCAGCTGTCAGTATTTTTAGAGAATAAGGGGAAATTTGGCTAAGACATGGGAAAGTTGCCCTACTCTTTCAAGAAGTGTCATGGGAGACTAGCCCAGTGGCACTGAGGGTTGAGGCGCTGGATGCCACACCTCGCGCCATGCCAGCGACCCGAGTTCGGGAGTGAGCTCAGGTGCTGCGAGTCGGCAGGGGAGGGAACGGATTGAGTGCCCGATGGGCTGCTCTCCAGTCCTGGGGGGAGGGTTTTGGGGAGCTCGGCACTCTGGTGGCCCCTGGTGGAAACTGGGGGTGCTGCAGTAGCATGAAGCAGCATGTACAATAGCATGCCTGACACCGGTAGGGTTGCCATGTGGCAAATATCAGGAGCGTGCACACACTGGGAGGGGTGGAACAAGAACAGAGGAAAAACCTGGCTCGTGGGGCAGGTCACGGCACTGGTCCCCCATGCCTTCCGCCAGGTTCTGCCTTGAATGCCCTTCCAGTATCCTCCCCCAGCTGCCTACCTGCAGTTGGAGTCTGAGTCGCAACGAGCCCAAGAGGCGTAGGGCTCTCCTCCTTGGGTGGGTTAAACCGAGGGTGCCAGCTGTAGGTGGGGGAGAGAGGAGGTACAGTCCAGAGGGGGGCCTCAGGCAGGCAGGACAAGGACCAGTTGCCAGAGAGAGGTCCTCACGAGCCGCAACCGGAGCGAAAGAAAGTTGAAAAAAAAAAAGTGTCATGGGGTCTTTAACATCCACCTGAACAACCACCAAAATAGGCAGATGGGGAAAAGGTTTAAAGTTTCGTCCGAAAAATAACACCTCAAGAGTGGAGAACCACCCCCCTCTTTTTATTATTATTATTTTTTCTCCTACCTCAGCAGACTCCACAGGGGTTATGGCCCCTCCCTCGGAGGAGTTCATCCTCCAGTCTGACCCCCATCTTGTCCACCCCCGAGGTTCCCCCATGGATTCCCCCTCCATGGCAGGGCCAAGTGGGGGGTGCCGGCGTACCCCCACCACCCTGGCACATCAAATCTGGTGGCAGGGGCAGATTCACTGGTGCAATCGGACCATCACAGGTCCTGTGGAGCCTCTGCATTTTCTGTTTTCTCCCAACCCTTCCTTCCAATGTGAGGACGTCGGCTTCAAGCCTCCCGACCCGTACTGCCCTCCAATTACTGCCAGAGGGCAGTCAGCAAGCAGGACAACTAGTCCCGTTCCCTAAGAGAGGAGAGCAGTCCTCTGGATCCTCAATCCTCACTCCCCCCCGCCGACCCCTGGCAGCCCAGGCTTATTCCCGAACCTGGGTTGCCGGCATGGCGCAATGTGTGGCATCCAGCACCTCAACCCTCAGCACCACCTGGCCAGTGACATCATAAGTTTTTTAAGCACACTGATTGGGTAGAAGTTTTTTGAATGGTTCACCAGTCACTATAAATCTTCTGGCACTCCCTCACTGCATTAGATAGCTCTGAGAAAGCTTGGCTAACACTGCGAGAAATGCAAGCAATTTGCCGCGGTAGCCATTATGTCTTTTT
Source organism: Neoceratodus forsteri (assembly GCA_016271365.2). Lineage (NCBI taxonomy): Eukaryota > Metazoa > Chordata > Ceratodontiformes > Ceratodontidae > Neoceratodus > Neoceratodus forsteri. The sequence goes on from CM028130.1 coordinate 1,609,805,221, forward strand.
TTCCTGCATTCGGTGGCATTGTGCTGGTCAGGTCTGTCTGGATGCTTACTGCACTGTTATTAAGTGAATAAACAGGTTTTTCACTTTAAACCATTTCTGTGCCTCACTGACTATGGGTACTTTTCTGACCTTACTGTGATACTTATATTTAGGTTCTCTTTCCCAACTTCAGAGAATTCAACAAGTGACTGTGAATTTTTCACAAAGGGTACTACCCACCAATGCTCCAAAAGTACTTTGTAATGAAATGTAATCGACAAGTAGCTTAGAAATCTCTGTGGAAATCACAGACAAGTATTATCTACAACAAAATGTCAAACTAAAATTGCAAGCTGCTCTTTTTGTGGGATGGACAAAGTTACTAAACAAGGGTGTAAATTCTGATTATAATCCTTCTTGGAAGAACCTTTTTTTTTAACAAAAACTTAAAGATTGCATGTCCAAAAATCTTTCCTGCAATTGCAATTGAAAATAGTCAAGGCTACTGATTTACGATGTTTGATGTCATGAATTTCCATTTTCAAGATTTCAAATTTAAGGATTGCATTGGTAATTCCTACTCACATTTTGGCATTTTATCAGGGTTCTACTGTGAAACTTTTAGTAAGTGTATAAATATTCAAAATAAAAGAAGGATAAGCGATTTAAATAAAGCAAAATGAAAACAGTATGGGAAAGAATGTACAGAAAAAATACAAGTTATGTAGAGTCACTGATCTGTTAAAAAAAATGCCAAATTCCATGAAATGCTTTGTTTTTACCAGTGTGTAGAAACTCTGAATTCTGGAATTTTAAAACTGAAAATCAGTGGCCTTGAAAATAGTGGTCTATCAAGGACTCATGGAACCCATTATTCACATATGTGCAAAAGCAGAGTACAAAGCTTTACGCTGCACTTGCCCTTGCGCCTCATGCAGATCTTGCTGTATTCAGTCAAACAGCGCACTGTCACTATCTGACTGAATATAGGACCATGTCAGCACAGCACTAAGTCAAGTAGCACCACCCCGACAAGGACATGGACTGTATATGGATCATAGGGAACTGTGCTCCTGGACCAGATGGTGCCAGGAGCCCGTGGCATGATATTCAGTGGAGAAATGCAAATGAGCCAGTCGGGCATGCAAGGTGGTAAGGGGCCTTCTGCATGTCCTTTATGAGCTCATTTGCATGGGAAGCGGCAGCAGTGTGTGCCCATCCTGTGGTCACCTGCCACATCAGGTATGGTGGCGAGTGGCCCCCCACCCCAAACAGCAGTCCCTTCAATGCAAATGTCCTCCCTGGTGTCCAGTTGCACCCTCCCACCCTTCAATCACCCATCCTCATAATATTCATGGATGCCCTGGTGTCTATTGGCACCCCCCCACCCTCTGGCCACCCATCCCCATAATCTCTTTTTCCCTGGTGTTTAGTGGCACCCCCACCCTCCGATAACATATCCCCATGCTCTTTATGTTGTCCCTGGTGCTTAATGGCACCTCCCACCCTCCAATCGCACATCCCCATACTCTTGCTATTGTCTCTGGTGTCTAATGGTACCCCCCCACTTGCCGATTGCCCATCCCTGTATAATGTTTATTGTTCCTGGTGTCTAGTGGTGCCCCTTTGCCAGCTGATCCCCCATCCCTACAAGTATTGTGAATTCCATGGTGTCCAGTGGCACCACCCACCCTCTGATCCCCCAGCACGTCAGGCTTAGTTAGTTCCTGGTGTCTACCTCACCACCTGCCGAGTACCTGTCTCAGTGCTCCCCAGACTCCCCAGTGGCTAGCTTCCCCCTACGCTTCCCACACCAAGCACACCACCCAGCCAACCCTCCACACCCCTCTAGGCCATGATGCGTGGAGAGTTCTATATGGTGACCTGCACAGCCCTCCTCTCACCTTCTCAGCCAGCCTCCATATGGGAAGATAGGGTGCACATGTATGTACCATACCCATTAATTATCTGAAGGCCCTATACTGCAAATTCTTTAACATCTTTTCAACTTCTCAACATTTGTAACTTTGCTATGCTACCCCCGGCATGTGGGACCTGTACAAAATCCTGACACACAGAAGCCCGACGCTCACAATCATGATGCCAAAATCCTGACAGCCAGTTCCTGATGGTAGAGTGGACCTCCCAGCAGCCAGATTCCCCATGTATGGCAGACCGAAGTGTTTATATAAATATAATGAGGGGCGCAGGTGGGAGAGCCCCCCTGAACACTGTTGGCAATTGCAATTTTGACATTTTTCTATTGTCAGGAATGAGGCTATCAGCATTTTGGCGTCAGGATTGTGAGCGTCGGGCTTTTGTAGTAGATCCCTGGCATGCATATTCTAGCACTGGCCTCAGAAACAACTTATCATAAAGGATCAATTTTCAAAGGGTAGGACACAGATGCAAATGTCAGGCCAAATGTGTCCTATCAGCCTTGCATCTGTGTGGGATAAAAAGTCATGATTTACAGAAAATAAATTATGCAAATGCGATTTGCTTTTGGAATTGCATATTTTATTTGAGGTGAAATTCAAATGAATGCCGACCCTCTAATAGATAGTCTACCAGTTTGGATGCTTATGCACATGCCTGGAGTCCCGGCTTTATAGGTCAAGTAATGAATTAAACATGTTAGAACACTTGTTTTAGCAGCGCGGTCACTTTATGGTGCTAAGGAAGGTGTCCGCTATTCAAAAAATGTTTTGGCTGACACGAGTTTAAAAAAATCCAAACTGGTTCATGCATTGTTACTGGTGCTTCTGTGCCATGTTAGGAGTGCATGCACGGGAACGGTGAGCTGCCCAGGATTTCACTCAGGATAGGTAAATACTAAAAATATAAAAAAATATCTCAAAATGCGCAGTTTATGAGAAGCAGCCACAAACGTATGATGCATAGTAATACATTTATGTGCAGGTATAGTTTTTAACTGGGGTTATCAGCTAAAATCTGACAGTGTCCCTTTAAGTAATGTCAAAAAACATAAAGACCAGCAATGGCTTTATTACTAATTAAGTTGGTGATACTTGACCCTTAAGGTCAATTTGAATAATCAAACTCAAAAGTTTCTCATTGAAGACAGCCTTTACAATATCACCTCCAAAAAACTATTGGAGATATGGATGTCACCTTAATATCCTTGCTAAATAAATCTTATTTTTCTTTTTATGGAAGCATTTTCATTTTATATATCGGTATTCTTCCTTCAGTGTATGCTAGGTCCTCCCTTAAAATGCTGTGCTCGGGCTTTTTAAATCTACGAATATGTATTGTCATCAACATATCGTAATCATTGTCCATTTGTTTTTAAGTCATTAATCATCACCACCACCAACACCAACAACAACAAGAAACCTAATTTTATCCCCCTATGGACATCCATTTTGACACCACCTCTTCTAACATAATTAGTTTCTGTCACAACAGGGCTGCGCGGACCCTCATTTTCTCCAGTTTATTCAGAAGAAAAAAATCATGGTCAATATGGGAAAAGGCTTTTTCATAAACCACAAGGATCGCCCTGGTTTCTTTTCCTTGATTTCTTTCCAGCTTGTATGTGTTAACAACTTTCAGTAATGCCTGAACTGTTGAAGCCCCCCCTGTAGTGATCCAAACTGATTCGGGTCAAGCTGGGGGTCTAACCTCCTCCATTATCTGATGATATATACAAACCCCTCAGACACTTAGTGCAAATCAGTGAAATAGTTCTAACATCAGTGACTTGGTCATTTGGGTTTGTTGCTACAGGAATAGGTTCGATGTTTGCATGCCTCCACATGCATGGCAAGGCACCCTCGGTCATTAAATGGTTAAACACATTACAGAAGGTGGGGGCAAGAATGAAAGCCTCCTCCTTTCAGCACCTCATTGGTACATTTGGGACTGCATGCCTTAGTAAAGATGATAATTGCCTCTAAGCTTAATGCAATGTTTTCACTGCTGTTTGGAGTTAAATATCAGTATTTTACTAACTTCAACTGTTAGGTTTCACCTTTGGTTGCAATAAAGTATGTCATTCCATCAATCACATTTGTGGAACAGCACCTGTTGCATTCCTCTGCAGTTTCTTTATCCACAGGACTGAGCCCGTCTTGCACTTCCAAGAGTTTCTTTAGTCATACAGCCAAACTCTATGGCAATTAAATAAGTGTGGTTGTGTTAGTCATATAACAGCGAGAGACCGTGAATGGCCAAACTACGCATTGCACAAGCAATTGATTATAATATGGACAAGAAAAGTCCTGTCATCTGATTGGTCAGTCTGTGTCTTTACCTATAAATACAAATCATAACATATGCACAGGTAAAGTCCCACCTGTAAGTTTAAATCTAATTAGAGTTTTTTTTTTTATCTTTTTTGTTTTGGATCTATTTTATAATTGCAATAATGCATTCCATGGAATGTGTTGTTGGATTTACCCACTTTGAGTGTTTTCGGTACTTGGCTACACCTCATGCCACATCACATATGATGTGGGTTAATCCCACAACAAGATGGAGCCTTGTCATGCATTACTACGTAATTATAAAATGGGCAAGAAAAATCCAATGATCTGATTGGTCAGTAGCGCTCCAGACTTGAGCGGTAATTGACCAATGATGACTTGGTGAACTACCATCTGTGATGGTCTGCACAGCCCCTTTGTAGGAATATTTTGACACACAAAAATCCATTGGCTGGTATCATCATGACCTGCACTATCCAGCTCAAACTACCTGTATGTGTAGAAACAATTTGCATAAGTAGAGCACTCACACATTTTTCTCAAGCTAGCGTATCTATGTGAGCCAACTAGGGTAGAGAATAAAAATCCCGCTCAGTATTTCTAGCTTTACAAATGACAATCCAGACTGCAGTGCTACAAAAACCATAGTTTGTGAAAGTATTTTTTAAAACATGATAGTGCGAAAATGTTGACCTATAATTTTATATTCTATTTTAGATTGCACCTTCCCTCCTGACTTGTATAATACCCTCTTTTCCCATTTTGAGTCTGTTTCAGCACTTTTTTCACATGTAGAATAAATAAAAGTAGCACTCCTTTTAATATGGTTTGAAGCAGGTTTTGATCAGCATTCTCACCTGTTTTGTACACCTGTTGTCCTGTAAGGTCAGGGAGCAGTATCTGCTGCTTGCTAGTCCATTACAGTCACAAGAAAACTGATCTTATAAATCGGTAAGGAAAAAAATCTAGAAATGTCATTTGCCAAGAGATGTCACCTGACCATGCATTAAATCTCTATAAACACACAGTCAGGTGCTGAATCTCATTTTCCTCTCCAAAAAACCTACTTAGAGTCATTTTATAAGTGTAATAAGCCCCTCCAGGGTGTGCAGCATAGAATTTTAATGCACTTCCCAGGGGTATAGGAGAAAGGGGAAATTGTTTAACCAGGAAAGGCACACCGAGCTTGTTTCCAGGTGCAACCTGAGAGCAAAAGAAAGTTAAGTGACTTTGCTCAGGGACACATAGTATGCAAGTGAGGGCTAACTGGATTCAAACCCAGGTCTTCAGGTTTGCAGTTCAATGCTTTTAACCATTACACTGTACTGCCTCTTTCACAAGTTGAGGATGCACCTGGATATGAACCAGAGACCACGTGGCCTTCGGCCTCATGCCTTATTGCAGCCCTGGGGTGTGCATTAAAATCCTATAATGCACACCCTGTCGTGGCTTATTACTTACTTAAAGAATGGGTTCTCAAAAACAACACAGAATACTGATGAAAACCCGGTCTGAGCCTTATTTAAATGAATGCTCCTGAAACTGTACAAAAAGTGGTAAAGACGGCTCAAAATGTTAAAAAAGGAATATCAAGCAAGCCAGGAGATAAGTGGTAATCTAAAATAAAAAAAAGTATAGGACAAAATGTTACACTATCATACACTATTGCTTTAAGATGGTCTCTTTTCATAGTCAATGTAATACAACATTTGAGATAGTTAACTCCCATAGGCTCAGGCATTTAAAGTGTGATGGCCTTGAACCAATAGCAACCTTGCCTTTTTCTCCACCTGTGTCAACACACTGTGTTGTGGAACTCTTCCACTCCCATGGGATAACAGTCCCAGAGGAACAAAAAATCCATCTTCTGCAGTGTATGTTTGTTTTACCCCCTCTCTGCATGACTTCCTAATCCTCCAGTTGAGCCCAGCAACCTTCCACATTTCCAGCACTTATCTCAGCACTCCAGCACTTACCTTGGCATTCCAGCACTTACTTCTGTACTCCAGATTTTACCTCGGCACTCCAGCACTTACCCGGGTACTCCAACCCTTACCTCACCTCTCCAGCACTTGCCTCCACACTCCAGCACTTACCTCCACACTCCAGCACTTACCTCCGCCCTACAGCTCTTACCTCCACACTCCAGCACTTACCTCCACCCTACAGCACTTACCTCCGCCCTACAGCTCTTACCGCCAAACACCAGCACTTACCTCCACACTCCAGCACTTACCTCCACACACCAGCACTTATGTTGGCACCCTGACCTCCTACACTTTCCCACCGTGGTGGACCAGGCCACAGCCAGGCATCATCCACCAGTGCTCCTGTTAATGTGGTGGGAGACACTCCCTCCGGGTTTAAAGCAGCTGATAGCAGAAAGCAGGGCCTGGACCCGCCAGCTATGATGCTGCTCAAGTTGGAGGATTTTTCTGGTTAGACCCTTCCCAGCATGCATCTTTTTTTTTTTTTTACTTTATAAGTTTTTATTGAGAATTTTATTTTTGTCAAATGAAGTTTATTCAACATTTTCAAATACACAATCAGTACTCACAAAAACATTCATTCTCCTCCAAAATAGAGTGAAGAGAACATAACAGACAATTAATCTACATAGCTGTACAAAGAAAAAGATAAAGAGAGAAGATAATACACAATCAGCTGTGATGCTTCTTATCTGGTCATTTCATCAGAATCAAATTACTTCTCAGAGTACAGCTCAATTCATATATCAAACTTAATTAAATTGCTAGGTTTACCCATATATTAGTATCGTGTATCCACCTTGGTCTATGGATAATGTGGCAGCCAGCCTTGGGCCCTCGCTGCATTGCCTTCTGTCTTAAGAGAACTTAAGGTGCATTTGTTTTTTTACCAGTAAACTTTATTAAACATTTTAGAAACAAACCCCCCCCCCCCAAAAAAAAACACAACATTAAACATACAAGCAAGGAACCTCAATCTTCCTGTCAACATTCAGGGAGGTTGGGTGTGGACTTGATGGTACAGGAATTACAGTGTAAATAAGGTAACTGTATCTGGTCCAGTATCGATTATTGAGAATTTTAAAATAAAATACACACATAAAATTATAACATCGGAAAAAGTACACAAGGTAAGTACAATCTACAGATGGCTATGTAGGTTACGAATCATACAAATATATATAGTTCTATGTGCAGTAATTAACAAATAATTATCTGTGTAGTTTGAGAAAAATTGGCTGGAGATAAACTATTCAAAAATGGGTGCCAGATTTGATTGTACTGGGGCAGTTTATCAAGAGCCAATGAGTGCCTGCGGCACAACCTGTAAGCAGGGAGCAGCCAACGTTGCAAGGTCACCCACAGCACCAAACCTGTCCCATTTCCCACCTGCTTCTTCTATATTTTCTTCTTTCTTTATTTAGAACTTGCAATCCTGAGAATAGCCTCATTTGGTTGTAACACCTACTATGGTTTCTATGAGGGCTCTGGGGGCTTGAGAGCACCATGGCAAGATGCTTACACTTACAAAACTCTTAACATTCTACATGTTAAATTTGACAGAGTAAATAAACACTTACTGCAAATGATAATTGGCAGTGATAGAGTGAATGAGTAAAACACATGGTCTGCAATCCACTAATGAATGTTAAAGAGCACCTTTTATGGTGCCCCCCCTCCAAAGCCCACGTCTCCAGGTTACTTCTGCTGGAGTCATGGGTGTTGGCAGGCATACTTCAGTGTACTTTGCTGAGCGCAGTAAAATCTGGAAAATCTAGGGATAACATGAGCATCAGACCATGGCAACAAACACGAACAGAGCCTGATGTACCTGAAGAACTGCTTTTCTCCTCCTTGGGTGCTTTAGTGTGAGTTTGCGAATGATCTTTGGAAGTTGTGAGGGTGCTAAACTTTGAGGCCATGATTGTAGGAGTGACCCAATCGAGTATGTATGCAAGAGTGCTGGTGTGTCTGAACTTCTGTAAGGCTGGCTACCTTGCTATGATACAGAGGCTCATCACAATTTGTAACTTGGCAAAAATGAAAGTGCAGAAATGGAGCATTTCTATTGGTCAATTAATAGTAGCCAGCCATGCATTAATTCCCAAGTAATGCACAGCTGATGTTGTAGTACTGTCTACGACCAATAAACAAATCACAAACCCACAAGAAACGCTCCATTTGAGCCCTTTAAGTTTTGCCGTGTAACAAATCAAGTAATGCACGGTACTCGTAGTAGTACTGTACATTACCACCCATAACTCCAAACCACTGTTTCTTCCCACCCAGCCACCCACCCACCCACAGGACCATGATGAACTCGCACCACAGTTCACTATCCATTTACAGAATATGAAGCGGTGTAATAGTAGCGCTGTTATGTCAGAAAGCTAAAGTGGCCTTGTAATAGAAAGTTGTACTTACAAACGTCCTTCGATCGGGGAAAGGTGACGGAACGAAAGTCGCAGTAAATAAGACTATTCTGCTGGAAGTCTGCACCGCAAATGCATTACAAAGAACTGTTTGCTGCAATATCTATGGCAGTTGTAAACAGACAACTGGTTCGATATCACGTTACTCGTACACAACTAACGGCAGACTCATAAAATAAGCAATGATAATATTGGTATCAGTTAGAGAACCAGTCCATATTAAAGTTAAGATGGTGCCCGTTGGATGATAATAACTGTAAAATATTGGGGGCAACATTTCCATCAACTCTAGAGTATAAATTTAAAATTCCTGGTTACACCCCTGGCTGGAATTCTTTTGTGTAAAATAATATATATTTTTTTATTGCAGCTTGTTAGTAGTGGAAGGGATCATAATTCTCTGGTATGGAGCCTGATACATAAAACCTTCTCCTTCCTGGTATGAGCGCTTCACCCCTGCACTCTGACGTTTTGTGATGTAAGAGTTTGAACAGCGTGGGGGATATGCTCCATCGGAAATAATAGGGCCTTCTGTTGAATGCCCATTCTCAATATCTGAGTGGTCCATTTCGGTCGAATCAAAGCCACTATTCGACAAACCAGGAAGGTACTTAAGTCTGGTGTGAAAACCTGCTTGACCATTCCAAAAGTTATGACCCAATTCAAGTAAGACATCTTGGAATTTTATGATGTGTTAGTTCTAAAGCTTGCAGTAGTTATACTATATATAAATATGTCCCATGGAGCCACTCGTTGCAGTATGAGTGGTTTCACGCGTGTCTGCCTGAGAGAGAACAGCGAAGCTGAGCTGTTCTGACTCGAACAGAAGGCAAGTGATACCACTCTTACACTGCAACAAGTGGCAACAGGGGACATATTGATATATTATAGATCGAGCGATTAATGTTATTTTTTAACTGTCCTGGAATGTGCCCATTTACAGGGCATCTGCACGTGACATGCTCTTCACAGAACAAGAGTGTCTCACGCGCAGGGGAAAGGAGTGCTTTGATTGGTTGGGAGCGCTCCCTTGATCTATAATATATTAGTCAGTGCTGTTGCTGTCCTCTGCAGTCCCAACGTTCTTGTCTTATGCTGGCCATGAAACTTCAAGATAAAGGAAATGCCCTGCTGTTTTCTATAGTTGAAAGTGTATATGAGTTAGACAAAAAATGCTTTTAGAGAATACACGGACATCACAAGACTTGTATCAGAATTGACTGAGAGTATAACTTCTGGAGGCTTGTTAATATATGCATTATCAACTCCCATGATGCCTTGTATGAGTGGGGTCATGACCTTTACAATGGGGTCAAGCAGTTTTTCACACCAGGGCAGAACGGAGTGAAGCAACCTCATTTATATTTAAATTAGGATGACATTAGGGGGATGCAAGAGAGGGAATCATTGTTCATGCCTACAGACTACACAGGTATACAGAGACAAAGGGTGAGGGGACTTTCCCTTTAAGCTCTGTGTTCAATGACTGTTGCATTTCGAAGGAAAGAAGCAACAGGGACAGGGACAGGAGCGCGCTGGTGGGCTGTGTTCAGGAATGAGCCCCGGGATGTCAGGGTCCAACCAGGCGGAGGAGGAAGACAGAGTGTGCCACAGGATATTCTCCAATAGGGAGGGAGGGAGCCAGTATCTGCTGCACTACCACCATTTGGGTGACCATGGGTGGTACTGCAACAGGAGCTGTTGTGAGGGAGGGGAATGCCAGTTGGCTTTGGCATGCAAGGCTCTGTGCATGCACTCCACTGAGCTGTAGACTGACCTTGCAAGAAGAGGGGTGAAAATGGGTAAATCCCACAGGACAGCAGTATGATGCCAGCACTGTTTGACCCCACAAGGTCGACTGCCCACCCCACCACCCAGAACTTGGCTGTCCCTTGGCGATAAGCCAGGGCCTCTGCAGACCCTACCATGGAGGGGCAAGTCTCCGGTAAGATGTGGTGGAGTGTAAGTGGTAGAGAAGGCAGGACACAGGTGGAAAATTGCTGGCTGAAGTAGGGGTCACTAGAAAAAAGGAACAAAATAAAAACGTCTTGCCTCCTTGATGTTGTCAGGTATTGCGTTCCAGGTGATTTTCTCAAGCTTTCATTTATATTTTTTTCAGAAGCAGAGTCAAATGTGATCATTCTACCATGATCCACGTGAACCTGAGTGTAGCACTGTTCCTGCTGAACCTCACCTTCCTGCTGAACTCCTGGCTCGCGTCGTTCGACATAGAGGGCCTTTGCCGGTTCATAGCCATAAGCATGCACTTCTCCCTCCTCGGCTGCTTCAGCTGGATGGGGCTTGAAGGCTTCCACTTGTACCTCATGATACGGAAGGTCTACAACATCTGCATGAAATTCTACCTCTTGAAGCTTTGCCTGATTGGGTGGGGTAAGCAACGTGTGGCGATTTGATCCCTCTCAAACATGTATCGTAGATCAAGGGAGTGCTCCCAACCTATGGGAGTGCACCTTTCCTCCGTGCACCAGACACTCTTATTCTGTCAAGAGTGTCTCACGTGCAGCTGCCCTGAAAGTGTGCACATCTGGGTAATTTATTTAAATATTTCATATATTACTGATAGACTTCGATCAATAATATATTAATACGGCCAAAGAGATCACTCTTATGGTTGTAAAAGTGGTTTCACATTCTTAGAAATCCCTATGATTTGCGGTTCTTATACCCTAAGAATGAATGTGAGACCACTCTTACAACCATAAGAGTGGATTTGTTGCCCGTATTAACATGCGTGAGTTCCCGCCACCAACTTAACTGTAAGTTGTTTATGTGTGTGATGCCACAGTCCATTCAGAGGGGTGAGACCTTCTGGTTTCTCTCCTGTTCTTCATCATAGATCATGGGAACATCATGTGAGGCTCCTGATCAATCAACGGCACTCATTTTATGTATAATTTGTATTGTTTCCATCAGTATTGCAGCAAAAGAACAAGAGAAATGTGCAAAACCAATGCTATACATGATACTTACAGGAAAATGCACATATAGCAAGAAAATTCAATATATTCAACGTCATGGATTTTGGAAACAGTTATAGAGCTAGCATATAGTTACTTTAACCCATTAAAATGTCATTTTGTATTGCATTTTCTGTTGGGGTCCATATCAGTGTATACGTTCAACTGTTCCTTAAGTTACTGTAATGAATCTTTTCATAATACTTGAGTTCCAAGAAAAGATTTTTCTGTAATACATAATTTGAGGGTTTCTGGTCCTTCCAATATCTATTATAAAATGTGTAAGGAAAATCCTGCTTCCTGATATGGCTGTTACTTGTGCATTAGATATGTCTAAAGCACAGGTAAAAACAAGTTCTGCCAAGCAGGACTCATCACCAAAACCAAATCTGTGCACATATTTTAGAATTTCAAACAGTCGCCATTTTTTCTCTCCTTCATAGAGAACAGCTCCTTTTTTTCCACACACCATGCAGCCAAAACCCTCCCAGGCAAATAAACAGTTTCAAACAGTAAGTAGTGTCATCTTTTCCCCAATTTGCCAGTGTCTGATTTATATAACCAAAGGCACTGCTTGGCCAACACCTCCCCCCTCCGCTACCAGACTCACTCGCAACTACTCGCATCAAGAAATTCAAAACTGAATTTAAAAAAATACAGTCGTCAATCCTTCTGTTCTTTTTTGAATCACCTACTTCATCTTGTTCCGCAGTTACCACTATCGCCCGCTTCCTTCTTGCTTAGAATAAGCAAGTTACATTACCAGTACCATTTGTCGCTGTGCTTTTTGAAAGACTGTGCTCTCCTTCCTCTGCAGTACCCAGTACTGTCCTTCATTCTTCCATGCATCAAGAGATGGCATTGTAAAAAAAATAAGTTCCCCTACCAGCATTAAATGGTTAACACTTATCTGTGCTTCTTCCTCAGTGCTGTTTTCTGGTTGCTCTATTGTCCTGTCCTTGAATCTCCTCTTCCTGCAAACAGAGACTTGTACAGCAGCGAAAACACACATAAAAAATTAAAATTCAGATGTAGAAATGCTCTCTGTTTCATACTGCAGTGCAGATGTTTAGCTAACACACACAGAAGCAGTAGTGAAATGTGCACAAATGGGGAAAAAAACCTACAACTACAAAAGTCTAATTAGGACGAAAGTCCCAAAGCAAAAAACAAACAAACAAAAAAAGCAAGCAGAAGAACTACTTTAGGAGAAATTAAGTCAAATGTTGATATTTTTTTAATATTTAAATCTGTTGGTTTCAGTTTTTTCTTTCATATAAAATGGAGGGACCCATTTTATAAGCACAATAAGACACTTCAGGGATGTACATTAGACAGTTCTAACATACGGCTAGGGCTGAAGGCACTCGAACTGTGGCTTCGTACCTTATGCATTTGAAATATCTACCTATGTATATTTAACAAAACTAGGTTCAGCAATTTCTGATTTGGACCTCCTGGAATGGATTGTACAGTTGAAGTTTCTAGCAAACATAATTCAACCTCAGTATGAAGATCAGTATTTAGGATTCTGTTTATAGCTGTGGTTACAGAGTTCCAAAAATGTGGTAATTTCAAGCATGCAACCAGTACATGAGATAGTGCACCTGTTTCTTATGAATGTCTATTACAATGTGGTGAAAGATGCCATTGAATTTGATTAGCAAATATGGTGCTTAATAGATTTGCCACTTATTTGCGTTGCTTGTGACATGCTCTTATTTCCATAAATGTTTCTTATGCTCTGTGACCTAGCAACAGAATTTTTGCTGATCGCACCATAAAAAAATGTGCATTTTTGCAGCAACAGAAAGGTAACTAAAAAAAAGTTATGCACGGTCTACAGTACCTAGTGTTGCTCAGATAGTGCTTTTGTGGATCCTACCACTATCTGTCAGATAGTGCTGGTATCTTACCTTGGATCCTACCAAAGACAGATGTAGGATCCAGGGTCAGAAAGTGATGGATCCTATGTCAGATAGTTAGGATCCAGGGTCAGATAGCAATGGATCCTAGGTCAAATCCAGGGATCCTATGTCAGATAATTAGGATCCAGGGTCAGACAGCGATGGATCATAGTTAGGATCCAGGGATCCTAGGTCAGATAGTTAGGATCCAGGGTCAGATAGTGATGGATCCTAGGTCAGATCCAGGGATCCTAGGTCAGATAGTTAGGATCCAGGGTCAGATAGTGATGGATCCTAGGTCAGATCCAGGGATCCTAGGTCAGATAGTTAGGATCCAGGGTCAGATAGTGATGGATCCTCGGTCAGATCCAGGGATCCTAGATCAGATAGTTAGGATCCAGGGTCAGATAGTGATGGATCCTAGGTCAGATCCAGGGATCCTAGGTCAGATAGTTAGGATCTGAGCTGGATCAGTTGCTAGGATCCACAGGATCCACAATATTTGTAGGATCCATGCACTGTATCCTAGAGGGTAGGATCCATGGTCAGACAGCACTGCTGTCCTACCACAGCAAGTATCTGGCCAAATGGGAGGTATCTGTTAGTATCCTGATTGCTAGGATACTATCTGAGCAACACTAATGATACCTTTATAGGGACACTAGGACTGTCTTACAGATATGGATGTCTCATATTGGGTCCTTGAGGCATGAGAACTGCTCATCTTAGCTGGCCCGTCGGTGCAGCAATAGCACTCTCACTCGCGATGCTGGTGACCCCAGTTTCGGAATGAGCTTGGGCCATCAGGGGCTAGCCGGGGGAGGAGGGCCGAGCATCCCAAGGGATGCTGTCCTCCTCTGTGGAGGAATGGCAGTCAGCTCCACTGCTATACTGCCCCCTGGGTAACCACAGGTAGCAGTGCAGTGGAGTGGTTTGTAGGTGGGAGGATGTCGACAAGCATCGTACCATGCATGTATGCATGGCTCTTGACGTTGACATCCTGGGGACACAGGGAGTAAGCACAGAAAACACCCCAAGCAGCTAGATGATGCTGACCTGCTCGCGTACACCTTGCTACCTGGGCACTGCCTCCCTCAATTGGATTCTTCTGCAACAGAGGTAAGGGTGGCCCTGCTGTTTCCACAAGAGGAAGAAAGTTCTGGAGGAACACGGGGAAGTATAAAGTAAGTCCCAGGGGATGCCAGGTGCTGGGACAGGTTGAGCAAATGGGGGGCTGGCTGAAGAGCAGGGGGAATAAACAATCCCCCCCAAAAAACTGCTCACCTTTGGTTTGCAGTGCTCTCACACTTAGAACGTGCAAGACAATACTTGTATCCCCAAGAGCCACTCCTAGCATCAAGATATACTTTAAAATTTGTTTGCCCTGTTAATAATATTGCATGCTAAGTTGGCTAATCAGCACCGCAGTAGAGCTACTTAGAAATGAGCTAGAGTTGTCGAGGGCTGTCCGCAGGGGAAGAAGATCGAGTGTCCCTAGAAGACACTGTCTTTCTCCTGGAGAGGGACGGCTGTAACTGCCTCAATCACACCACCACCACCACCACCTGGGAGACCACAGGTGGTAGTACAGTGGCAGCATGAGCAGGAAGGAGGACGTCGGCCAAGCCTTGTGTAAGGCATGCTCAGTTACATCAGCGTTGGTCCCCTTGCACACCATCATCCGAGGGGCTGGGACTGAAAGCTGGAAAATATCCGTTCTGTGCACAGTGATTCTCAGCATGCTCAGGCCTCGACACCAGCCCCCTCCCACTCAGCAACACCCAGAGAACTTCTGCCTCCAGTAGCTGGAGGAGGCTGTATCCAGCCTGGTTCAACCCCATCAAGTCAAGGTGGTGGACAAGACTGTGGGGTTGAAAGTCGACTGAGGTAAGAGACGGGGGGGGTGGGAAGAGATGGACCTGACTGAGGTGAAGGGGGCAGGATCAAATGGAACGTATATAAAATGAAATAAAAAATACTGACTAATTCTTAGTGTTATTGTCTGTAGTTCGTTAAAGGAGAAAACATCAAAAAAAGCCTTTGTCAAGCAAAATGGAGGTATGAATTGTGGCTTAAAGACCGATGGCTTGGGCATTTGCTAGCAATTAATGACCTGATGTCAGAGTTGAACCAGCTGACTACTAATTTACAAGGAAACACCAGTCAAGGAGGTCATCACAGCTGTGGTAGCCCCACGTTATTAAGAAGTTCAGTAAGCTCAATAAAAAGTTCACGATGTTGTGAGACTCACTAGGTCAGGATTCAGCCTAAGACGTGTGGTTCATTGTAGACATAACACACAAATATTGTTTACAGTATAACAAAAAAACCCTCTTTATACATCTACAGTATGAATCCAGTATGGCAGGGATCATCTGGGCAGAGTGGGTAGGCCAAGCAGTCCTTTTCTGCTAACAAATTTTATGTTTCTATGTAAAGTTTAAAAGTAACCAGAAGAGATTGCTAATAGCAATAGTTTTTAACGATTTGAGTCATTAATTATAAAATTAGTAATAGAACTTCATGTCAACTGGTATCCAAGAAAATCATGGGTATCCGGCAGTATACAATTCCATCAGATACTATCTGAGCAGCACTAACCTGCTGAGTAGAGGACACCAGCAAACCAAAACAAGCACCACACTACAAAGCTGGGGTGGGGTGCAGGTGAGGATTGCGTGCCCTAGTACAAAACAAACAAAAAACGCACTCCAGAGCCAGGGGGAAGAAGTATCCCTCCAGAAGCGCCAGGGACCTTGTGTTGAGCTGTTGTGCCAGTGTTGCTGTTTAATCCTCTGATGAATTTTGGAATAAAATCACTATATTTTTGCATTCAGCAGTTTGGACTTGGTATTATTGGATATACCTTCACTGGAGGGATACTTCTTCCTCCTGGCTCTGGAGTGCGTGGTGGAAGTTTTTTGTTTGTTTGACTAGAGGACACCCCCTGGCAGGTCATTAGTGGTCCTCGAGGCCAGGAAAGAGCTGAAGGAGATCCTGGTATGGTTCGCATGGGGTTGGACAGACATCATTCACAGGTCATTCTGTTTATCCACTTGTAAATGGCTCACCCACTTCCCACAGTGCTAGAAGCATCCTTGCCCATACCTGAGCTGGGGTGGGGGGTTGGGCAGGACATTGTGTAGTCGTGCTATCGTGTAGTCAGCCACTGCATTCCGTGTCACCCCTAGCCCATCACAGGAGATTCTAGCTCTGCCAGAACATCGCAATCATTTCCAAGGAGTTTGGGAGCTCTACCTCCAGAGTGCTTCCTTTGTTCCTCTGGCCCAGTGAGACAGGTCTTAGGCACAAACCTCTCCTAGCTGGTCCCTGATGGGTGCACCATGGAACTATGGAACTGCCCTCAAGCACTTAGGCAACGGCATTTGCCTCTGAATTTACACCTGCACTGTCCTGCCCTAATCCTTCCCACCCCCTCTCCACCCTAATCTCTCTTGCTCCCCCTCCTTCTCCTGCAACTGCCCAATCTACCCAAAATCTTAACTCTGCTGCCTTACCCCCTCTCCCTTGACCTTCCTTCATCCATTGACTAAGCCTACTCTGACTGATTCTCTTTTGACCAACCCTTTCATAAGCTCACCTGATATCACCCCCCTTTGACAATGCCTCCCCTGGCTGACTCACACACTGTCTGACCCCTCTGTGTAAAGCTCATAAACATGTTAAGTAACCTGCTTTGTATGTAACCTGTGTTAACTGTAAATTCACTATAATAACTGTATTCTACTTTGACTCTGTATACCCTTACAATATGTATCATCAGTTGTGTAATCTTAAATGCCTCATGTTCCTGTTTTTTATTGTTGACATGGAACCTTTGTAAAAAGAGCTTTTGGCTCAAAGGTGTTATCAAATCCAAGATTTTAATAAATAAATAAATAAACCTGTGATGTCCAAATAATAGCACAACATACTCATCAGGTACCACTGAGAACGGTATATAGGCCTATACTTTGCAACTGGAGCACAGATTATACATAACTCCTTGAGAAAATCTATTTCATAGTCTTCGGGGATAGAAAAAAGTGAAATAATGATCTGAATATACTTGTTTGATTTTGTTTTATTTGTAGTTTTAGGAAATAGTTTTCTTTTTAATTCTCTTATATAACCAGCCTCTCTCTTCATTCATCTTGAGGCCAGTTACTAGAGGGCTCTCAAAGGGTTAAGTTTGACCCTGAGAGTTGTCCTGTAGAAGGGCAAATGGCTTGCCTGGAGACAGGATAACAGGATGTTGGCGTACAGGATGTTTTGTCTCAGCTAGTAATTGGAAAGTTCTGCCTTGAATATTCATGGTCCTGCGTCCCCTGAAACTCTATAAGAAGGGGAAACAAATGGGCCAAGTAAAGGAACAGCAAAGATGGAGTCCAGCCTCTGACTTTTACCAAGGCATGGGTCTGTGGGCCCAGGGATGGTGACAGCGTCCCTGGGTCTGTGTGGCAATGGTCCCAGTCAAGGTCTCCAAGGTTCCCTCACCAGGCCAGGAGGATGGGTCTCCTAGGAGGGCCTCGAGGACCCTGGTGTGAACAAGAAGCAGAATGGCACCACAGGGAGAGTGGAGGGCCACCCCTCAAGGATGGTCACTGGGATCCTTACAGATCCACTCCCACTAGAAGCAGTCTAACAGAGCTCAAGTGTTAAACAGAACAGTCGTTCGTGATGGGCATATGTAAGTAAGCCTTGCTGTAAAGTTGCCCTATTAGGCCTAGGGAGTGTAGCGAAGTATTTCCCCCTGGCAGGTAATCAAATGAATGGGCATCAGGAGAAGGAGGCCTGGCAATAGTTGGGGTCAGCAAATTCCTGTGTGAGGGGCCAGGAATGGGAGCCTGCTTCTTTTGTCATTAGGGCTATCAGTACACTGTCTGAGGGAGGATGGTGCAGCTGGACCAACTGTCAATTAATTAGTGATACTGTCATAATGCTGACATTCTGTTCAATTTAATATTGTCCTTCAAAAGGAGGATAAGACAAGTGCAAGCATAGATTTACCTCTGGGTTAGTGCTCGTCCTACTTGAATGCATGCCAAGCACAAACGGTCTTGGGAGTGCCAGGGTTCCAGGGATCCCACATGGAGATTAGGGAGTGTTGTGCAAAGTGTAAATGTGTTTGGACTAGATCCCTAGACAAATGTAAGTAATTCTGTCTCTTAAGAGCAGGGGTAAACCCAGAAATACTGATGTGGAGAGTATTTCAAGGGAGTTGGACAGTTGTTTATCATCACCCTTTTTAAGAATGGGAATTGTTCTAGCTGCTTTCCAGGCCAGGTGAACAGAGGAAGTGCTGATAGAGAGGTTGAAAAGCCTAGTGATGGGCGCAGCAAGCCAGGCTGCGAACTGCCTAAGAATCCTAGGATGAATACCATCCAGGCCTGGGCTGCTAGTGGCCGGAATGGATTGGAGTAGATTTAGAACTTCATGGTATGTGACAGGGGCCAGCTCCAGGGTAGAGGGAGTAGGGGTTCTGGAGGAA
The DNA here is from genome assembly GCA_016271365.2 of Neoceratodus forsteri. Taxonomy (NCBI): domain Eukaryota; kingdom Metazoa; phylum Chordata; order Ceratodontiformes; family Ceratodontidae; genus Neoceratodus; species Neoceratodus forsteri. The sequence continues at coordinate 1,609,824,228 of CM028130.1, forward strand.
GCAACAGGGAAGACTTTCTCGGGCCCAGAGGGGGCAGGAGAGGGTAGCGAGGAAGAGGGGGAGGGAGTTAAAAGCATTGACAATGGTGAGCGAGTGGTTACGTGGATATCCTTTATAAACATATCAGTGGGTGTCTGGGACTTGTTGTTTCCAAGTATTTCCTTGATTTGGGACCAATACCGTTTCGGGTTGGAGGCAGAGGATGCAAGGAGATTCCTGTAATAAGAACTTTTTGCCAGGCATATCTCCTTCTTGCAGGTGTTCCATGAGGCTCTGTAGGCTTCAAAGTCTGTAGGTAGATGAGAGACCTTCCATGCAGACCACAGTTTATCCCTGAGTTTCAGGAGGTGGAGCAGTGGACACGTAAGCCATTTGGTAACCTTTCCTTTTACCCTTCGCGTGGTGACCGGGATGTGTTTGTTTTGAAGTGAGAGTAGGGTAGAGTTGAAATAGCCTGCTGCAAAATGTATGTCATTGGTAGAGCAAAGGGGAGACCAGTCCACTAGTTCAAGATCCTGCATGAAGGCAACCATATTAAGGTTGGAGAGATTGGAGAAAGTTACCACTTTAGATGGGAAGGAGGGGGAGGGGGTATCCCATGGACAGTACACTTGATAATGATCACTTATGTTGTCTGGGAGTACTCCTGCCAAGAAAATGAACTCCTTCCTATTAGTAAGGATCCAGTCTAGGAGGGTGGCACAGGCACCATCGTGGGAGATCCTAGTGGGATCCTTAATAAGCTGAGAGAGGTTGGCCTTGCTTATCATGTAGGATAGGTGAGAGGAGCTAGGTCCAGCCCAGTCTAGGTTAAAATCCCAATGCAGAGTATGCCACTCTTCCCAGTAACTGATGGCAAATATTCCATGAATTCACCGAGCCCCAGTCTAGAGTTTCTGGGAGGTATATATATATATATATATATATATATACAGAAAATATGGAGTTTTCTAACACCCCCAAGCAGAAGGAGGGAATGAAGGACCTCACAGTTAGTCCGCGGGGAGTCGTGCATCAGGATGATGTTCAGGTGAGATTTATGGTAGAGCACCAGGCCACCTCCTCGTTTAGCACCCTTGCAATCCACACGAAGCATAATATATTCATGAAGCTAGCACTGGGAATCAGTGACTGAGGGCTTAAGCCATGTTTCAGAGATGGCTAAGATATCAAGGCTATTCACTCTGAGCCATGCCTCAAGGTCGGGGAGATTGGCAAGTAGGCTCCTAGTGTTAACGTGAGCAAAGGTGAGACCATCAGATTGGGGCACATGGTGCACAGGGAGAGACTTTGAGGGAATAGATGCCTGTGGGGGGCTGGGATTAGTTTCAACATCCCCAGCAAGAGTAAGGGATAGGGTAAATATCCAGAGTGAAGCAATAATGTACGCCCTTACTGCACTACCAGCGGATAAGGTGAACCTTAGATGGATAAGTCTAATTATTAATCCCAGTTGCTTGATGATAAGCCTAGATGGAGGAAGAGGAGTAGGAATGGGGTCAGCTAGAAGGTTGGAGTAGCAGAAATTATCAGGCGAGCATACATAAGGAGGGGTAGTAAACATAGCAGGACAGGTGAGAGCTGAGAGTGTCAATAGCATAAACGCGACAGAGAGAAGGGTGAGTATTGATGTGGAATCCATAATAAAATAGGAGTAACACAAGGAGACAAAATAAGAGAGGGAGCGAGAACACACACAAAAAAAAAAAAGCAAGGGGGTGAGCAATGGGCAAGGGTGGAGAGATGGGAGGATGAAAGAAGACGGTACCAACAAGGACCGGGAGCAGTGTTGGAGACAGCACGAAAGAAAGGAGTTAAGGTGACCTCTAGTGGCAAGACAGTATAAGGAGCAGATGGGAAACTAGGGGCTTAAAAAAAATGTGATAGACACCAGGTATCGTGAGAGACTACACTTTAAAAGAAACACCAGCAAAGGGTGGGAGGTATTGGGGGTGGGCGGGGCTGGCTAGTGCTGGCAGCAGCTCTCCTTTGTCCGCGGCGCACAGCAGGACTCTGACTCTGTACCTGATTTTGATTCGGGGGGTGGGGGGAGGCTATTCCAGCGATGCCCTCAAGACCTTGACCCACGGTGGGCTCTGTGGAGAAAGAGAAAGGTAGGAAATTTATATCCAGCAACCAGATGTAGTGTGCGTCACTGTTTTAAATTGAATTGAGGAGCTTCTACACTGTGGCCATTCAGACTGCAATAATTGAAATACCAGATAGGATCTTTAGTTTAGACTTCAAAACTTCCTACTCACAGGATTGTTCAGTTTTATACATACAAAACGCTGCACTTAACACATTGGGAATTACCCTGACTGAGATACAGCCAAAGCGTCACAGCTTCCTAAATAAACTAGCATGCGAAGATCAAATTCGTATTTAGCAGGGACGCACTTAAGGTGCAAAGAATTTAATAAATATGCTAAAATCACCCAGGGTCCATTAAGGTGACTAGGCAGTGCTGACTAAAAACTGTAAATAAGTAGAATGCCCCAAAGAAAAAACTATCTACACTGTTGGGCCGACAATAAATATATTAGCAGGTTGATCCCAGCTTCGTGTTTGGTCTCAGTTTGTGTGTGGTCTCATGTTTATTGGCATCCCAGTCTACTGGTTTATGTGTACCCCTACTCCAGCACCCCAGACCCGTGGTGGTAGTAGTGCTTGGTGCAGGTACAGTATCTATGATGTATGGTCCAGGTGCTCCCTGGACAAGAAACCATTATATATCTTTACACATGGGGGGTGCCCATGGGCCTTTTAACCTGGATATCCCAGTTGGGATGGAGCATCTCATTTCCACTGGGGTTCTGCTTCTACTTATTTCCACAGCTGGGTGGACTGGGGCACTGGGAGGTTAACATAGAAACGTACTGTAGATACTGTGAGCAGATAAAGGCCTTACCGCCCATTCCCCGTGCCCAAAATCTGTTTATTAGCGGCATATGTCCCCAGCGATCATTTTTTCCCTTCCCTCCCCAGCTGTCCCACTCAAACCCTTCCCATGTGTCTATACTATTCCCTTCTGAACCCTTCAAATGTTGTAGCGCATACAACCTTCTCTGGAAGCCTCATCCATTTTTCCACGACCCTTTCCATAAAGTACTGCTTCCCGAAGTCCTTTCTTTTTTTTTCCCTTTCATTTATTTTTCTGCCTGATGGCCCTGGACCCGGCAGCTTCCCCCTAGCCCCATCCCTGAACTGGCTCATGGACTTACAGGTTAAGCACCACTTACACAGAGCCGTATCAGTGGGAGGCCAGCCACATAGGGTCGTGTGGCACCTGTGGGGAAGGCTGAGCGAGCTGAGGCATTTTCCTCTGTTTTCTGCTCTGGGATATCTGTGAGTGATGTATGCATGCCCGTGCGTACTGATGCACATGCATGCTGCATCAGCGCATGCCTCCCCATGTCTGCTGGTCCTGCCGATACTGCCACCCAGCCTTCGCTAGGTGGCAGGCAAGCAGCGGGAATCCTCCTTCCCAAGGGCGGAGAGCTGCTCTTGTGATGCTCCATCCTCCCTCAACTACCCAGCCCCAGAGTGACCCGGGTCCATTCCAAAAGCTGGGTCAGTAGCATAGCTAAAGGTAAGGCATCAGCACCTCAGCCCCCTGCACCATTGGGCCGGCCTCCTGACATCCTTTCTAAACCCCCTCCAGCTTCATGGAGTTTCCTCTGGTGCCCCTGTTCCTACTCAGAGTAAACAACTCCCCCTTGTCCACCTTGTTTATCTCACAAAGGTACTTGAACATCTCTTTCATGTCCCCGTCTCTTGTCTATCTTCCAATGTGCACATACTGAGGTCTTCCACCCTCTCCCCTTATTTCCTCCCATGCTGTTCCTCTATCATGTTAGTTGCCCTCGTTTACACCACCACCAGACTCTCTTCATCTTTTTTTCCCCCTTTTTTTCTTTGGTAACCGGATAAGGCCCCCTAGACACAAGTGCCAGTTTTCAGTGGTAACCTGGGAGTACTTGGGAGGTTACGTGACTTGCTCAGAGTCACACAGTATGCAAGTGGAGGTTGTCTGAATCAAACCCAGGTCTGCTGGATGTACCAAGCTCATTACTCTAACCTCTAGGCTATACTGCGAGCCCCAAGTCTTAATTCAAGTGTGGGCTCCAAAACTGTACACAGTACTCCACATGCAGTCTAACCGGAGAGCAATATCACCTCCCTTCTCCTGCTGCTGATCCCCCATGCAGCTCAGCATAAAATGTGCCCTCTCCTCAGCCCTCACACACTATACCAATGCTTTTCAGTTTTCTGTTGTTAATGCCTCTACAGCCCTTCTTCCAATGTCCCCCCACCCCCACCCCACCCCCCAACCCCATTGTTTTGTTATGTGACTTGCCCAAGCTAAAGTGACTATTTGGCTCTAGCAGGGTTTGAACCTGCAGTTTATTGATTGCCAAGCTGGTGCTCTAACCACCAGACCATACTGTCTGCCTCCTTTTGTTTCATTTAAATGTACACTTCTACGCCTCCTCTGCCCCTGCTGAGTGTGGTGGATTTACCCACCTTCTGTCTGGATGTACCAGACTTCATGGTGCTGTGGGCAGAGAAGGGTTTTTTTCCATCTTGGTTTCCCCTTTCTCTTTGTACCATGGATCCCTGAGCCCTACACAGATGCTGGCATTTGGGACATAGTCCTTGGCGTGAGCATATATCGGCACACTCATGCAATATGTAGCACGGTGCATCCTCCCCTGCCTGTGTCGTGTGTGTGCTCCACCACCTGTACGTCTACAGATGGTGATGATGCACAGGATGTGTCACCCTCCGCTCCCCTGTGAGGAGGAGGGCATCTCCTGGGACTCGCAAGCCTCCTGCCCCCCAGGCTGGCCCCCAGTGACCCAGGCTAATTTCCAAAACTGGGTCACCGGCATCATGAGCTGTAGCCCTGCCGCTGCATCGATGGGCTTGCCTGCCTTCTTCTTTTCCTGAATTTTGCAGGTTTTCCTTTACTTTGACCTGGTTTTGTTGTGTAGTACTTCCCTTTGCATCATGGGAGGAGGTGGAAGATTTGCATTTTGCTGCCTCTGGTGCTAATTCTTAGGACTGCTGCTGGTGTTTGATTTAATTTGTGATACTTAATATAGCATGTCTACCAGCTGTGGAAATTAGTAGAATCCAGACTCCACTGGAAATAAGGTGCTACATCTCAGCTGGCTGGGATATTCTACATTAAAAAATAAACAAAAAAAAACTTCTGAAAGTTTTAACTTTTTGCAGCTTAAAAGTTTTTTTGTTTATTTTTTTCACTTGCTGCTGCTTTCACTTGGCCGTAGCAGGCCAGGAAGACACAGCAGCACTTAGCTGGCACTGGCATCCAAGAGGCAGCCTCTTCCTTTTTTTTTCCCTAAAATTTATATAAAAATTAAAAATAATATATTTATAAATAAAAAAATAAATCTGCATCTTACATATAGGGGAGAGGGCCCAAATATTTCTGGAAATATGTAGTTAGGCCATAATGTCAAGCAATATCTAACACTGCTTTTTGCCCTCAGGAATCCCAGCCGTGGTGGTCACCACAATTGGCCCCTTAAACAACCCTTCTAAGTATGGACGCATCAGCTTCACAACCGGAGGGAACCAAACTACCTCTAGCATGTAAGTCTTTGCAGTTCAATGACATATAGAATAACGTATGGACAACCAGACACAGCATGGCCATGTTTCCATCGAGGGGTTGAGATGACATCTTAGGGACCCCAAGAGGGAAGCTCGAGAGGGTTCCTGATGTCATTTGAAGCCTGAGTTGGAAACAAGTTGCTGAGTGATATTTTGGTTGCCCACATATTATTTTTCATAGCATATGGGTTTTATAGCGTATGAGTACATTAAATAGAGCAGGCTGTAGTACTTCTGTTCTTAGTAAAAACAAGGAAAAAATTACTTTTGACATCTAAATGTAAAAGATGAGTGGCAGGTTTGTGTTTTGAAGGAGAGTGGGGGGCAACAAGCCTTACAAGGAGAGACTGTTTTGACAATATTCAAAGGGAAAAGTTGTAATATTGTAATGATGTCACCACTGTACTACAATAACCTTTTGTGATTTTTGATCTAACAACAAGAAAACTGCATGTGTAGAAATCCATAAACAATAGGGGCTAGCCATATAGTACACTTGCATGTTTATCATATTTTATTTAAAAAAGTGGCAGTATAGCTTAGTGGTTAGAGCAACGAGCTGTGAATGAGTGTATATTGTATGGTGAAGTGCTATTCAAGACAGATTTCAGTTTGTTGTAAAAAGTCATTCTGCTGTAGTAGTGAGATATATATATATATATATATATATGTTTTTCTCTGTTGCAGGGTGGTGACCGAGATGAGGAAAGCCTTGTCCCGGTGGTTTTTTGATCATCCACTATATAAAATAGTGTGTGGGAGCTCCCATAAACAACAAGGTTATTCTTCAACCTCGTGGTTATCATGACGACTGAAGGACCTCTCGAGCTTCTCGCTCGAGGTCCTCGTTGTCATGGTAACCACTTAGGGAAAGAATAGCCTTGTTGTGTATGGGCTCCCATATGCTATTCTGTATGTTACATCCAGCAGTCCTGAGTCTGATTCACAAAACCTCCATGTGCTTACTGTGTGACCCTTAGAAAGTCACTTAACTGCCCTGTGCTCAGGGATGCAGCAGCTCAGTGTGCCTTGCCCGGCCCAGAAAAAAATAAAATTGCTAAAATAATGTCAGCCTTAAGGCTGACACTGACATCCAACACCTATATGCCCTCAAATCCATTCGCTCATTGTTCAGATGTAGTAAATAAGTACAAGTTGGTAAGGTTTCACTGCTGGATCTGCCAGTTCAAATTTAACATGGTCTACTTATCACCTCAGTTCCTATAGTGCAAAATAAATGAAAGGTCATAAACTCAGTGCTCGTAGTCTCAAATGAAACAAAAGGGCACTATTAAGTAAGCATTAATACACTACATGGTGGACAGTATGGGCCATACCTGCCCACCCAGAGGTGTAATGAGGCCCAACACCATAGGTCCCCTAATGAAGACCATAGGCCGAAGCACTGGGGCATCTAGCTTGCAGTGAATTGCTTGTCTCTGCCACCACAGTGTGCAATAAAATGTTTATGCATTGCATTTAAATCTCTATGTGTTCCTTTTGAGTGCACTGTAGTTTTCTGCCTTGTAGCCCCTGGATGGGAGAGCATAACCCATACCGTCCACCCTGGAGTGTTTTATTTCACATAGAAAATGGGTAAAATGGTTGAAAAAAGAATAAAAGTTTAATAAATTAAAAGAAAATATTTAAAAACATTGAGGAAAAAAACATTTGGGTAAAATAGTCCTTCCACTTGTACATTGCTAATAGAGTGCACTGCAGTACTACACAGTACATAGAAACATAGAAGTTGACGGCAGATAAGGACCGCAAGGCCCATCCAGTCTGCGCATTTATTTTTCTACCTTATGAATGTGCCATAGGCCTTTGCTCTATCAATGGCCTATCTATTCATACTCATCTGTATTGCTCCCTTATGCCTATCCCGTGTCTGTTTGAAGCCCTGCACTGTATTCATAGCCACAACTTCCTGAGGTAGGCTGTTCCATGCATCCACCACCCTTTCTGTGAAAAAGAACTTCCTCACATTACCCCTTAATCGACCTCCCTCTAATCTCATGCTGTGTCCTCTTATCCTGCTATTTTTCTTATATTGAAACATGTTAGACTCTTTTGTCTTGTTAATGCCCTTAAGGTGTTTGAATGTTTCAATCATATTACCTCTCTCCCTCCTTTGCTCTAGGGTATACATATTGAGTTCAGTTAATCTGTCCTCATACGTTTTCTGATGCAGTCCCTGCACCATTTTGGTTGCCCTTCTCTGGACTGCCTCAATTTAGGTAATGTCTTTGTGAAGGTGTGGCCTCCAGTACTGCATGCAGTACTCCAGATGGGGCCTAACCAGTGTCTTGTAAAGAGGGATTATTACCTCCCTCTTACGACTTGTGATACCCCTACTAATACACCCCAATATCCCTCTAGCCTTACCTACTGCTGTAGAGGTCTGCTTGGATGATTTCAGGTCATCGATGATGATGACGCCGAAGTCTCTTTCTTCCCTTGTGTCTGCCAGCAACTCCCCTCCCAGCCTATAGGTGGCTTCAGGGTCTCTCTTCCCTATGTGCATGATCTTGCACTTCTTTGCATTAAACCCCCGTTGCCACTCTTCCGACCATTTTGCAAGTTTATCCAGATTTCTTCTCATTCTGCCCACCCCATCTGGATCATCTACTCTGTTGCAGATCTTGGTGTCATCTGCAAACAGACAAACCTTACCCTCCAGTCCATCTGCAATGTCAATGATGAAGATATTGAAGAGGACTGGCCCCAGGACTGATCCCTGAGGTACCCCACTTGTGACTTGCATATCTTCTGACTGTATGCCATTTACCACCACTCTCTGTTTTCTGCCTGTCAACCAGTTTGCCACCCAGTTGACCAACGTCTGACCCACCCCAAGCCTAACCAGCTTATTAATCAATCTTCTATGTGGAACAGTATCGAAAGTTTTGCTGAAGTCAAGGTAGGCAACATCAACTGCTCCCCCTTGGTCCACCACTCTAGTTACCCAGTCAAACAAATCTATGAGATTAGTTTGACAGGATCTTCCTTTTGTAAACCCATGCTGTCTTGGATCCTGTGCTCCTGTTGATTCCAGGTGTTGCACTATCCTTTCCTTAAGGAGTGTCTCCATAATCTTTCCCACCACTGAGATAAGACTGACTGGACTGCAGTTCCCTGCCTCCTCCCTGCTACAGCACTTGTGGAGCGGGATCACATGAGCCCTTCTCCAGTCTTCTGGGACCTCTCCTGTGCGCTGAGACTCACTAAACAGTTCTTATAATGGCTCTGCTAGTTCCACCCTTAGCTCCTTTAGTACCCTGGGATGTATGCCATCAGGGCCCATTGCCTTGTCCACCCTGAGCTTATCGAGCTCTTGTAGGACCCTTTCTTTCATGAAGGGACTAGTGCACACCTTCCCCGTGGCCATGGTGCAGAGCTGTGGGCCCTGCCTAGCTTCTCTTTCAGTAATACTGAGCAGAAGTATCTATTTAGGATAGATGCTTTTACATGGTCCTCCTCCTCACATGCCCCCTTATCCCCTTTGATCTTAGCAATACCCCCTCTGGACTTTTTCCTTTCACTAATGTATCTATAGAAAGTCTTGTCACCTTCTTTTACTGTTTGTGCTAGTGTTTCCCCAGTTTGGGCCTTTGCCTGCCTTACTGCCATCCCTGCTTCCCTTAGGGAAGTTTGGTATGCCTCCCTATCTTCATCCTGCTGCATTCCCTTATATTTCCTGAAGGCCAGCCTTTTGGCTCTGACCTTTTCTGCTACTGTGTTTGAGAACCAAAGTGGTTTCCTTCTTCTTTTGCACTTCCTTTTCTCACTAACACAATGGGATGTTGCTTCAAGTAGTGCATCTTTAATGCTTGCCCACTTTGCCTGTACCCCCTCACCTGTATTTCTTTTTGTCAGGGCTAGCTTAACTCTGTTGGCCATCTTATCAAAGTCAGCTCCTCTGAAGTCCCATATTATTGCCTTGGAATAGGATGATTTTGTTCTAGTGGCCAAATTGAACCATACCATGTGATGGTCACTGGCACCCAGGTGACCTTCTACCTGGAGATCTGTGATCCTTTCCCTGTTAGTCAGTACTAGATCTAGAATAGCCCTGTCTCTTGTGGGTTGTTGTACCAGTTGTTTGAGGCCCTCCCCCTGCAGGGAATCCACCATGTGTCTAGTTCTGGCAGATGTCCCTGCTGGTATTGACCAATGTGTATCTGGCATGTTGAAGTCTCCCATTATCAGAACCTCCCCTTTAGCTGTTATGTTTTGTATATCTTCTAACAGTAACGTGTCTATGTCCTCCCCCTGGTCTGGAGGCCTGTACACAACCCCAGTTCATATGGCTGTCCTATCTCCTGTTTTCAGGGTGACCCACAGTTCTTCTGGCTCCTTATGTGTATTCTGAATTTCTGTAGCTTTGATATTTTCATGGACATAAAGGGCCACTCCACCCCCCTTATTTCACCTCGGTCTCTTCTGAACAGTACGTAGCCAGGTAATGAAGTCTCCCAAGTGTGGTTATTGGTAAACCATGTCTTGCTAATGGCTACTATGTCCAGTTTAGCCTCTATCATTATTGCCTGCAGGTCTGGGATCTTATTTCCCAGACAGGCGACAATACATGATTTTCTATTGGTCAGATTTCAGTGTGTTGGTTATTGGTAGGAGGTCCAGCATTTCCTATGTATCGATGGGGAGCTGGACCTTTTTCTTTACCTGGTGATGCAAATGAACTACAAACGTGCTGAACTCCTGTTTGACTACTAGCTGAGGACGGAGGGGTGTTCTTCCCATTCGACATTTTGGGTGCTGCACCCTTCTCCCCATTTGCTAGTTTAAATATTCTGCATAGACATCAAACTTCTACCCCAATGCACTGACTCTCTCCTTAATCAGATGCAGTCCATCAAATTTAAAGAACTTTCACTCCCAAAACTGTTGCCAGTTCCCTACAAATTTGTGTCCTTTTTCCTGGCACAAGCCCTTGAGCCACATGTTTAGCTCTCCTATCTCCCCTTCTCTGACCTTCCGTCCATCTGTCCCACTCTCCCAGACTGTCAGGATCTCAGAGAAGGAGATGCCAAATGAAATGGATGATAGTTTGTCACCCAACCTGGTCAGGTGTTCCTTGGTCTCACAACTGACCGGTGGTGAGATCATTAGTCCCTATGTGTACCAGGGCGTCAATGTTTTCTCCTGCTTCCTGAACAATTTTAGCAATGCGGTCAGTGTCTCTCACGCTGATGTACCTGGAGACATCTGACCATTACCCCTGGCTGGAATCACGTATCAACTGCCGAATCATGGAGTCTCCTATGATCAGAAGTTTTTGGATTTCCTTTTTGTTTTGGTTCCTGTTTTGGGCAAGTTTTGTTGTGCTAGCTCCTGTGCTTCAGTGTCCTGTCTGCAGTGTCCTCTGCCCTTTGTTTGATTTTTGGAGATAGAGGCAGATACCTGTTTGTAGTTTTTATGTGGTTTGTGGAGGTGATATGTTGGAGAGCACCGAGTGATGAGGCACCCGATTTGCCCCTCCTAACCACCTGCCAACCTCCCGAACCAACTACTCTCTGCGGTCGAGGTGCTTCTGTTGGATGTTGGGGAAATGGCAGGCAGTTCTTATAATATATTTCCTCTTGAACATGCAATTTGAGGCGTATAGTCTCTGCCCATACTGCCTGGAGCTGAGCCCTTAGATCTCCAGTGGCCCAGCATGTACGACAGTGTCCTAAATCCTGTAAAACTGCCCTTCTGAAAAGTGTTCCACAGTACCTGCAGTTAATGATTGATATCCATTCCAGGTAAGTTGCTGGGTTTATACACCTGGTCAGAGTAATTAGAAGGAAGAAAACAAAAGCAAAAGTTTGATTTTGTGTTTTGTTTGTTTGTTTTTGTATAACTTGTTATAACAAGTAAAATTACTAGTGCTCCTGTAACTGAGGTCACTGTGTGGATACCCCTCTGATCTGCTCCTTCCTGCTTTGCTACAGAAAATGTCACGACTGTGCTACCCTATAAAAGGAGTGTAGTGTGGAGTGGTTGGGGATGGGGGTGGGTGGCTGGGCCCTTCCCCAGCCGAAAAAGAAGAACCATGGACGAAAGAAACAAGGAGGTAAGAGTAGAAACAATCAGCCAGCAACAAATGCAGTAGCCCTGAAAGCCTATCCTAATGACAGATAAAACTGTGAAACCTGTAATAATTTCACAGAAGATATACCCTGTAAGAAACACTTAAACACTTTGCTACAGAGAAAAATAAAGCAGTAACAGAAGATATACCTTGCAAAAGACAATTTGAATCAGAAGATTACAGCAGTAATCTGTAAGCACACACACCTGTAGGCACACCCTGCAGCAAAACTGGACGCATTGTATCACAGAGCACTGAGATTTATAACTGGCCTCCCGTTCTCCACACATCACTGCTCTTTATATGCAGCCATAGGGTGGCCTTCCCTTCAATATAGGCGGTGTAGAAATGCAGCTCTATGGACGCTCCGAGCCCTTACCAACAAACTCCCACAATACATTATTGACTGTCTCTCCCTTAGTCCAATCAGGAACTATGCCTTGAGAAGTCTCTCGCAGGTTTCCCTGAAAGTCCCAAGGGTCAACACTCGCTTTGGCAGGGCCGCCATAAGCTATGTCTTGCCTACGCTCTGGAATAGGATACAAAAATCATTGAGATTTGGCTCCCCAGTCAGTCTTGCTTTGTTTAAGACCCTCTATGACAAAACGTTTGCTGAAATCTGTAACTGCTTCTATCGCTCCTAGCAGCCTGACTATTGCTTTTTTCCTCATCCGTTCTAGTCCCTGCTGCTCCTCTAAGTCTTCCTCTGCCACTATTACCCCCTCCCTTGCCCCACTCGCACTTAGCACCCTCTGCACCCCTCTCATACACCACCCTCCTCCTGTCACATAATCCTAAGCCCTAGACACTGTCATGCACACCTCCATAGCTTAGGGACTTCCATACAGGCCATTAACATGTTCCTGATGGACAGGAATATAAATGATTTTCTTTTTTTTTTCTCCTATGGTTTGTATATGACAACCATACACATCCTACTCCTGTGGGTATTGTATATATCATGTTGCTGTTGTGTTATGTATGTCTAACTTGTACATGTGCCTTTGGAATGTATAAATACTGCTCCTATCATTATTGTAAACACCTTGTTCCTTTTGTATTATGTACATTTATCTGTAACTGTACATTTGTCCCTGCCAACAGCAGGTCCACCTCGTAAATGAGCTTCCTCAATGGTGATCGCCTGGATAAATAAAGATTTGATTGATTGATTGATACCCAGCAACAACAATTTGAATCAGAGAAAAATAAAGCAATAAAATGTTAGCAACAAACAGTAACAATCCCTGTGAGTACAAAATAAAAATAACAACACACAGTAAACCTGCCTAGCCAAAAGAAGCCTTAATCCTTATTGTTGCTCTGGTAAGGTTCTTTTCTCTATCCTTTCAAGCAACCTAGAAGAAAAGAGCTCAGGTGAAGCTAGGTGCCTTGGCCAGCAAACCTAGTCTTGCACCTCCACCATTAGAATGGTGCTATGAGAGCTAGTTTGAAAAAGAAGTTGCCTTTTCCTTTGGGAAATCTGTCCCTTTTGTTCTTACACTTGTAGGGGTATGAGTGATGACAGCGGAGGTGAGCCCTGAGTGGCAGTTGGATATCGTGGTTGGCAAATGTTGCATTTGTGTCAGTGCTGGGCATGGTTGGGAAATCCAGCGTCGCAGGCAGAACTGAGTGGCAGAAACAGTAAGAGTGAGTGAGGGTGGTAACAGTGAGCACAAGTCTTTTAATCACTGAATTTAATACTGTGTGTAGAAAGCGGGGGGGTCAGCAGAAAGTACCAGGGCTGGTGAGTAAGTGACAGAATGCCACCTGAAGGTGCGATGTTGTGTGAGTGGGCAGCACTGTTCATTAAGGTGAACACAAAAACATAGAAACCTAGACAATCATGGCAGAAAAAGTTTGATGGTCTATTTAGTCTGCTCGTTATCCTATCATACCCTGGGGCCTACTATTCCTGTGGGGGTCTTCGCTCACCCTGTTCCCCGTCTTGTTCTCCGTGTTCCCACCTCCCTTGTCCCTCTGAGTAGCTACCACACTCTTAGCTCTATCTCAGCCATGTTTGAAGCTGTTTATGGTTGTGGCACCCACCACCTCTGCCGACAGACCATTCCATGGCTAAACCACTCTTTCTGTAAAATAAGACTTCCTCACACCCTTTTTAAACCTTTGCTCATTGAACTCCATTCGTGACCCCTTGCCTTAGCTTCTCTGTTCCTTGTAAATGGCTCCTCATGGTCCACCTTGTTAATTTCTTTCAGGAACTTGAAGGTCTCTGTCATATCCCTGATCCCCCCCCCTCCTGTCTGGTTTAGTGTAAATACATGTTCAGTGCCTTTTACCGATCCTCATGGGGTCTGCCTTCCTGGCCCTGAATCATCTTGGTTACCCTGTGTTGTACTGTCTATAGCCTGTCCCTGTCCTTTTTTAGGTGACACTGCAGAACTGGGCACAGTACTCCAGGTGTGGCCTCATCAGTGACCTATACAGAGTAATAGTACCTCCTATTTCCTCCTGTTGAACCCTCTCCCAATGCACCCTAGCATTCTGTTAGCCTTGCTGAAGGCCTTGTTATACTGGCTGGTTTATTTAAAGGTGACCTGCAAACTAATCGTAGCAGCCCGCTGCCATCCCACATACCTTTCTACGGTGCTGTGGGAGTCTGTGGCTGCTACGATGATGATTTTTTGAATAAAAATAATATTTATAAAAAAGCACTGAAACGTTTCAGCAGGTCCCGATCGAGCGGACGTAAGTTACTATGGGTTTTCCACCCAGTTTCTGATGTGGCAAGCACCACGGCTATGAATGAACAGCAGTGGCTGCAGTTTAATATTATTTCTTTTATTGCTTCTACGTGGATGCATAAAATCATATGTACAGCAAGGACCTTCTGGGCGAGGCAGTAAGTGACTCCCATGAGATGGCTGCTGGCAGCCTTAGAAAACGGAAGTTTGCAGGCAATGTCTAAAACTTAAATATCGCTACCTAAATTAGGTTAGAAAAAAATTTTTTTCATATAGCAGCACTGATTGGGGCATAGGCACTAGCAGGAGAGTGCTGGCAGGTAAGCCACGTTTTGCTTTAAAAGTGGCTGAATGATCATGGTGAATGAATTATCCTTTCATAACTTGAACAGCTTATTTCTCCATATGTAGACTGAGGAGCAGTACAGGGAAGCCTATCGCCTCTCTGAGTGGCAAAATATGCACTGCTCAGCTCAAGGTGGAGGTGCAGGTTCAGGTTCAGGAAGGTTTTGCATGGAGAAAGCTGTACTCTCTCCTAAGCTAGCATTGCCAGATCTGTGTGTTTACATTATGGTTTACGCTGTTGGTGTTTCCAGGCAGAGCTGGACAGGCCAACTTGGATACCTGAAAATTTCTAGGTTCACCCCACCCCTTCTTGAAGTGTATACAGAATAAGTAACCAGACAATGCAGAGTGCCAAGCTGAGACTGCAATATCTAAAGAACAGTCTAACATCTTGCTAACAGGAACATTCTTGTTAGCTGAATGGTTAGAGTGGCTACCTGTAAGACCAGGGATGCAAAGTTCAATCCCGTGGTCTGGCACTTACACTTTCAGACCTGTAATAAAGGAATAATGCCTGACAGGGTGGGTGTTATGCTGGGATAACATCCCACCTTGGGTGGTTGGGTCCGAGGCCACTGGCTGAGGGCATCCAACATCTGAGAAGGGATGTTATCCCGGCAAACACCCACCCTGGAGGGCATTATTCCTATTATGCAATGGCTTGTTGTTTTATAATAAAAAAAAAAATAATTTTAGAGAATGTTTTTGTTAGTGTGTAAAAATATTTTTGTTCCTTAAGAAAATATGATAATGATCCAAGGAACAATCATCAAGTAGCAGTGGCAAACAATCAGCAGGGATGTTATGCCAGGATAACATCCCTGCTGTGATGGCCAACTGACCAATCAGAAGCAAGGATGTTTTCTTGCCATTGTATAAAAATTTCCAGGTCTCTGGCTGAACATTGTACCTGTTTCGACTCTACCTGACCTGGCGGGAGGTCCGCCTGCCCCTCGTCATGACCACTGGACAATCTAAATCTCCTGATTCTTGTAACCCCCCTCTCATCTCTTTCTCCTCTCCCCATTCCTCCCATCTCACTCTACCCACGGCTTCAAGGACCCCTCCTACTATTCTTGCACCCCCTAATCAACTCCCCTTTTCATTTACATTGTCTTTCAGCTATTGCCCCCCCCCCCCAGTTTCTTCCTCAGTTTAATTTGTAAGGTACTTCTCTAAGCAAAGTTGTATCCTTTTGTGTTGACACATGCACAAAGCACTTTTTCTCATTGGAGCTTGATCCCTTCCTGTCCTGACTCATTCCACTACATGTTTAGTTGACTGTATTATCCTGCACGGTGTTTTATATGCCATAATTACTGTCTACTTGTAATACTGTCGACTGTTCTAGTGCCTGATCCCTTCCTGCAATGACGTGCTCCATTATATGTTTAGTTGACTGTATTATCCTACACAGTGTTTTATATGTCATTGCTATTGTTGCATGTAATACTGGCTCTTGTTTTGTTAGCTAATCTACTGTTATCTTTGTTTACATGGCTAAAAATAAGCTATATTGTATTGCTGTCATGCACTTCTGAAATACTTTTCTGTGTGTTTTGCCTTGTACTCTCCCGGGTCGTGCCTGAAAATAGTCATTTGTTGGCTAGTGCACTTACCCAGTTAACAAAAACTAAATAAATTAATAAATAAATAAAATTAATCAGTAACGACTGAGAAGCTGGTCATTTCTGAGGGATTAACAACCAGTTGGGGGGATAGGTGGCCTTAGGCACAGCTGATGGTCACCTCCCTCTAGCTGGTTGTTAATCCATGAAAATGACTGGATTAGAGAGTGTTATTGCAATTAAATGACTAATCGCAATAAAAACTTTTGTTTTTACCATATTTTGTACTTACTTTTAAGCTTTGAGCAGAGTGGCGTGTTTAGTGGCTTCATTAGTGAGGACCCCATTGCATGGTACTAACATAGTGCATAAGAGATGCATTAACTGCACTTACATATAAGTTTCTTCTCAAGGCCTTTGTGCGCCACAACTGATTAGCATCCCTTTGTAGTTCTCTCACCCAAAGGTCTCGAGAATGCACTCTCATTGCCATAATAGACACATGAACTGTATTATAGTGGCGTGGTAGCACCACTATAATTACGGCTGAGTAGGCTGTTTAATGTTAACCCCCTAACTTTACACTTTAATACCTTCACCACTGTTCAACAAATTTAGACAAAATTTTGCACATGCAGTCTCAGCAGCAAGGTCTCTTGACATGCCAAGTTTTGTTCTGGTCGGATATGCAGATTCTGAGATCCAGACTGCTAACTAAGTGAAAAAAAATCAGAGTTTTTTGTTCTTTTATTTTTGGTTTTTTGTCATCGCCTAGTGCCCAAACAGTTTAGAATTCTGCTCTGAAATTTTTAGGGTAGAAAGGACTTGGGCCACGGTGGTGTCTTTAGCTGGTTTAGTGAAAAAATATTAATCCGTTCCAGAGTTATAAATATTTGAAATTTTGGTTCTGAGCATGCACAGTACAGTCTTTTGGATACCTGGTTCATATGAAAAAAGAATTTGGCCCATATGAAAAAAGGTTCTGTTTCATATGGGGGGGGGGGTATCTTTTTCATGAGGAAAAGTTCTTTTCTCATATGGCCACCAGATAGTTTCCATTTTTTCCAAAACATTTTTTTTTGAAAATGAATAAAAATTATATCCTGCAGAGACACCAACAAATATATCTTGCTGATGGGGACCCACTTGGGTGAATTCTGCAGTTAGTTTTTGGAAAAATCACCCAGAAATGTGTTTTTAACACATTTTAAAATCTTTTTTGTGTGACCTGAATTTCTTTTTTTGTGTGGTCATATGAGAAAAGGATAGAGCCATACAAAAAAAAATTCCCTTCATATGAAAAAATAATTTGGACTTAGTTTTTTTCCATATTCTTTTTTCATATGAAGCAATTTTTATTTTCACATGAACGATACCACCTCACAAAAAAAGACCCCTTCAAAAAAAAAAAAAAAAGAATTTGGACTTAGTTTTTTCATATTTTTATGAAGCTAATCTTTTTCAGATGACTGACGTGACCTCACGAAAAAGATCCCTTCATGCAAAAAGAGAATTTGAACTTAGTTTTTTTCACGTTGCAAACATCACACACATTTTTTTATACTTTATTTTTATTTTCTTAAAGACATATTCACTTAAATTCACAAAAAAGATCAAGAGAAAAACTTGTAGAAATAGGATAAATCATTAAGGTTTTAACTTAAATAAAGCACCCATTTTTGGGGGGAATAACAAGATTTCAAAATATCAGGTTA
This sequence comes from Neoceratodus forsteri, assembly GCA_016271365.2. Classification (NCBI taxonomy): domain Eukaryota; kingdom Metazoa; phylum Chordata; order Ceratodontiformes; family Ceratodontidae; genus Neoceratodus; species Neoceratodus forsteri. The sequence goes on from CM028130.1 coordinate 1,609,842,301, forward strand.
ATCTAGAGCATTTTAGGGAAAAAAATAATGTGTGCTCCAAGCTTTTACATCCCAGTGATAACATAAAGAGAAAAATTAAATCCAAAGCTTTAAAGTGTTTTTTCAAGTCCCATCACCTCAATCCTCAACCGTATCAGGAAGTAATTTTTTTTCCTCAAACTGGATGATATTCTGTTACTTCTAACTCCTCTTGTTCAAAATCTGAGCCCAGATCTTCCGGCAACTTAACGCTACTTTCAAAGAACAATCGTGCAGTATCCTGATCCTCGAAGAAAAGAGCTTTCCCCTGAAATTGAATTCTCAGGCAATTTCAGTTCAGCATTCGGGACACTTCTAGGGAAGTCAATAAGCCTCAGGTTATGTCTTAAAATGTTATTCTCAAGGTGCTCCATCCTGACTGCCTGGACTAATTGTCCATACAATGCTGCATTGACTGCCCCTTTCAGAGGAAGAGTTCTTGAAGAAACTGCCTTGATTTCTTTTCCATTTAGTTGAACAGCTTTTTTTGTGCCCTCAAGTCTATTCTCAGTGACTGCACATCGGGAGGAAATTTGACTCAAGGTGGTCTCAATCCGTAAATTGGACTGTCTGACCTCGGACTGGAAATCTGATAATAGAGCCTGTATCGATGCCAAAGAGGGTTTTGTTGCTGCTTTGAGTTTACCGCCTGGTTCTGGGTGAGCCACCAATACAGGAGAGCTCCCTGCTCCTTCTGCTCCAAGCTGACCTGTAGGCCCTCGGACTGCAGCACCTCACCTTCTGAACTTCGGGGAAACAAACTTATCCATTTTTTAAACTGTAAAAAACACTTGACCACACTCAGAAGTTTTTAAAACACAGAAACAAACACGATAGTGAGTTTGTATGTTTTTAGACCCATTTCAGTGTCTAACTTGCGGAGCTCCACACAAACGAGTGTATCTTCCAGATAGCTCAGCAGCGCCCACCCTTATTACATTTGTTGGTTTTATCTGAACCCCAGCTGGTGCATTAATAACGTTTTTCTGCAAAGAATATATGAACATACATGAGTTTTTTCGCAATAATAAAGAAGCTTCTTCACCAGAGTAACCAGGGTACTTCTTTTCAAAGCAGGTTACCGGGGGGGGGGAGCTGTGGACCCCTAAGGTTTGTGCATATATAAGTGAGAGGGGGAATAACCTGTCCTGAGACACCACCATGTCAGCGTCATCAGCATACATGCTGAAGTGTTAAACTAAGCTGTCTTTGATGGGCATCAGAAAAGCTGCTCTTCTAGGGAATCTCAACAGCTTGCACCAAGAAAAAAAGTTTAGAGTTGCTGAGAAAAGTTAAAGGAATTAGTGCAGGATCAGATGAGGCGCATTGGTGGGCACAGGAACTTGTTTTGCTCCTACATTTTGATGGCTGTTATTTTCCCTTTAAATTGGCTTTGCTATGCAGTGCTTCTCTGGCTTCATGTGGGACAGGGGACAAATTCACATTTTGCTGCCTGTGTGTTAATATTCACTGTAGGACTGCTGCTGGTAATTGATTTATTTATGTATTTTAAATCTGGTAACCAGGAAAGGCTCATTTCCAGCTGTGACCCAGGGGAAGGGAAGGTGGAGCAAGCAGCAGACAATTGTACAGTAACAAACATCAGAACAGACAAACGAACAACGTGATACAGTAATTGAATAAATAATTAACAGTTTGCATATATAGGTAATAAAGTGCAGGGAACCTTAGTAGTGTACATAGTTACGAACAATAAAACAAATGGATTAAGATTCAGCCTTCAAGGGTAGTCAGAGGAAGGGTCACAGAAACAAGTGGGGGAGGGTTAAAGTTTCAACTGGCATTTGAAGGAGTCAGGGGTTGGGGAGTAACAGACAGAGGAGAGCATTTGTTCCAGAGTGACAGAAGTCTGTAGGAGAAGGCAGATTGCCCAGCAGAGGAGAGAGGGTGAGGAGTGGTAAACGTGCAATGGCCCCTAGTGCAGAGAGAGAGTAGGAGGCATGCAAGAGTTGGACTCAGAGTGAAGAGAGGTAGGAAGGAAGGAAAGGTGTTGAACCAGCATTTGGAGATGACGGTAGCTCAGTGGGCCTGGTGGCAAGAGGGTAGTGGGAGGATAGATGGGGAGGAATATAGTAGGCAATGGTACATGTGTGGTGGAGAGTTTGAAACAAAGCAGAAGAAGGCATTGAGGAGGGTATCCAGTCTGGTGAGGGAAGAGGAGGGGGCAGAACCATAGACCCCCATCTGCATAGTCAAAGGCAGGGAGCACTATTTTGGTAACCAGCTCTCAGCGGACATACGGAGATAGGCAGTCTTTGTTGTGCTAGAGGGCTCCAAGCCTGGGACGGAGCTTGGCATGCATGGCATCAATGTGGGCCAAAAAGTCAAGCTTACGGTCTAGCCACACCCCCAGGTACTGACTGAATCGCTTCATTTGATTTTGCTTTGATTTGTGATACTGTTTACTGCAGACCATTTCTGAACTACTGAAAGTTTAAACATTTTAAAACGTATAGGTTCTTTTTTTTTTCTCTTGTAGAGGTGATGAGGTGCAGAAGGTGCCCTGGGGTTCGATGGGACCTAGAGAGAGGCCAGACGTGTTTGGTTCCCATCCCCAGGGGTTACACGAGATCGAGTGGGCAGGCAGCCAGAGGGACTGCACTGTCCACCAGTCCCCTGAGGGCAGTGCTGTGCAATGCCAGGTCATCAGAAATAAGACCACAATTATTGTGGATCTGGTTTCATCGGTTGATCTGGCATGCATTACAGAGACCTGGATTGGGGACGATGCTGGCCTGGTTTTAGAGGCTGCCGTCCCCCCCCGGGTACTCCGTTGCACACTGACCCAGAGTAGAATGCAGGGGCAGGGGTGTGGCCATCTGTTTTAGATCTGAGCTGGGCTTCACCGTGCACCCAGTGAGAACACCGAGTTCATTTAAATGTGTGTGGCCATCCGTGGTGGTCCGGGCACAGGTTGCAGGATTCTCCTGATTTATCCTCCCCGGGTGGCAGGAGAATTCCTGCAGGAAGTAGCCAATTTCGTCATCAGTGAAACATTGGAGGCCCCCCGGTGCTTAGTCCTGGGGACTTCAATGTTTGGGATGACAATGAATCATTTAGATTGGGTTATCACTTCCTCCAGATGATGGCATCTCTGGGACTGTCACAAGAGGTTTCAACCATGACTCACCAGGGTCGCCACATGTTGGACTTGGTTTTCTCGCTGAGGCCTAAGATTGACAGTCTCAAGACTGATCTGCTTATGGAATAAAAATCCCCTTTACCCCTAAATTCCTCATACTTGGGATAAAGGAAGACTCTGGAGGTTTAAACAAACATATGAATTCCATTATATGGTCAGCAGCTCTGCCTCTTAAAAGGATTTTACTCTCACTCTGGAAATCCTCTAACCCTCCTAGTTATAGAGAATGTGGTATTAAAATGTGTGAAATCATTAATAATAAAAGATTGGCTCCGACAGCTATGGGCAACATTGAATTGTTTGATAGAATCTGGGCCCCCTTCCTAAATTATCTTGTCCTCTCACAATATAAGGAATAAAGACACATTGTACCTGTTACTTCTGGATTAAGATGTTAGCTAGAAAATAATTGTCTTACCTGTGTAATGAGTTATTTGGTATAATGATCTATGTATGTGTGTACATATATATATATATGTGTGTGTATATGTGTGTATATATATATATACATGTATATGTATATGTTACCCTTATGAGACCTAGCAATAAGCTATGCATTTCTCATGTTACTATTATTGTGTTAAACACTGTACCATGCTTATTTTTTTTTGGATTCTGTACTCTTGGAATCTAATGAAAAAATTTTAAAGCAAAAAAAAAATTAAAAAAAGACTGATTGGGTCAGTTGGTCCGACCATTGTACGGTGGAGTTCCTGCTCAGTGCCCCCCCCGAGCCCTCCCCCTGCAGAGATGGTAAGCTAACACTCTTTGAGGGGTTTTACCCTATATGGTTTTCTGGCTGTGGCTGATCTATCTAGTGTGGGCAGTGCATGCATGGGGGGTGTGGGTGAAGCAGTCGCCGCCTATAAAGAGGTGATGTCTGGGGCACTCAACTCCCTTGCACTGGTCCATGTATGACCCAGATCTTCTGACTTGAGGTCCCCTTGGTTTGATGGGGAGCTCAAGGTGATGAAGATCAAGGATCGAAGGTTAGAGCACTGCTGGCGGAAGACTGGTCTGGAGATGGACAGGCTGGCCCTGCGTGCACACTATTTAGTGTACCAGGTGGCAATCAACCGTAAGAAGGTAGTGTTCCTGTCCAGGAAGATTGCCACTGGGAAGAACTGACCAGCTTTGCTTTTTCAGACTGTGGAGAGGCTAAAAAAAAAAAAAAGCTCAGAGTACAGGGAAAATGCCATAAATGGCTGACCCCGAGCCTCAAGCATTCCATGCTTCTCCGGGACAGGGCATGGGGCACCTACAAATCCTCTGGCAACTCATCAGACTGGGAGAAGTACAGAGAGCTGAGAAATCAGTGTAAAAAATCTTCAAAACAGGCTAAATCCCAGTACCTAAAAGACCTCCAAACAAGTCACCTACGTGACCCCCAAAAATTCTGGAGCCACATAAACTTACTCCTCAAGGGTTCCACAAGCAGTCAAGCAGACTCCATCCTGGTAGGGAACTTACTGACCAATGTCCCATCCGTAGTTGCTGAGGCTTTCTGTTCCTCCTTCTCTATTCCAAATGGGCCCCTCCTCCCTGTCCTCCCCAGGTCTGCCCTTTACTCTAGAGAGGTCTGGGTGCACCCAAAACCTCAATTCCACCTGAAGCTGGTCAATCAGTCTGAGGTACTACCTCTCCTACGCAAAATTAACCCTACTTCCTCCCTGGGCCATGACCAGCTAGAACCTCGCCTGCTGAGGGCTGCTGCCCCAGCTATCACCCTTCCTGTCACCCTCCTCATCAATAGGTCACTTCTAGAAGAAATAGTCCCAAAAATGTGGAAGGTAATGACCATCAACCCCATCCACAAAAGTGGTCCCTGAGACAAAATGGGAAACTACAGACCAATCTCCCTTCTCAGCCCCCTTGGGGAAAATACAGGAAAGACTAGTTTCTAACCAGCTTCAGGACTACCTAGAGCAACACCTTCTCCTGGCTGATGTACAGCATGGCTTCAGGAAGGGCCATGGTACCGAAACTGCACTCATCCGGCTTACAGCAGACATCCTTGCTGCTATGGACCAAGGCTCCCCAATGGGCGCCCTCTTCATTGACCTATCCAAGGCCTTTGACCTGGTCAACCATAATCTCCTTCTCTCCAAACTCCTACTCCTAGGACTGGATGACCACTCACTTTCATGGTTCGAGAGCTACCTGAATGACTGTACCCAAAAAGTCCTCTGGAGGGGTGCCCAGTCTGGACCTAGACCCGTTACCTCTGGGGTACCCCAGGGCTCTATCCTGGGCCCCCTGCTCTTCTCACTCTTCCTCAATAATATTGAGGGCAATTGCACACTCAGCAACCTCATTCTCTATGCAGACGGCACTGTTATATACTGCAGTGACCCACAGCCTAGTGTCATCTCCACCAAACTGCAGGACAGTCTCTCAACTCTTGAGGTCTGGTTCTCTTAAACTCCCTAAAGCTCGATGAAGAAAAAAACAAAGCTGTCCTGTTTGGATCTAGATGCCTGGGCTCTGACAGAAGTGAGCTGCTCCAGATCAGCACAATCCAAGGAAAAAGAGTTGAGGTCATGACCAATTTCAAATACCTTGTGGTCCACCTTGACCAAGAGATGACCTACAGACCCCACATCGACTCCATAACCCGGTCCATCCACCAAAGGCTTGGCCTCCTCCACTGCCTGGGTAACTCCCTTTCCTGTGTTGCACGACGAGCAATTGCCTGCTGCAATCTCCTCCCCTCCATCCTATATGGTGCCCCTCTATTGCAGTTCCTCTGTGAGACGGAACTCAATAAACTTACCTTGCTCTACAACTGAGTGGCTCGCTTTGCCACAAACTCCTTCCCTAGGAGGCATCACTGTGAGGCACTTAAGGACCTGAACTGGCCCATTCTGTGACACAAACTAGCCTACCCTACTGCCTGACTTGCCTTCAAATTCTCTACTCTTGGCCCCCATCCCCATCTTTGTGGACTACTCACCCCCAAAGTTCAATGCCGAACCCTGCGATCCTCTGCAAATCACTCCCTAGACATCCCTCAGATCTGCTCCAACCGAGGCAAGCGCTCCTTCAAATATGCTGCCTCCTACCTATGGAACTCCATTCCAGCTAGCTTGATTGACTCACCCCCCCCTTACCCAGTTTAAGACTGGACTCAAAGTATATCTCCTCGAACTCCGCCTCCGTGGCTGCAACCGCTAGCTCCCTAGTCCAGGTCTCCTTTCCATCGCTCTACCTTAACTCCTCCTTCGTCCCTGATGAATCTCCTGAACAAGGATGTCAATTATACTGTTATTGTCTCAATTCCCTACTAATGGTGTGAAACTTGACGTCATGTATTGCTTATAAGAGCCTGAATGTGAACCTGTTGTTACCCCTGTAAACTGATGCTGATGTATATCTGCGTACCTATTGTAACTACTGTAAATAATGCTATTATGTGTCTTTTTCTGTAACTAATTCCATGTCGTCCCTGAAAAAGGGACCTCTGGTCTCAGTGGGCTTACCCAGTTACCAAAATCTAAATAAATAAGTACATAAGGCTATTACATCCAGCCTGTCTACAGTCGATAAAAGCATTTTGATGCTTTATACAATGAGTTTGCTCGGTTCTTCTCGGACAGTGTGTCCACCATCAGGCAGGGGATCCCACCAGTGAGCCACAGTGTGGCTGACAGTGGTTGCCTGGATTGTCTGAGGTGCACTCCGCCTGGTTGGGGGGAGTTTAAACCAGTGGAGGTGGCCGAGGTCATTGAGGTTGTCTCGAGGCTGAAGCACACATATTGTGAACTGGACCCAGTGCCACCACATTTCTTAATGGGATGTGTTGACGCTGTTGGCCCAGTGTTCACTTTGATTGTCCGGTGCTCTTTGTTGGAGGGCGTCTTCCCAGATGCCTTGAAGGAGGCACTGGTGAGACCCCTTCTGAAGAAGCCATCTTTAGACCCTGACGTCAAAGCGAATTACCATCCTGTCTCCAACCTGCCATTTCTAGGTAAGGTTGTAGAGAAGATTGTGGTGCAGCAACTTGGGGAACACCTTGAGGCCTTTGACATCTACAAGCCACTCCAGTCTGGGTTTCATGCCAGGCATTGTACAGAAACCACATTAGTGCTGGTGCACAATGATCTCCTCAGGGTGAGGAATCGAGGTGAAGGGACAATTCTCGTTCTCCTTGATCTCTTTTCAGCTTTTGACACGGTAGACCATTGTGTGTTACTCAACCGCCTGAGGGAATTTTATGGACTCACCGGCATGGTCATCTGCTGGCTCGAATCCAAGCTCACAAATAGGAGGCAAAGGGTTGTGATGGGGAATTTCTTCTCTTCCCTGAGCCTTCTATCATGTGGAGTACCTCAGAGTTTTGTCTTGTCACCGATGTTGTTTGCTATGTATATGCTGCCTCTGGGGGGACTCATTAGGAAGTACAGTTTGAAGTTTCATTGCTATGCCGATGATACCCAGCTGTACCTATCCTTTGCCCCTGGACATCCAATGCAGTTGATGTACTCAGCACCTGCCTGGCCGAGATCAATGACTGGATGGCCTCCTGCTGGTTGCAGCTGGACCCCAATGAGACAGAGGTACTGGTGGTGGAGTCAAACAGGAGGTGTGATAGGTTGACCTCTGACACAGAGATTGGATTGTTCCTGGGATCTGTGCCACTGAAGGCCTCCTCTTGGATGCGCAACCTCGGTGTCATTCTTGACAGTGGATTGACATTTGAATCTCAGGTGTCGTCCGTTGTCCAGTCCAGCTTTTCCCATCTGAGGAATATTGCAAGGATCAAGCACCTGGTTCCACCCCCGGACCTCCCCACTTTAGTGCATGCATTTGTGACATCTAGGCTTGACTACTGTAATGCGCTCTACCTCGGGGTCTCAGAAGGTACCCTCCGTTGACTGCATCTGGTGCAGAATGCAGCTGCCAGGATGTTGACTGGACAGCCTAGATACTGTCACATCACCCCAGTGCTGCGTGATCTGCACTGGCTGCTGGTTCAATGGAGGGTTCTCTTTAAGTGGGCTTGCTTACCTTTAAGGCCCTACATGGACTGGGCCCCTGGCTACCTGTAGGACCTTCTTACACCTGCTGCCCTGGTCCGCTATCTCCAATCCTCCTCTAGGGGCCTCCTGGCAATTCCCAGGATGAGGTTAAGATCTGCCGGCGACAGAGCTTTTAGTGTCACCGGCCCTGTCCTGTGGAATTCACTTCCTCCATCAGTAAGACAGGCCCCTTCAGTGGGGGTTTTCAAGGCTTTCCTGTTTAGCCAGGCACTCCCAGACACTGTTCTGTAGATAACGTATGGGTTATCTATTTACTAGAATTGAATTCTGCTGACAGTCTAGACCTTTTTTTTATGATGTGATATGAAGTTTTAATTGAGTGTTGATTATTTATAATGTTTAAATTCTGATATTTTATTGTACGGCACCCAGAGCCTCTGGGATTGGGTGCCTGAAAAATAAAAGTTGCCTTTCCTCTTTCTCCCCTAACACTGGTTCAGCCCCATCTACCATAATGACTCCCAACCCCATCCCTACTCTTCTCCGGCACTCAACTCTTTTCCAAGTACCACTTGTTCAGCAGTTCTCTCCAGCCATCACATGCGGGATACAGAGTGGCCAGTCAGGTGGTTGGGGCCCAAGAGTGCCATTTTTGTTCTGTTCACTCGGGAGGGGGGCATATTTATTGGTGCCACTCCCCTTGGATGCCACCATCTAGAATTCCAGTGTGCGAATCCCCAAGGTCATGTGTGACCGCGATCAGAAGCCAGTCAGTATTTATTTATTTAGCTTTTGTTGACCGGGTAAGTGCACTAGACAAATCCTGCCTATTTTCAGGCACGACCCGGGGGAGGGGGGAGGGGGGATACAGATGAATGACAACTGACCTTGTACCAGATTAAGCTGTTGGTGGTATTTTTAGTGAATGAGGGAAATTTGGCCAGGACACCAGGGAAATTCCCCTACTTTTTTTCGATATGTGCCATGGGATCTTTAACATCCACCTGAACTACCACCAATCCAGGCAGATGGGACCTCGGTTTAACGTCTCATCCGAAAGACGGCACCTCAGAAATGCAGCACCCCTCTCATGCTGCATTACAGTGTCAGTACTGGGATATTAACCCAAGTGCCAGATGTGGGAACTGAACCCACAGCCCTCTAATCTCCCGGCCTCAGAGGCGAGTGTGCTACCTACTGAGCCACTGACACTGACAGTATCATACCTCCCTGCATCACCAACCCACTGCACTTCCAACTGTAGTTTCCCAGGTGGCAGTGTGATAGTGGGGATTATAAGACAAATTAATTGTTCATGAGCCTAGCAGGGCTTCAGGTTAGCTACTGGGTCAGTCATTAACGTCTTAGTAATGACTGATCCAGCTGCCAACTGATGCTGTGTGGCACGCACAGCTCACACCACACAGCTGAAACCTAAATATAAGTTTAAAAAAAAATGCAAAAACAAAAGCTGTTATTGCGATTAGACTTAGAATTGCAATGACAACCTTGAAGCCAGTCATTTTTTTTGATTAACGCCCGACTAAAGGGAGGTGGCCCTCTGCTGCGCCTTATGCCACCCATCCTCCCAACCAGTCATTAATCCCTAGGAAATTATCAGCTTCTTGGCTGTTATTGCATAAGTCCCTTCCCCCGGGTAGGGATAGTGTCCTCTGTGACACTCAATCCTTCTCCCCCATTGGCCCTCCAACAACCCAGGCTCAGGGCGTGCACATGGATCACCAGCATCATGAGTGGTAGCCCTACCACTAGATCGATGGGACAGCTTATAAATTCTCTTGTGACTTGCAGACAGTGCAAGACATCAACTGTACATGGGAAAAGACAGAGGCAGTCATTGGCGTTTCTTGTTCTGTGGTTGTCTGCAGATGATGTCATGATTTAAAGTAGTTTTCCAATACATTTAGGTAAAGAGAATTGGGGGTCTAATTTCCAGAAAAATTAAAACTACTATATAACTGAAATACCTATGCAGACTGTTTCTTCTTTATTGACCATTGCTAAAGAAGTCCTATAGTCAAAACGTTGGCTCTAACTTTATTTCTGTTTTCATTGTTCATTTACTTTGATCTTTTCATTGTATTTGCAGCCAACACATTGATGCAGCATCTCTTTTTGGTGGTGGTGGTGGTGGTGGTGGGGTGCGGTTAAAATACATACAGTATATGTTGGTGACTATCCTGCATTTCCTTCTTACCTTAACAGATGCTGGATAATGGATCCAGATGTCCTCTACGTCACAAACTGGGGCTATTTAGGTCTCATCTTCCTCTTCAACACTGCTGTTTTGGTCCTGGTGTGCTATGAGATATATCGTCTGAGGTGCTCCAACAAAGTGATGCAGGAGAAACGGAAATGGTGGAAAGACATGCCCACCATTTTGGGACTAGTCTGCCTGCTGGGCTCAACTTGGGTAATGGCCTTCTTCACCTTTGGTGTGTTGCAGGAGACCAGCATGTACCTCTTCACCATCCTGAATTCCCTTCAAGGTTAGAACTACATTGTGTGTATTTGGTTTCAGATAGTCATGCAGTATAAAGATGCTACATGTTCTCAGTGGCCCTTAAAGTGCTATGGCCCTCCTCCCTATATGTATGCAATAAGGCATGATAGCATGTGTAATTTTGGGTCAGTAATCGCATGCCTCGAGTGTGTTGTTAGGCACGAGGCGTTTGCACTGAGTGTGTCTAAACTCACAAGAGAAAAGTGTAACTACTGACCCTAATTACACAACCCTGAAATGTTGTATTGCACTTATAATCTCTGCTTACAAATGTTTTAGAGAGCCAGTGGAGACAAAACAGGCAGACAGGAAAACAATACAAATTTTAAGAAGTAGTCAATTGTACATTTCTATTTCGGAAGTATTTTTTTTTCCCCTTTTGCACATTAGAAAGTATTCTATGTGATAATACTGTGCTGGATATGTGGAGCAGCTCTTGGCCTGGCAGCTGACATATCTTCCCCCCCCCACCCCACATCAGCATTGTAATCTCAGTGACATCACAGGTGACTGACCTGGCAGCCACTGAGAGACTGTTCCTAATTATACAATGGCAATTGTAAAACTAGAAGCCGGATTGGCTGACTGGGTCTTTTATCTGTGAGTAAATCCCAGCATAACTCATGGATAAAAACCCCATTCAGCCATGTCTGCAGTCACCACTTTAAATCAATCCGACGCTCCGAGAATAAAATGGTGAAGTTGCCATCTTAGATTCTCCGTGAACCCCAATGAAGAACCGCAACACTTCCAACCCAAAAGTACGTCATCTTCAACACTTGTAAATTTCTGTTACTCCTACACACACACACACGCACGCACCTACACCCACACACACCCCCACACACACACACCCACACACACACCCTCACACACACACCCTCACACACACTCACACAATCTTGGGGTAAACTTTTCCAAACTTTTTTTTAACCTAACAGTCCTTCATTACTGCTGCTCACACATGCCTCTGTCCCTCACTCCCACAAGATCGTTACCTGCCAGCTGGCTCCTTTTCAGTTTCCCAGTGTCCTCCACAACGAATGCCTGGTCTCCCAATCACTTAAAATATTAACTGATTCCAACTGCTACTTCCACCCAACCGCAAAACCCAGTCACCCCGGAACCACATGCTGGATGACGGCAGCACCTCAGCACTTGCACCACGCTGTTTCTGTCGCATTATAAGGGTCCCTGACTGCAGAATCAGAAAGCTGGGGGGGAAAAAATCAGCCCCTGACCTGAGCTGTACAATCATGTCCCCTGCCCTGGCTGACTCCCCCAATACTTTCACTCTCACTGTGCCAGCCATGGTACCGACAGTCACATTGCCTTTATCTCCCTATTTTTAACCTTGCACTCCCAGCTACTCACCTCAGCTGACATACACTCTCTCTCTCTCTCTCCCTCTCCACTATTGCTTAAAAAGATAAATAACCATCTCTGAACGAGTTGTGTGTGAGGTTTGGGGGGGGACAAGTGTCCTCAATACTGCAGCTAGCAACAGGGAACTACTTTTTGAGGCATAAGAATATATTCAATAAAACTAATAAAAAATGACAACAAAATTTGATTTTCTTTATTTTTTCTTAGAAAAACTAAAGGGGGGGGGCATTGTACAATCACAATAAACCACTCCAGGGTGTGGGTTATGCTGGGATTTACCCACTTTTGTTGTAGATTTGATCACTCAGCCTGTGGCCTCATGACCAAACCACACCAGGCGTGAGTAAATCCCAACATAACCCACACCCTGTCAAGGTTTATTGCTTAAGCAGCAGTGATGTCACAGTCAGCGAGGTCACAATGTTGTTGATGTAATGACTGAAACAGAGCTAGAGATGTCAGCTGCCAGGCAGGTGGCTATTCCACAAATCAGACCTACTAACTTCAGGTAAAAAAAAATCTAATTAAACAAAGGGAACAGAAACATTATCTCAGCTATAAAAGGTAACCGTTGACTGTTTTTAAAAACTAATATTAGCTTTAGGCAATACACAAGTTCGTCAAGAAGGATTTTTATGCTTTTTAATAAAGAAAAACATTGTTTTCTATGGTGCAATACATGAGCAAACAACAAAAACACACTTCCAGATGAGGCGTATTGATATTTTGGCAGAATGTGGTGCAGAGACTAAGCACAGGAGTATAATTATGACAAGACAATTACACTCTTGCACTTGCCGTTTAGCCAATCAAGTGGCTGGAATGTTCTTACTCATGTTATAAAAAGTTTTATTTTAATTTCACTCATAAGTTAAGGCCATCATATATTGAATAATGCATGGGCAGTTGAAGTTTTTGAGGTGTGTGATGCCAGTTCAACTCTCAGACAGAAGCCCTAGGAGTTTAACTAGACATCACTCACTGAGGGTGTATGAAAAACTGAGTAGGCACAACTCTCCATAACTTATTTTATATAACTGATGGTTTCCACACTCCTGCCCATCACTTGCCACCCCTTCCCCCACACTTAGTGTGTTGCACCCTGCTTGGTCTCGTTTGCTTGCCATCTCGCTCTATCTGTCCATCTCCTGGCATCAACCTTTAAAATGGGTGCTTTTTGTTAGCCGTTGCATGCGGTAAGAGTTATAGGGTGACCCATACTAGCTATCTATGCAAACCACAAGGTAAGGAAGGAAAAGCAGATGTTTGCAAATGATGATGATACACAGAAAACCATGTATTACAGCAGGTCGTAATACACAGCTTTCCATGTATTACAACATGGACTGGTTATTAAGGAATTTGAAAGCAATCATACATTGGTTAATAAACTACTCAACTATTAATTACAAAGCCATTTATTCACCCTCATACAGCAACACCCACATACCACCCAATACAGTCTGAGTTCCATGAGTAGCTTTCTATGAACTAGGGTCTCCATTCTTGGAACAAAGCATAAAAGCACAGCACGACTCTAAAACTCCAAAATAAATTCTTTATTAAGTTCACAAAAGGAGGAATGTACCTTGGCGTGTCGAGGACTCACTGCTTCTTCATGAGGACCTCAGCCTTGATGCACCAGTGTACTTTTCTCCCTTTGTGAAATTAATAAAGAATTTATTTGGGAGCTTTGGAGTTGCGCTGTGCTTTGTGTTTTGTTGGACTGTTACTACTCGCACAGCTGCGCCCTCATTTTACCATGTACCACACAGCTTTTGTACTTTCCTTCTCCATTCTTGGAACACCTACAGAGCTGCACCTTAGATGCGGCTGCAACCCATCAGCTAAAAACACAAGGAGCCCAGCATTCGAAGGTTGTGCTAAATGAAGCGCAAAGGGCATTGAGCGCATACAACTTTGCATTCTATGCAATAAAAGGCATATTAGAAAGTGCACGCCAAAGTTCTGTGCATCACTAAGCATACTCACATATACCCCTATGAGCACCGCACAAAGCAAAGCCCTAACCTTTGTGTGAGTGCAAATGACAGATGTGAACACACACACATGAAGCCTTTCTTCACATTGAGCAAGCTGGGCACTTCAGGAGGTGCAAGCACTGTGGATAACCAGGTGGCACGCTGGACCATTTGTGCTGCTCGAGAGTAGCGCTGGCCAGAATTCCCAAATTCGGCTTCTGTTGGAGTTCCCTTGAATTTCAGGATTCCACCTAATGTCGCTGAATTCCATCAGAAGAGGGATTTTGAAGTTCCGAAAAGCTGGATGTATTGTTCAGAACTATGGATTAGAATTCAACAGTTTACATAGAAATGCTTTTTGGAATACCGTGGAATTAAAAAAAAATATATCAGAAAAGCATTTTGGAAATGGAATTCACATTCCATGCAAATTCTGCTGGCAGAATTCCACATCCCGTCCAGCTCTACTCGAGAGCTTCCTGGCCATTTTCACTGAGGAGCGGAGTTCTGCTGAGGTGCAGAGGATCCTGGGATACTGGCCTGCTGTGCTTTAATGGACTGGTACATTCCTTCTTGCTTAATTTTGACTGCCTGCAGCCTGTGCAATGGATCCGTGGCTGGAGCAATGAACTGCTTCCTATTTTTTTCATCTTTACAACATTGCCTGTGTCCGCACCTTCCTGGACCAATTTGCTGCTGAAATCTTTTTTTTTTTTTTATGCCTTCATCTCTTTTCATCTTGATTAGCATACCTCCTAACTCTATGAAACATAGACTTTGTTGGCAGAAAAGGACCGCTTGGCCCACCCAGTCTGTTCAGATGGTCCCTGCCCAGTCTGTATTTGCAGACCCTAACTGGTCTCTGGTGACCCTCCCTCCTCCTGCCAGCCAGGGTGTTTTTTTCCCCACCTATCTTCCCCTTTCCTTGGTGCCACATAGCCCGCCCCTTACAGACGCTGGTGTTTGGATGCTGTCCCAGACCTGAGCATGTGTCAGCGTGCTCATGCAATATGCAGCATTATGCACCCCTCCCTTCCTGTGTTCTGTACGCCCCACCGTCAACACATCTGCAGGTAGCAGTGCTGCAGCAGGACATGGCACTCCGACTCAGGAGGAGGAGGAGGAGGAGGAGAGCGGCTTCTGGGATGCTCGTTCCTTCCACCCCGCCTTGCCAGCCCCCAATGACCCAGGCATGTTCCTGAACCCAGGTCATGGTAGAGAATACATTTTAAACATTGCATAGCATAGATGAGGATTCAAAGACAACAGAGAGTCAGACACAGGTTCAGTCTCTGATTGAATACAAAGCAGGGCAGTTGAGTATGCCAGCTCTAATAACCTAGCCATCCTAAACTGGAATATAGCTGGACTAAAAGCAAAATTTGGTGATGGTGAACACCCTAAATGATTATCTTAAAAGTATATTGCAGGACACTTGACTTGATAAAAATATTGAAGATTCTATATAAGGTTTTCAAAAATTCACTGAACAAGGATGGCTGGGACCAGGCGATATACTATCTCAGGCTGACTGTAAAAAACGGATCCATCTCAGGATCATACATGGATAGGAAATTGATGCATTGTCACGGGGTTAGTCTGAGCCAATCAGATTGATCTATTTTACAATGCCTTTTTATAGCATTCATTACTGAGACACCTCTGTTCTGTAGTACATTGAGATAACTGATTACAGACAACTTCATACAGTGTGTTTATGAAATTCTGTACTGAAATGGATATCTGTTTTTTATAAAATGCCCAAAAAAAATCTAGGAATCTCACTGGCTAAGAGACATCACCTGACCAAGAATTAAATCTTTATAAATGCGTGGTCAGCTGCCGAATCTCATTTTCTTCCCCCGAGAAAACTCATTAGTAATCATTACTAACAATACATTAAACAAATCAGTCCACACACAAAAATAACAAACAAAAAAAACCAAAATAGCAGACATCTTTAAATTCTCTGCCAGTACTACTACTACTACCAAAAAACAAATATTTAATTTCTCTATTACTGGCATTCCTTATTAAGACACACCTCCTTCACAATCGGTTACAACTATTCTAAATGAAGAGAACAACTTTTTAAAATTATAATGTACATCCTCTGACATTCTCTTAACATGTCCCATGGCCTGCATTCAATAACTGATTATTCTCACACTGTTCTGCCAGTTCACCTGCATCGCTGAGTCCAAATGCTGCAATGCTGACCCATCAATGGCAATTATTTCAATGCCAAATTCAGTCCTCATTTTTCCTCCAACTGGGCTGTCGAAAGAGCTAGCACAATGGTCACCAATCATTCATTTCATTTTAAAAATGGAGTCAGACGGCACGGTTTCACTATAGCCACAACCAATGGCTGCGGCTTCTTTCCATAGGCTCACTTGCATGGACAAATCTGCGGTTTTGTCGCTGGTTCACAGCAGCAAGATCGTTGCTGCTGTGCACGTCTGAACACCACAGGTTTGTGGTTTGGGGGTTGCATTTCGTTGTGTTCCTGATCCCTGTTTCCTTGGGATTGGGTTGTGATGTGGGCGTTTTGCACCATTGCACTTGGCCATGTGAATGCCTGCACCACACACAGCGTTGTGACAGACTTTTCCCAGCCTGCACTTCTGTTTCTGAAGTTTTGCGAGTACACTATTTTTCTGACTCGAGTTCAACTAAATGTCATTACTAGTAGTACAAACTCAGCTGAACTCGGGGAAGTGATTGTATTTGAAAACCGAGGGCTTCAAATTGGTAAAAAACCACGGTCTCCAAGTCGAGCCATGAACACTGGGCACGTGCTTATACACGTGCATAAGTGCATGCCCAGTGTCAGCTCGACTCGGAGACAATATTTTTCCCATTTGTAGCCCTCGGTTTTCAAAAAGAACCACTTTCTCAAGTTCAGCTATGTTTGCACTAACAGAAACAATGTTTAGCTGAATTCGGGCCAAAAATCCCGTAGGCAATCATGTGGTGCTGTCACCCAAACCTGACCACCTCCTTCCCCTTTGGAACCATCCCCTTTGCGTCGGGACTTCAGGAGCACACTCAACCACTCCAAGGCCATGCTGTCTGAATGCTGCTTCACAGCGTTTCAGCAGGAATGGCCAGAACAAATTACACGGTACTGATGTACAGCAGTCGCCATGTGAACAAGTCTTATGAGTGAGTGAGTCAACTGAAGATGTGGCCAGCACCGCAGTCATGAATGCTGCCATTCTGGGGAGGGAGGAGTGGATTACTCAGGACAGCAAGTCAACATCCACTTCAGGACTCCAGAAAAATGTTTTAAATAATTGATCAGCTCCCAGCCTCAGCTCCCCTCCTGCTGTTGGGGAGGGGCGCTGCTGACACAATCACTAACGCTAACCAGCTGGCTTTGTAGTTATGGCTAGCTGGGCTGGAGTTGGCACTAAAGAAGGTTCAGATAAAAGCCCACTCAGTGGGCAGCACTAAGAGAAAATGCAAGCAATTGCATAAGCGGTCGAGCAGGGGGAGAGCACCAGTCCAGCTGTTAAGCGTGGCAGTGCAACCTAGAGTAACAATGTGATACTCGTCAGCTGTCCAGCCCCATTTCTACATTTTTGTGGACCCAGGAAAGCAACTGCCACGATCCTTCTTTGGGGGTGGGGCTACTGTACATGCAGCTCTGTGAGTAGCAACGGCTGCTCCAGTGCTCCCCAGCCTGCAACTGATCAGGCAACTACAAAAACAAAAGAGTGAGTCCTCAAGGATCAGGCTGAACGTATGCACTTTTAGGAGGTTAGGAGAGTGATTAAATAAATGCCTCCCTCTTATTCAGTGCCCCAATCCAATTTCGGGAGTTCTTAGGGCCAAAAAAAAAATTCACATAAGGACAGAAGCAGAAGGCCTCACCCTGCGTACTGAATCACACGCTGTGTACACAGCACCACCCACTGGCTTAACTCATTCTCTCCCGATGGTAATTTTGGGTCGGGTTCAGCAATGGATGGTTCCGATGCCATATGGGGGCTATGAGACCGAAGGAGTTAGCATAGAAACAGTGGCACTGTTTTATGCAGCATGCATTTTTACCATTTAAAACCAGTAACATTATGTGTTTTAAATTGAGAAATAATGCACACAGTTTTTTTACTAAATAAGCCATTTCATAGGTGTGGTAAGCCACTACAGGATGTGCATTAAAGGATTTTAATGCATTTCTCAGGGGTGTAAGGACACTTGGCATTCAGCCTCGTGCCTTAACTCGCCCCTGGGGCATGCATTAAAATCCTTTAATGCACGTTCTGTCATGGCTTATTACTAAGTACAACAGTTACGAGATGAGATGTATGGAATGCCGATTCCCACTGGTGGAATAATTCAGTCAGAATGGCGACCCCACTTCTAAAGATGCAGTTCAAAATGTTTCAATAAATTCTGCAGAATTCTCTTTCTCACAAAGGTTTTTATCCCTCTGAGACAGACTGGGTAGCTATCAGCCTCATTCTCAAGCACTGTTGACTGTCCCATGCTTCCTTCCTGGTTGGGGCTAGGTTCTCCCACAGATTTTCCTCTGCAGCGGGACCAGAGAGGGGAGGGCTGCCCCCCCTAGGGCCGCAGTAATGGGGGGAAAAGTGGGGATGTTGTCCAGGGCCCCGAGCTCAGGAGGGGCCCACCTGAGGAGCTGGCATTACCCCTGGCATTAGCTGTTTTGGGAAACAGGGGCCCATTTCAATTGACTTGTCCTGGGCCCCAAAATTCATAGCTGCAGCTCTGCCCCCCGTGTAGTCTAATCCAGAATTCACCGTCCAAATGGAGCGGCAGGGTGGGTTGCAGTGCCTCGGGCGGGGCTTCACAAAGCCCTGTTCCTCCCATTTTCCACCTAGTTTTCTGCCCCTGTGTCTCGGGACTGCAGCAGCATGGAGTACATATATGCATGTAGGAGTGCATGCGTTCCAGAACAGCAGCTCCTTCTACCCTCCCGGCCCTATGTCTGTCTTCTGAGCATCAGCACTACCACCAGGCGTCCTCCAGGTGGCAGCCAAGAGTCAGGATGGCTCACCACCTCAGTCTGGGAGTGGAGAGCTGCCAGATAGCTACTTGATCCTCCCAGCCCCCCACCCCTCAACCTCTGGTGACCCGAGCTTGTTCCCAAACTTACGGTGCCTCGGCCCTCTGAGCCACTAGGCTGGCCTAAATCTCATGGAATTCTGAATGCCTTTTAATCTAAATCATGGCTTAGGACTGCTCAAGAAATTGGCTGCAGAACCAGCTGAACCCCTAGTAGTGCTATTCAATAGCTCAGTTCAGACAGGAGGTGGTTCCGAAAGACTGTAGGGAATCAGGTATAGTCCCACTATGCAAGCGGGAGGGGAACAAGGAGCAACCAGGGAATTACAGACCTGTCAGCCTCTTTAGTGGGTAAGCTGATGGAGCCACTGATCAAAGAGGACCGTGTGGACTACCTAGAGAGTAGCAGTCTACAGGATAGTAAACAGCGTGGGTTCTTGGCAGTGAGGTCTTGTCAGACCAACCTGATAGTTTTCTTTGACTGGGTAACAAAGGTAATAGATAAGGGCCATGCTAAGGACTCACTCTGATTTCAGCAAGGCTTTTGACTCAGTGCCACACAGAAGATTGCTGAAGAAGCTGGAGGACCTGTGTGCAGCTAGAGACATAGTGAGAAGGATAGGAAACTGGTTGAAGGAGACACGGCAGAGGGTGGTAGTAAATGGGGACAAACCGGAAGAGAGGGAGGTCAGGAGCGGGGTGCCACAGGGGTCTGTCCTGGGTCCTGTCCTCTTCAATATGTTCATCAGCAACATTGGAGAGGACATCTGGGGCAAGTTATGTCTCTTCACAGACAGCACGAAGCTCAGGGCACTATTACAGAAGATAACACTATCTGATGATAACTAGAGTGCCAAAATAGGTGTAAAACAAATGAGCAGACTAGATGGACCTAGCGGTCTCCTTCTGCTGTCAACTTCTATGTTTCTAACACAAAATGCATAAAATACATAGTAACTCTATCCAATAGAATTAAAATGAGCACAAATAAATATTTATGGTTGAAAAGACCTAGAAAGCCCTGTCAGTAGCCAGATTGCAGCTTTCTGCAGCAACTGCAGGCATCACAGTGCACCTCCATTGACCCCAAGGTACAGAGTGTTGTAGTAGATGAGTCTCAAAGTCACAAATTCATGTACCAGCATGGCCAGGTTGTCAAACAGGATAAGGGACTTAAACTGACTGATATTTCATAGATGGTAAAAGCCACTGTGGACCACTGCCTCCACCTGAGCCTCCAGTGTTAGCCTGTTGTTCGGAATGACTCCCAGATTTTAGAGGCTAAGCCAAAGCCCACTCCTCCCCCCCTCTTCACTGCAGCTCCACCACTAGCACTTCAGTTTTCTCAGGGTTCAGTCTCAACCAGCTCGATATCATCCAAGTCTGGATCTTGGACAAGTGTTTTTTGACTGCACCCAATGTCCCAGGTGCAAAGGACAGGTGGAGTTGAGTATCATTGGCATAACAATGAAACCCAAGCCCATACTGTCTAATGATCTCACCCAGGGGCAGCATATACACTGCGAACAACATGGGTGACAAGACTGAACCCTAGGGTACCCAACAGGGCAGAGCCACCAAGTATTCTCTCATCACAACCTTCCAGGTCCCATCCTGAAAATAGGACTCAAACCAGCCGATGACTTTGCCGGTAAGTCCTACATATCCCCCAAGTCAGTCCAGTAGCAACCCACTGTCCATAGTGTCAAATGCTGATGAGAGACTGAGGAGAATGAGAATTGACTGCTCTCCCTCGTCCCTCAACCTGAGTAAGTCATTCAGCAACCAAACCAGTGCAGTCTCTGTGCCGTGCATTGCCCTAAACCCAGACTGGAGGGGCTCACAGATGTTAACGGTGGTGAGATGTGCCTCAAGCTGTAGAGCAACCACCTTCTCAATCACCTTCCCCAAACAGGGAAGGTTAGAGACAGGTCGGTAATTCGCCAAGACATCCGGGTCCAAAGATGGTTTGGCAGTCGAAATTCAGTTCCCAAAAAATACAAGGTTATGCACATAGGGTAAAAAAAAACAGGACAGAGTACTAGATGAGAGTGATTAAACTTAGCACTACATCAGAGGAAAGGGACATGGGAGTCACTATTAGAGACTGCCTCAAACAATCCAGCCAGTGTAACAAGGCCTATAGTAAGGCTAATATAATGTTGGGGCATATTGGAAGGGGGTTACTGATAGCAGGAAAAAGGAGGCACTACTTCTGATAGGTCACTGATGAGGCCACAAATAGAATACTGTGCTCGGTTCTGAAGTCTTCACTTAAGGAAGTAAAGGGGCAGGCTGGAGACGATGCAATGTACGGTGACCAAGATGACTCAGGGCCAACAGAACAGATCTTATGAAGATAATCTCAAGGCACTGAACATGTACTCACTGGAGACCAGGTGAGAGAGGAGGGATATGATATAGACCTTCAAGTTTCTGAAGGAAATAAAAAAGGTGAACTGTGGGGAATTATTTAGAAGTACATCATCAAGAACTTAAGGTCATGAGTGGAAACTGGTGATGGTGGTGGGGGGGTAGGATTAGGAGGGTTGTGAGAAAGTTCTATATAATTGGAAAGGGTGGTGGGACCATGAAACAGTCTGCCGGTGGTGGTGGTGGTGGGTGCCAAGACTGTAAATGGTTTCAAACATGGCTGGGGCAGAGTGAAATATCTGGTGGTTGCTCAGGTTGGTAGCAGTAGGGAGGACAGCAGCGGGTGATCTGGGAGGGATAAATCCCACATGGACAGCAGGTCCTGAGGCAAATAGGGAACTCAGGCCAGACTAGATGGACCTTTGGTCTTTTTCTGCCACCATTGTCTAAGTTTTTAACAAAGTTCTCCCTAGTGGACTGGAGATGATGATCAAGAGAATAGGGAGCAGGAGGTCTCTTATGCAGCCAAGACCCAGATTGTGCAGGGCCTTGAAAACTAACAAGAAAATCTTGAAGGTGCTGCACCATCTAACTGGAAGCCAGTGGAGATCCCACAGCACAGGCATGATATTGTTATTTCCAAAGCAAGAAGAACTCGTGCTCTAGTAGTGCAGGGAAGGGAGTGCTGGTGGGGGTTGGCCGGCGCCAGTTGAAAACACCAATGGACAAAAAACTGCAGCTACTCACGGAAGTAACACATCACATGATCCAAGTTCAGATGCTAGGGATTTTATCCTGCTGAAATAGCTTTTGTACAGACGAGACTCAGTACGGCGACGTGCCGGCGCATCTGGAGTACTAGCCCTCACTGCTCCATTTTTGTACAAAAGCTATTTCAGCAATGAAATTGCTAGCACCTGAACCTGGACTGTGTAATGTGAGTTACTTCCGTGAGCTGCTGCAGCTTCTTGTTCAGTGGTGATATGATTAAAAGTACTTGTAACAGATATCTATCAGCCATGCCATGGCATTCTGCACTTTTCTGGGGATGGTGCACCAAACCTGAAAACTGAGGTGAATTGCTCTCCACAGCAACTAAGCTGTGACCACAAAACCTGTTACACGACTAAGCCTGGAGCTGGGATATGAACTCATGCCATCTGTGGTAAAAGACATGTACATCCTCGAAGAGAGGAAAGGGGGCATGATAGAGACCTACAGTTACCTCACTAGGGTGAACAAGGTGCAGAAAAGGAGTCTCTTTCAAATGAGGAAGTGTACCAGGACAATAGGGCATAAAATGAAGCTGGAAGGGGGGGTGTTTAAGAGGGATGTGAGGAAGTACTACTTCACTGGAAGAGCGATGGATGCTGGAACAGTCTGCCAGGAGAGGTAGTGGGAGTGAAAACAATGGGGGGCTTCAGACATGCATGGGATAGACATAGGGGTATATTGGTAAATCGGCAGGGGGGAGGGTCTGTGGAGATAGAATAGGCAGAAAACATCTGGGCAGACTGGGTGGGCCAAGCGGTACTTTTCTGCCAACAACTTCTGTTTCTAAACCTGCTCGTAAGGCAAGAAGGAGCAATATTATATAGCCTGGGAAACTTTGCACAAACAGCATTAAGAAAACTCAACAGGCCTCCAAAAATTCAATAATTCTCAAGGGTCAGTCATCCCTACATACTTATCTCTGATATTCAGATGTGTGACGCAGTCACAGTAAATATGACAGTAGATTATTAAAATGTTGGATCTTGAAGGGAAGGGAAGGGACAAACTCTGTGCAATGTAATTTAAATTGTTTTATATGTATCTGATTTAAATGTGATTGTGTAACAAATGTAACAAATTGTTATGCATACTTTTAACTAAATAAACTTGACTTAACTAAATGATTGCACATTACTTTTCAGGCAACCCCAAACCCTCCCCTCTGGTCAAACATTCAAGTTTAACTTTCACATGCAGTGTCTTCTTCTGGAGGTGGTCCAGAGGAGGGCAACTAAAATGGCGCAGGGTCTCAATCAAAAGCCCTACGAGGAGAGACTAAAGGAATTTAATATGTACACCCTGGAAGAAAGTAGGGAGAAGGGGGACGTGATAGAGACCTTTAAATACATCATGGTGGTAAATAAGGTACAGGAGGGGAGTACTTTTCAGAAACAAAAGGTACTCAACAAGGGGAAATGCTATTAAAGCTGGAGGGGGTCAGATTCAGGAGAGATGTGAGAAAGTGCTTCTTCACAGAAGGAGTGGTGGATTCCTCAAACAGCTTAGCAGAGCTGAGGTTTAGGAATGCATGGGATAGGCACAAGGAATCTTAGTGGAAAGGAATAGAGGGAGGGAGGGAGGGAGGAGAAAGAGCCAGAGATCAAGTAGTGTCTGCAGTGATACTGTAGGTAGGGAAAAATGGGCAGGCTGGGTGGGCCAAATGGTCCTTCTATGTGGACAAATTCTAAGTTTCTATGTGTCTTTCTGTTTTGTATTAAGGACACCACAGAGTGACACAGGACACTAACAAACACCCTGTTTGTCCTTCACAGGTGGCTTTCTCTTCTTGTGGTTCATTTTGAATTATTCCACTAGAGTAAAGATAGAGGCATCAGAAGAGAAGACGAAAAGTGTATCATCACCTCATCCAGACCCACCGAAAATCAAAGCATCATCTTTACGTCGAATTTAATGTATTCTCAGTTTTCCATAAAAAAAATTAAACAGCTTTTGAAACTGCTTATATCATATTAGTACAATTTGTGATGATCCGCTTACAGATGGAGTCAACTTGGTGGGTTATGAAGTAGTCATGGGAGAACCGGTTTGACGAAGTTCTGAAACTTCTACAACCTGTGCAATTTTCTGTAAAAGAGCCTTATCAGATAACTGTTTTCATGTAATGATAATGTTTAAAACGTTGCACAAATCTCTTAAAAAATACATAACATTTATAGCAAAAAAACTATGTTGAAGCTCATTAGGGTTGCTATGGTACAAAACTCAAAACTGCACAAAGGTTAGAAATAAACTATTATGGTTGTAAAGACAATGTTGCCCACAAAGCTTGGAAAGTTGCTATTAAAGTTCTCATGTCCAACCCCCACCCATACTATCACGATCCCTATCCTCACGACCCAAGGACAGTCTACAGATACAGGGCCATGTATCAGTGGTATGGTACTTCATGCAGGGTCAAATTATTTGGTATGTATGTAGCAACCCTAGTGGAAGTTAGATGTAAGAACCCTGATAGATTATTTCCAGACTTTGTACAGTTTGAATCTTGAGCGGAAGGAACCTTAATGAGCATTAATGTAATTTTTTGCCATAATGATATATATACAGTACGTATACACATACATAGGAAAAAAACTGCGTTAATGCACCAGTTGGGGTTTATGTTAACACCACGTAAGTAGGGAAATGTGGCATTAGGGTTTCTAGCCCTAACTTCCCACCTCCCAAGCAACAAAAGGACAAGACAAAAAGGCACACTAAGTCAAAGCTTGTTTCCAGGTGTGACCTGGGTGCACAAGAAAGTTTAGTGACTTGCTCAGGGTCACACAGTAAGCAAGTGGGGACTGTGGGGTTCAAACTCAGGTTTCCAGGTTTGCAGCTCAGAGCCCTAAACCACTGTGCTATACTGCCTCCACAAGCAACTGCAGGCAGTTATCACCAAGTAAGACAAACACCATACAGCTGTTTCCAGGACCAAGAAGCCAGTCATTTCTGAGGGATTAACAACTGGTTGGGGGGGATGGGTGGCCCGAGGCTGTTTCTTGGGCCACCTCTCTCTAGCCAGTCGTTAATACAAGGAAATGACCGGCTTCAAAGCTGTTATTGTACTTAAGTCTAATCACAATAACAACTTTCATGTTTAATGTTTTTATTTTTTTAATTTACTTTCAGGTTTTGAGCAGTGTGGCATGAGCCGTGCGTGCCACTAAGCGTCACTTGGCAACTGGTTCAGCCATTTCTTTTTTTAAACAAATATTTCATTGAATTTATATTCAGTGTATACATTTTGTCTTCTAATGCAGTACAAACATTTGAATAAACACTATTTAATGCATTTAACATTACAAGTGTGCATTTTGTGCCAATATAAATATGAAAATACAGTTGATGCAACTTTGGGAAAAAGGAACATGAAAACGAGAAAATCCATACTAGAATTACTAATAATACTTAATAATTCCAGTGGGGAACAACTAGCTTATACTCTAAGGAACATTAATGAAATCACAGAGTACCAGTTGATTGCACGAGATAATTACAGCAATGGGGTAAGATAATTACAACGATTAGATAAGAGTAGGGTCTTGATAGTTACTTGATCGGGTGTCTCTTCCCCACATTAATCAGAGACAGGATCCTTCCTGACCGGGTTGTGCTGGTTTCTGTTGTTCAGGAATTCTTCGAACGCCAGCCATTATTTGCCATATGTGACCATGTTTCCCCTTAATCTGTGCACCACTTTTTCCAGAACAGCACACTCTCCTAGTTGATTCAGCCATATTTGGTTGACAGTGGGGTCTTCACTTTTCCACTGGGTAAGAATGCCCAGTTAAGCACAGATAATGGCTACGTATGCATATTTCCTTGCCCCTTCCCTGATACCTTCTAACTTTTTCAAATCTCTCTGGAGTACCATGTATGGGTCTAATAGAGGTAGACACAACTTGGGAAAGTGTCTCTTCTATTTCTTGCCAATATTTTTGTAATTGTGGGCATATGTACATCATATGAATCAGCTCTCCCCTTTGGTTTTTACACCAAGGGCATAGACCATCGTCTCAAGGTAAGAATTTAGATAACCTCTCGGGAGTGTAATACACCAGCTGAGTTGTAAGGAATTGGATATTTCTGAACTTGGGACACTGTACTGGCATTTTCCATCCATCGCTTTGGATGTCTATCCAGTTCTCTTCTGTTATTTCTACCTCCGTGTTCTTTGCACTTTCTCTCTATTGTCTACATGTGTGTCTGGGACCTACAGCAAAATATGCCTATACAATTTGCATACCAGCCTCTTAGTATCCTAAGCAGTATTTAGAATGATGGCCATACCTTAGGGCTCCTGTAGCTTGAATGAGGAGGGACCCAGGATCGTAGCAAGGCAGTGTCTATGTTGGACTTACTTAAAAAGAAATACAAAATCACACATACCCCCACAATGCAAAGCACCATGGGCTGTATATGCCCATATTATACATATACAGTATATATATATATATATATATATAGGCTTAAAAAGATGGGTCTCCAGTAGCAGTGGGTGAAGTTAAAAAACGTCACGCTATACATAGTGTGCAACAAGTTCACACTTTACACGCTGCGAAGTGAAGTACACTAATTCACCATTTTGTGGCTGTTTCTTGCCATGAAGTACTTTGCAAATCGTGACATAGAACAAAGTGGACAATTCACCAGCACTATGCAAGCGGGCCACTTTGAGGAAACTTCATTGGCGAAGTGAAAACACCTAGTCTCTGGTATACTATATGACAGTGTTAATTCTTGGAATGATGTAAGTTTCCTGTTTTTAAATAGATGTCCCTTTTGGTCCCAACATTTAATGCATGGATCTTTTAAGAAATCCGGGTATACCTGATTCCCAATAAGGCTGTCAGGTTTGTGCAACTCCACTCCCATCAGTCTGTGTACTTTATGCCAGCTTTTTAGCAAGTGCGTTATTATCAAGTTGTCTTAAGCCACCTTACACTTTTTCCCATTAGATGAGTACAGCAAGTCAGTCAGACACCATTGCCCTGTACTGTATGTGCCTTCTCCAAGAGTATCCCTTTGTTTCACATCCAACTTTATATCAGCCTTTCAGCCTTGCCAGTTGTGCCTCCCAATACAGTAATATCATTCATAGTGGGGTATACCCAGTCCCCACTCCCCAGGTGGCAGAGTAAGTTGATCATAGCTAATCCCTGGTGTTTTGTCTGAACACAACCAATCTGTGTGGCTTATTCTGAGCTGCATGAAGAACTTAGCAGGCATGGGGACTGGCAGCACCTGAAATAGGTATAAGAACCTAGGAAGAATTGTAATTTTCAACACATGGGCCCTGACCACCAAAGCCAGAGGTCATGTTTTCCAGTTGGACAGGAGTTCTTTAATACTGGCTAGTAGTAGAGGGCAATTAGCTTCATATAAACCTTGTATTATCTTAGTGACATTCACCCCTAGGTATCTAAACCCTTCTGGCATCCAATGAAAAGGGAGGGAGGCAGGGTGGGTGTAAGTCATGGTGGGCACAACTGCACAGGGGCGTCACAATTGATTTAGTTGGGGTTATCTTATACCCAGCCTCAATTTCTTCCATCAGGCCAGGAAGAGAGGTATCTTGGAGCTTAACACAGACTAGCAGATCATCAGTATACAGAGTTTTCGGTACTGCTATGGGTTTTACTTCCATCCCAGTGATGTTTGGGTGAACTTGGATAGCTGCTGGCAGAGGTTCTGGGTTCTAAAGCTATGTCAAACAGCAGTGGTGGCAGAGGGCAACCCTGTCGCGTACCTCTGCCTAGCGGTGTTTGTTCAGAAACCCAACCAATTTTTTGTTATCACCACCACTGGGTTGCAGTATATTGCCTGCACAAGCTTGGCATACTTAGGTCTGAAGCTCAGCACTCCATGGTATGCCATGGGTCATCCCACTCGATCCAATCAAATGCTCTGTCTTGGTCATTTCTAAAACATTAATGACTGATCCAGTTAGGATCATCACCTTTGAATGAGGTAAAAAACAGATGCTAAGCCACACCCCAAACTCTGCCTCTGGCTCTACCCCCTTTTTATGACTGGCGAGTATATCGCTTCTCCTTCTAAGCCATTTGTAATGTTGGAATAGACATTACTAGTGATAGGAAATCATTTTTATATTGTTATTTATTTTATTTATTTATTCAGTTATTTATTTTTATTCTTTGGCAACCAGGTTAACTCCCATAGGGCACATAGCCCATTTTACAGGAGTGACCCAGGAGCACAGGAAGGTTAAGTGACTTGCTCAGGGTCACACAGTATGCAAGTGGAGGCTGTGGGAATCAAACTCAGGTCTGTTAGATGTGCCAAGCTCATTCACAGCTTATTACTCAAGCCCTCTGTTAAACACTCTCCCATCTTCCTTTCCATGTCAGTCATGTATTCTGATGTTTTGACCAATTTTTGACAATTTAATTATTGGTGCTTGTGGTACCCTTAATACTGCACTCTGTTCCCTTTTACCTCAGCAGCTACTGTTGTTTCTCTTTATATTTCTAAGACATTCCACAATTTCAGACACACCATTCCATGCTGTTTATCTGAATGACCTACAGAAATGTAGCTAATAGCATGGCATGTTCAGGTAATACAAAAATGAAAGCAAATGTAGTGATAAAGGCAATAAAAGTTAGATCATTAATTTAATAAAAATGGGTCAAAAACATACCAGAATATAGGACAAACAAAAAGAAACACATGAGAGCACATAAAGGTGTACAAGCTGTTTTCTGTCATAGCAGTAAAAGACCATACTTAAAATTCAGAGTGGAAAAGATTAGGTTAATTTACTGCTAATGATCTTAATAGTCGTACTTTACAACTCCCAGATTGGTTTTACAGACAAAGGCAGGTCTGAATGTGATCAGAACTTTGTAACCTGGACATGCAATGCAGTGAAAACAGTGAATGATTTGATACATCAGTTTTAAGAGTATATGAGCACTCAAAATGGCCCAAAAACAGGACTGTATTTAATCAAAACTGGATGAGGACCCTAAAAACTGGATTATCTGGTCAAAAACCGGAGAAGTGGCAACTCTAGATCCAATATCCAATCAGGAGCCTGGCTAGGACGATGAATATTTAATTAGATTTATAACTAGAGGTAGTGTGATGGAGGAAGTGTCCTTTTGGTTTGCTGACCAGGTGACCAAGAATAGTCTTCTCAAATTGCCTGCAGTGTGACGTCCCTTCGTAAACCCTACCTCCTCTTTACCTATCAATTTTTTAATATAATTACAGAGTCTATTCACTAGTATTTCAGTTATCATTTTGTAATTGAAAATGAGTAGGGAAATAGGTCTGTAATTTGAAAATTCTAGAGAATCTTTTTTTGAGGACACAAATTAAAGCTTCATTTGGCATGCTAAATACAGAATTTTGAGGTAGTGCTTCTTGATACAATTTTGCTAAATACATGAAAATCACTGGCCAGATTTGCTTGTAGACAGATTAGGACCCAGAGTTTTCCCTAAAGAAGATTTGTATATAACCTTAGAGATTTCCGTAAGAAGGATAGGTTTACCTTAATCTCTCTTTTTCCAGATTTAAGTGTGCATGTTTGCAGATGAGAAAAGGGGTGCAAGTTCTGAATGGTCAGATCAGACTCACGCTTCTGTTATAATTCTGAACTAATGAAATTTTCTTAATTTTGCAGATGATTTCTACCATCATGAAAGAAAATGAAAAAAAAATTTAAGAAATGTGCAGCTTTGGAATATCTGAGCATATTTATAGCAAATGTCCATTAAATCAGAATCAACTTTTTGGTAAAAAGGAGACTGGAAAAAGTGCCTTAGAGTAATGAATGTGTGTGTGTGTGTGTGTGTGTGTATATATATATATATATATATATATATATATATATATATATATAAATAGAACCTCTGTGCGCAAACACTGAGGCAAGGGTTACCCCAAAGGGCATTTGGCTGGGAAGCCAAGTTTCAAGAAAATACAAAATCACACATGCCCACACAATGCAAAGCATCATGGGCTGCATATGCAAATCACCACAGAATGTTATGCTGGTTCAACTTTAAGCAGAATTGCATGGTGCCGAAAGGCCTCTCGCACAGTTTGCAAAGGGTGCTAACAGATGACATAGACACGTGTTTCGTTCTACCAGGACTCATCAGTATGTCTCATCTGTTTGACACCCCAGTGGAATGAGCCAGCTACCCTAAGACGGTCTGTCTGGGTTATGTTGTGGTGAACCCACTAAAATAAAAAACTATTTAAAAGACAAAGAACCTCTGTGCGCAAACACTGAGGCAAGGGTTACCCCAAAGGGCATTTGGCCGGGAAGCCAAGTTTCAAGAAAATACAAAATCACACATGCCCACACAATGCAAAGCATCATGGGCTTCATATACAATCACCACAAAATGTTATGCTGGTTCAACTTTAAGCAGAATTGCATGGTGCCGAAAGGCCTCTCACACAGTTTGCAAAGGGTGCTAACAGATGACATAGACACGTGTTTCATCCTACCAGGACTCATCAGTATGCCTCATCTGTTTGACACCCCAGTGGAATGAACCAGCTACCCTAAGACAGTCTGTCTGGGTTATGTTGTGATGAACCCATTAAAATTTAAATCGTTTTTTTATTTTAATGGGTTCACCACAACATAACCCAGACAGACTGTCTTAGGGTAGCTGGTTCATTCCACTGGGGTGTCAAACAGACGCAGGCATACTGACGAGTCCTGGTAGGACAAAACACATGTCTATGTCATCTGTTAGCACCCTTTGCAAACTGTGCGAGAGGCCTTTCGGCACCATGCAATTCTGCTTAAAGTTGAACCAGCATAACATTCTACGGTGATTTGCATATGCAGCCCACGATGCTTTGCATTGTGTGGGCATGTGTGATTCTGTATTTTATATAACTATATATATATATATACGTATAGCAAAACAAAATGGTTATATTAAATGCACACTGAAAATAGAAAATAGAGTTAAAAATCTATGTTTCAAACTTAGGTCTTCTTCAGGAAATATCTAAAAGAGAAAAAAAAACAAAGAGTGTAGAGAGGAAGTAAAATGATGGATATATATATATATATATGTGGGGAAAGAAAAAAGGGGAGGCTCAGGGAGAAAAAGTGATAAATGGCAAGATTAAGAGAGAGAATCTGTGAAACAAAAAGGTGATGATGGGAAAGATAAAGCATAATAGGAGTGAAAGAGCTAGAGAAGTCCCCAGGTGGAGACTAATTAACAGGGCCTAGTAAGAAGGCTGAACGATGACAAATGTGTGGGAAGGAGACAGAGATAGAGACTAATGGAGAAAATGAAAAATAAATTAAATGAGTACAAATACAAATTGACTTTAGGGAGAATAAGGGGTGGCTGAAAGATGTTAGTGGAAAATAAGTCTATCATTTAAACCAGAGGGCTGCTGGGAGACAAGGCGTATGATCAGCTTGGCTTCCATGTTTTTTCTATGGTCAGCATCCCAGAAGCCCTGTTGAAGGACACAAACAGAAAGGTCATTGACACTGTGGTCCCTGGAGATAAAGTGGGATACAATGGGTTTAGCAGCATCACCATTCCTGACTGCTCTGTAATGTTCCCTGAAACAGCCAGCAAGGTGCCTACCAGTCGCTCCGATGTAAATGGCTGTACACTTCCTGCAAAGAATACAATACACCACATCAGTGGAGGTGCATGAGAACTCCTTAGTGATGTGAAAACACCTGTAAGTCCCCTAATTTCGGTCACACTGGAAATAAATTTGCAGGTGTAGCAGCGAATCCTGTTGCAAGGTTTGGTACCTGGGGGGGGAGGAACTGTTAGGAGTAGGTAGGCTGCTTTTAACCAGGAGATTCCACAGGTTAGGTGGCCAGTGGTAGGAGGCAATAGGTGGTTCTGTAAAGGAAGCACCAATGTTAGGGTCAGTTTGCATAATGGGAAAGTTACTGGTGATGATCCTGTGAAGAGAAGGTGTGCTCTGATGGAAAGGAAGCACTAGTGGAATTTGCCATTGTTCTTGTGTGACAGTATTCTTCCTCCGGGAGTCAAAGTTATGGGGCATGTTACTGACTCGGGAGAGTGCTCTGTCCACTGTGCTTTTAGGGTATACCCTGTTGATAAAAAAAACTGTGCATTTTTTGGGTCTGCTCAGCAAAATCATCCTCTTCACTGCATAATCTACGAAGTCTAAGAAACTGTGAATAAGGCAGGCCATTCTTGACATGTTTAGGATGGAAGGAGTTGTGGAGGAGAAAACTGTGAGAGTCAGTGGGTTTGTAATAAACTGATGTCTTAAGACCAGCGTTCTGTACTGACAGCTGGATATCCAGAAAAGGCAGTGTAGAGGAGGATACTTCAACCGTGTATTGAAGGGAAGGATGGTCCATGGTAAACTTGTTAGAAGACTTGGAGGGTCTCCTGAGCAGGAGGTGGCCCTCACACAGTCATCAATGTAGCATTTGTAGAGTTCAGGCACAGACCCTGTGAATGAGAGAAAAATGTTCCTCCACCCAACCCACAAACAGATTAGCAAAGCTGGGACCCATCTTGGTACCCATGGCAACTCCACTGACCTGCTGGAAAAAAAAAATGTTATTAAAAGAAGAAGACTGAGTTTCAGAAATGTTCTGCCAGATGAGTTAGGTGTGTGTGGGTGGCTGCTGACTTCCGCTTATTCAAGAAATGCTGCAAAGCTGTCAGACCATCATCATGGGGATCACCGTAAAGAGATTTGATGTCCATGGTGAAGATGAGCTGATGAGAGTCTGATTGAATCTGAACCTGTCAAATAACTGGAGAGCATGGTTAGTGTCTTTAACATAGGAGGGCAGGGACTCAGCAAGGGGTCTCATGAGGCTGTCCAAAAATGCGGAGATGTGGGATGCGGGGCAGGAGCAGGCAGACACAATAGGACGATCTGGGTTACCTGTTTTGTGGATTTTGGGAAGGAGATAAAACCTGGATGTCTGGGGATGCTGAACTATGAGTCTCTTAGCAGAAGCAGGGAGCTCATTGTTTTCAATAGCAGAGGTGATGGTGGTGGTGACCTCAGTCTGATAGTCAGCAGTGGGGTCCTGTGGAAGGGAAGAATAAAACCTGGTGTCAGAGAGTTGCTATGTGTCTTCAGTGATGTACAGGGCATATATACATATAGGGCTGGATATTCAAAAGGGTTGCGCCATGCGCAATAGGGTTGCGCATGTGCAAGTCCGAATTTGCGCCATTCTGCGATATTCAGCAGGAGGCAGTTGCGCCACTGAAAACAGGCTGAGCAACAGCGCAATGCAAATGAAGGCATGCGCAGCCGAAGGAGGTGGATCCATGCATAAAGAGCGCAATGCAATATTCAAAGGCTTGCGCAATGCGCAATAGCGGAACAGCCGGAAGGTGCGCCACAGTGGAAATGAGCCAAAATAAAAAGGCTCAAGGAAGAGGCGCAAGAATGCTACAGGGATGCCAAGCGAGACAGATGGAGAGAGACAGACAGTGACAGTCCAGAACAGGGCAGGCAAGGGAAGTTGTGTGGGCCATAGGCTGCAGAGGTCAGCGGGGGTACCCGATGCAGTGGAGGTAGCAGTCAGGACAGCGGGGGTAACAGAGCAACATCAGCCGGGGGTCACAAACCAGGGAGATGGATAGTGCCAGCTCCACATGGAAGCTGTAATGAGGGGTGAGAATACATGCTGCAGGGGACATGGTCGTGGAAGGGCCCATCGGCGGTACGCTTCCCAACAGGCAGTACTCGTGTCCAGATCAGCTTTGATCTGTACACAGATGTAGAGATCGTGGGCTGGTACCACCTGAACAGGGCAATACTGAGGCGGCTCTGTGAGCTGTGCAGTGATGTGATGCAGGCACCCTCATGATGGAGTCACGCCTGTCGGTGGAGACCAAGGACAGCCTGCATGTGCCTGCTCACCACGGGCACTTCCAGAGGCCGACAGGGGACACCACAGGCATCACACAGTCGGCCACGCCACGCATCCTCACCCAATTCTCAGCGACTGCTGCCACATGCCGCGGAGCACATCCATTTCCCCAGCACCGCGGCAGAGCCGCACAGCAAACATGCAGGAGTTCCACAGGTAGCACGTATGCCTGGCGTGCTAGGGGCCATAGATCTGCACCCATGTGGCCATATCTCATGCCACCTGGCCCTGATGGGGCCGCATATAGGAACAGGAAGGGCTATTCCAGTGTCAACTGCCAGGTGGTGTGTGATGCCACTGGCGATAATCAATGCCTGTGCCACGCCTGGTGGAGCACATGATGCCTTCATATGGTATCAGTCCGCACTGTGCCATCGATTCGAGAGTGGGGACATCCCCACAGGCCATCTAGTGGGTGAGTACGCATGTAGGAATTGCAAACATGGGGCAAGGGTGGGAATGCCACAGGTGCTATGGTAGTGGCACACAGGGATATTGGCAATATGGACCTGAACATGATACTCATCTCCACCATCTCCACACAGGTGACAGCGGATACCCACTCCGTCCCTGGCTGCTCATACTGTCGCCCCATGACCCCATCGCAGCAATGCTATAATGAGGCACATGCCGCCACACGCAACATCATCGAGCGGGTGTTTGGGATGCTCAGGCACGCTTCCGATGCCTAGACACCTCCGGCGGTGCCCTACAGTACAGCCCTCAAAGGCCTGGTTGGATTCCTGGCCTGTTGTATCCTGCACAACATGGCCAAAGACTGTGGGATAGCCATTCAGGTCGAGGAGGGGGACAGCGATGGGGACGCCAGCGGCGCCGGTGATGAGCAGCCCCCCCTTGGACGGCGGGACCCCTGACTGATCCGGCAGGCCCAGCTGCACTGGGACACCATCACGGAGGAGCATTATGCATGACACAGGTAAGTCAAGGGCCATGCAACCAACACTGTCCAGGCACAACCCACAGGCACACAGGGTAACACACCAGGGTGCATGACAGCAAGGGGAGGAAGGTCCAGGCACACAAACACACCATCAGGGAGGTAAACAGTCATATGGACACACACACACACACACACCAGGCACAAAGTGTACATGGGCAGGTGCACAGCAGAGCAGGAACAGACATGGCAAACACACAGATCCACAGACCACACCCACCACCTGTACTGTCCAAGTACATGTGTCGATGCTGGGCACCCTTGCACCTTGGTGTACAGTACAATGCAGGCATCATCATGCACGCACCTGTGGACAGCAGTCGGGATGGTGTGCAGGTGGTCCGTGTGTCAGCGTGTTGGGCAGGGCACCCACCAGTGCACTGCCCACCATGACGCACATTGCACACAGGGCAGCACCAGACAGGGCCCACACTGGGAGACAGGTCAGTCATGTTGCACTGTTCCACGGCCACCGCAGATGCATGGGTGGCCCCGCTGTGACCCAACAGTACTGGCAGGCTGAGCAGGGGCCACATGGGGTGGCACTGATGGACCACCAGGGGTCCCACTGCGCGATCGCGACCTTGTCTGCACAGGGGTCTGCAGCATGCCAAACATACCTGCACCAGGGGTGCTCGGGATGCCCACAGCAGAACCCAGATGTCAACAGGCTGGGTGTCGCACGACGCCGGGAACGGGGAGTGGAGAGCGTACTGTGTGGGGTACGCGGTACCGGGGCACCTGCTTGTGTGCTCAATGCAGCCACGCCAAGCCGACCAATGCCTGGGTCTGCCTGTCAATGGCGGGCGGTCACATCCATCCGCATTTGACCATCTCTGCAGGATCAGAGCACAGTCCCTGCTGTGCCACCCACAGCCACGCACAGTGCCTCCACGGACGCTGTAACCCCGCCTTGCTGCTGTACTGATCCCACAGCAGGCGGGTGTGCTCTTCAAATGGGTACTCTGCCACAACAGCATCCTGTCCCCGGTATGGAAGGTCCCGATGCTCAACACCCCTTGAGGGTGGGTGCTGTTCACCAGACCAGGAATGGGCATATCAAGGCGTGTGCATGTGCCACTGCTGGACACTGTACCCCCAGACCTGGTGGGTGACTTCTGCTGCTGCCCCTCCAACCGCTGTGCCCCAGGGACCACTCGTTCCACTGCTGTGGCCGCAACAGTGCCAGACACCTGCACAGCCACCGGTGCTGCCCCACTGGTGCTGACAGGCACAGCCTGGGACTGTGCCGACATGCTGGCACACACGTTGGAACCAGCTAGGCCCAGGGGCACGTTGGCCTGCTGTGTGTCCGCTCATGGGACACACATGTGTCACTGCCCATTGCAGTCCTTGCATCATCAATGGTGCAGGTACTGTACAGCCACAGTCACAGCGTGGCTGGTATGCTTGCATGCCAGACTGCTGAGACACAGGCTGTGCACCCCCACACCTGACTCACCGATCAACAGAGGTGGCAGCCAGGCGTGCATGCTGGTGCAGTGCATGCTGGCTGGTGACAGAGGTGGATGGACCCTCCTCCAACTCCAGCAGGTCTTCCTCACTGCCTGGTCCCACCACCACCATCCCCTGAAGACGAACAGGATCTGTAACAGAAAGTGAGGACATGTGAGTGCATGTGAACAACCTCCCCACCAACACCACCACCATGTCATACCGTGCAGTGATGGGCTTCCACCTGTCTGGAATCCACCTCCTGGTACGCCCTCAATAACACTCCACTGCATTGATGCAGCCAGTCGGTCCTCAGCTGGGGTCAGCTCCACCACTGCTGGCTGGCCCCCGCCAGTGCCAGCACATGCCGCCCTGAGGGCTGCCACCTTCTCTTTCACCCTCCTGCGATCTGTTCCCATCTTCTTTTTGCATTCCTGCACAGAGCGCTGGTGGCTTCCGTGCAGGTTCACTGCCCGAGCTACCCCCTCCCATGCAGCCGCACGGGCCTGAGGGGTGCCCCGCCGTCCACTCAGTAGTGGCTCCTCTTCCAGGTAGGCCTGAAAGAGGGCCTCTGTCTCCGCCTTGGTGAAGTTGGCCCTCCTCCTTCGCCCACCATCCTCACCCTCACCTTGGCTCTGCTTGGTCATGTCGGTCTGTATGGGTGGAAGTGGACACCTGTCACTGTGCAGTCTACAGCGTTATCCCATGCCCATTGTCCAGAACATCACGCAGCATGCAACTCACCTCTCACCTGCAGTAACTGAATCTGGCCAGCGCAGCCCAATGTCGCCTATTCATAGCGCAATGCATTCAAATTAGGAGTGGCGCAACTTTAATGACATGCTAATTGCGCCACTGTGCCTTTGAATGGCTGATCAGATGATTTGCATGTGTCGGCTGAATATCGCGCCATTGTGCTTTGCGCAATACGGTTGAGCCGGCTGAGCCAATGGCGCATTTCTGTGACTGTGTGGTACACTGCATTGTGCATGCCCAGATAGCTTACACAGGTGTCTGCCGCACTGATGACGTGCTGTGCGCGATCAGTAATTCAGGCCACGGCCACCATTGTGCCAATGGCGCTACAGCGCTGGTCACCATATGGTGCTGTGGCAGTACTGCGCAATAGTCCACTGTGGCACTGGCACGCAGGTGTCCGATCGCCCAGGATGTGTGGACGTCTGATGGCGCTGTGCGTGGCCTTGTGCCACTGACCCATGACCTCGTGCCCGACCTTTGCTCCCTGGTGCTGTACGTCTGGCATGTGTACGGCTCTATCGCGCTGTTCGGTGACAGTGCGATGTGGACTGATGGCGCTGTCCGAACAGCGCGATAGGCAGTGATGGAGTTGTATTGCGCAACATTTCCACGTGGGGTTGCCGCGCTGCGGAGCGCCATATTGCCACTGTACATTTTGAAAATGGCACACAGGAGAGCACCACAATGGGGGGCTTTGGAATTAGCTAACCTGGTGGCTGTGGTGGAGCCTCACTATGGCTCACTGTTTGAGGGAGTGCTCCTGCAGGTGCCACGCACCCATGTGTGGCAGCAGGTCGCCGCTGCCCTGGAGCAGGCCACTGGGCGGAGGCAGACCCCTGAGCAGTGCAGGCACCGCTACGGCGACCTGCAGAGGAGGGAGCGTGCTCTGCTTGCGCGCCTCAGGTAGCATGCCAGGAGGGGATTGTGCCCAGGCCAGGTGGGTGTGCTGTGTATGCACCGGTATTGTCTGCATGGGTGACTGTGTAATGTAATCTGTGCATGGGGGTGGGTTGGGCTGTGGTTTGCTGTGAGGGTGTTTGCAGGTGTGTGCTGTTTGGGTCTGGTTGTGTGGGCAGGCACACTCAATGGGGCAAGGGGCTGTCTGCTTTGGGATCTCACTGATGTGTTTCTCTTCCTTTGTCTCCCACAGGCGTGGAGAAGCGGAGGCGGGCACAGACTGAGGCCTGCGATGGCAGTGCCAGGGTAGCTGGCGGAGGAGGTGTGCAACAGCCACAGCCACAGCAGCAGCAACAGCACCTGCTGCAGTGGCTTGATGAGAGTGAGTGTCATTACATCATGGATGCTATTGCATGCTGGGGGGGGCACGGACACCTTCCATGGACAACACTACCATGCATGCAACATGTGACAGTCATCACTGTCCAGTGGCACTGCATGTGTGTGTGTGTGCATCACTGGTGGTCCATGCATGCACCGGGCACATGGCTGTGGCACTAGCATCCCACCACGTAGCCACGTCACTGGGCAGCCTTGGTTGTGCTGTGCTGGGCATGGGCGTGTGTGTGTGCAGTGGTACACATGGCCATTGCTGGCTGGTTGGGCTTGTCTTGTGCACGGTCACTGTGGGTGGGTGCAGTCCATCACAGGAGCGGGGCACTTGGCTGTATGCCATGCATGATGGGTGGGATTCAGGGATGTAGACAGTCACAGCCATTGACTCTGTTCCCTTGTCCTAGGTATCCGGATCCTGCGCTTGTTGGAGCAGGGCATGCGGAGGCTAACACAAGTGGCGATGGACACCCATGCATTACTCCTCGACCTACAGCAGCATGGCATGCGGTGCCGGAGGAGGCTACAGGCACAGCGCCAGGTGGGAGGAGGGCAGGCTGCCAGGCGGTAGCCAGTCGTCAGCGGACCCCACCTTCCCTCTCCCAGTTGTTCACCCCTGCCCCTTACCCACCCCTACCTCATACCCATACCCCCAACCCTGCCTTGTACATATGTTTGTGTTTGTTGTTCTTGTTATGCTTCTTAATTACATTTATATTTTGATATGAATGCTATGGTGGTCTCTGATTTGCAGCTGGCTATCGGTGCTCAGTTGCAGTGGTGTGCATGGCATCAGGTGTGGTATGGTCATGGGGGTATGTGTGTGCGTGTGTGTGGGGCGGTGTCTCTGGTGTGGGTGAGGCTTCCAGTCTGTATTGCTGTTTGCTGCCACCCACTGCTGGGTGGTCATGGTGGGTTTGGCTTGTGTGGTTCTGTGGTTCACGAGGTTGCAGTGTTCGGGGGGCCCTGGGGATTCCTGCGGTGCTGGTCATTGCGCATGGGTGATTTCTTGGGGTCACAGTGCTGGGTGTGCTGTGCAGGGGAGCGCTGGGCACTGGGGTGCTCCGCCCCCTTTGTGTGCCAGTCTCGGGTTGACAGTAGGTGTGCTGCAGTAGCACACTGGGATGTGCTTTGTTTGCTTGTCCCCATGGCCCAGTGGCTGCTCCATCCCTTCCCCAGTTATGCTGTGCTTGGGGTGTGGGGTACATTGTTGGTTCGGCAGTGTGTCCCTGTGCCCATCTGTAGCATGGGTGGTGTGCCCCTGCCTACCTCCCTGGTTGTGCAGTTCCATTGCTATGTTGCTGGGGGTGTCTTTGCTTGCCCTATAGTGCCTCTGGACTGCTCAGCTGGGCTAGCCTTGTTGCGCTATGGCGCATCATTTCTGCTCAGCTTCCCCTTCCTGGTTGCGCTTATGGCGCGCCGTATCTGCTCAGCTTCCCTTCCTGGCTTGCGCTTATGGCGCATCGTGATCTGCTCAGCTTCCTCCCTGGTTGCGCTATGGCGCATCATATCTGCTCAGTTTCCCCTTCCTGGTTGCGCTATGGCGCATCATATCTGCTCAGCTTCCCATTCCTGGTTGCGCTATGGCACAGTTTGTGCGATATTCAGATGTTGGCTGCTTGCGCAATTGGCCTTGCTCCATGTTTGAATATCGCGACGATTGCGCATGTGCGCAAGTGACTTGCGCTTGCTCCTGCTGTTGCGCACTTTTTGGGCGCAGTTTGAATATCCAGCCCATATAGTGTATATATATTTTATATTTATTTATATATGTATTTTTATATTTACACACACGTGATTTCAGAAATTAGCATTTTGGTGTATACCCTTTAAATATTGGACTGATTAATATTTCCAGCTTGGGGGTCACACACACCTTGAAAAAAGCACCAGGAGCAGCAGGCACCAAAAATTGGGTTTCAGTGATTTCACTTTTCATTTTTTTTTTTGATATAGTTTTTATTCAACTTTTCAAATCTTGTTAGGGCCGCACATTACATAGGAATAAAACATCTATAATAACTGGTCAGCAGTTTTTTCCATAGGCTGAACCAGTTATAATTTGCCATTATAACCCGTGGGTTGTAACGGCAAACACACACCACTTCAATCAAAAAAGAGCCACACCCTGATTGGCTCTCCACTTCCCATGGGTGGGCTAAACACATTAACAAACATGGCGGCTCCTCATCCCGCTTACCGAGGAGCCACCACAGACCAGCCGTCACACCAGACATCCTGTTTTTTTTTTAAACCTCTTATTTAAATCCTCTTATCTGATTGATCCTGCCATCTGTAACCCGCACATCACACCATCTCCCGATAAATCTCTCCGAAACAGAGCAGAGCACTGCACTGGAACGTCTCCGAAGCGCTTAACAGAGGTAAGTGCCATTGCAACAAGTGAAACTAAAATCGAACAAAGCACAAAGAAACGGTTGTAAAAAAGATGCCTAACAAGCAAAAGGCTATTTTTCTAATAAAGATACTGTGTGTGTGTGTGTGTGAATCACAGACAAACAGCATCAATGTGGGAAAAAATTGCTGACCAACAATTATAAATAATAAAAGATGGGAAAGTGTGTTAAAATTTGAAATTAATGGTTGCCAGTGGTGTGGGATGCTTTAATAAACCCCTCGGGCTTATTTAGCATCCCATACTTTGGGCAACCATTAATTTCTCATTAAGCACACTTTCCCATCCATTATTGTACAGTATATGTTATACAAATTGTGTCAGGTCAGTGCATTACACTTTGTACAGAAGTTCACCAGATTATGTTAGTGGACATTTAGAATGGCATCCCCCTATAACGTACAACACAAGGAGGGGGTCTTAAAAACATATCCCAGTGAAACAGGGGACCCTTGTAGTTAGTTAATATTCAGTGCTACTAATAGGACCCCGAGTGGCAGCGGCAGGGCTGACCTGATAAGGAGAGGAGACACCAGGGTTCACAGGAAGTAGGCTCCAGAGCACTGAGTTGGTTTGCGGGTTCATTTCTCTGTCTCCTGTGTATGAACTTTTTAAATTCAGGTCTATAAGATAAATGTTCAGTGTGAAGCAACAGCAGCGGCTCCATCTGTTTGTTTTGAAGGGTTAGTTA
Source organism: Neoceratodus forsteri (assembly GCA_016271365.2). NCBI lineage: Eukaryota > Metazoa > Chordata > Ceratodontiformes > Ceratodontidae > Neoceratodus > Neoceratodus forsteri. Next base: position 1,609,884,017 of record CM028130.1, read on the forward strand.
TTTTACAATGGGCAGACTAGATGGATCGTAAGGTCCCCTTCTGCTGTCACGTTCTATGTTTCTACAATGCTAGGTCCTGCTTATCTTGAATGCCATTTGCAGATGTTCGGAAATTGAGCAGGGGTTCACTGTCTATTGGTCCCTTGGCTCTGATAAAGTTTTGAGTAAAATTGTTTAAAATGGGCACACATTTCTTTTGTTTTATACAGTATGTAACTGTTTCATTGCATTTTTTATTCAATTGCATGTATTCTGGCTTTGTTTTCCTTGAGGCAATATGCCAGCAGTTTACCTGCTTTTTCTCCAGTTTTCCAAAAGTCCTGTTAAGTTCAGAAAAGGGCATATTCAGCCTTTGCCAAATATATCCATGTATCGGTGGGCTGTATGGTCCTTTTCTGCCAGCAGTTTCTATGATTCTGTGATATTTTGTTTCTTTCATATTTTAATTTGACAATTTGATACATTAGCTGTTGTTTGGGCAGCAGGTTTTGTTTATGTTCCGACTGTAATTGTATAAGTTCTTTATTCTTCAGTTCTTTTTTTCTGTTTAGTTGTGGCAAACACAATAATTCTTCCCCCGATATACATGGATCGATTTTAACATTGTTTTACTAGCCCGGGGCCTAGTGCAAACTGACCAGGACTAGTGCAGCTAATCATCTACTTGTTCGTCTTGGCTAGTGCAGGTTTTCCATGGCTGTCAATTAAATTAAAATAGTTCCTACTTTAGCAGGCTCTAGTCCTCATGCTTATCTCCCTCATTGTTCCAGATGGCCTGATGTGGTTCACAGCTCAAAAGACTCAATGTGAATCATTATCACTCCACTGTTAAGACTTTCGGCTAATGTCCGGACTGTGATCAAGGGTAGAGTGTTCTTACATCACTAGCTTCCAGTGTTCTGAACTTGACTTTATGTCTGATGATTTGTCCCACATTATTAAGGCCAGTGCCCCTCATTTCCCTACATTCTGAGTGTCTGTGACATTTCAGTGACAAAATGCAGTCAACACAAAGATCTGCAACAGGATTCGTACACAGGGTGGTGGTGGTGGTGGTGGAAAGGAGGTGAAGGGACTTGGCAAGACTCGAGGAATGGTCAAAAGTATGGTAGCTTCGATTCAGTGCAAGGAAGTGCAAAGTACTGCACCTGGGAAACAACAACCCAGGGGAAGAGTACACAATTGGGGGGGGGGGAGTACTAACAACAACAGAAATGGAAAGGGACCTGGGGTAATCATATCAGACAACCTAAAGGTAGGCAAGCAATGTGAGAAGGCGGTAAAGAAGGCTGGGGGGATACTGGGATGCATAGGGAGAGGCATCACCAGTAGAAAACAGAAAGTTGTTATCCCTCTGTACAGACAGCTGGTGAGATCCCATCTGGAGTACCGCGTGCACCTCTGGAGATGCCCATCTCTGCAAAGACATGGACAGGATGGAGGCAGTCCAGAGGAAGGCAACTAAAATGGTGCAGGGTCTGCACTAGAAGCCATATGAAGAGAGACTAAAAGAGCTTAATATGTATAGCCTCGAGAAAAGAAGGGAAAGGGGGGACATGATAGAAACTTTCGAGTACCTTAAGGGACTCAACAAAGTCCAAGAGGGAAGCATCTTTTAGAAAAAGAGATGTGCAAGAACAAGGGGGCACAATTTGAAGATAGAGAGGGGACGACTCAGGGAAAACATGAGGAAGTGTTTTTTTCAAGAAGAGGGTGGTGGACGCATGGAAGGGCCTTTCTGAGGAGGTTGTGGGGTCAAAAACAGTGGGGGAAATTAATGCATGGAACAGACATAAGGCAATTCTAGTGGGAGGTAGGAGGAAGTAGGCTGTTGGTAAAACTAGGATCTGCAGCTTATCTGATGGCTAGGGAAATGGGCAGACTGGGTGGGCCAAGCGTTCCTTATCTGCCGTCAAAGTCTATGTTTCTATGTATATAGGATCTGCTTTGCAGGTGGTGGGTTTTACCCCAGCCTCACCATAGCTGCTCCCTCAACCCTCCCAATCTCTCAGCTCTGTACTTTCCCTGGACACCACTGCAGACAAAACTCTGAAATGACCATCCATAGACCCATAGCTGCCATTACTGGCAGGTGTAGAAGTCCACAGCTCTTCTGAATGGACCATGTCAGTCAATGCCACCCATGCAGTCCCACCCTTATCCCACCCAGCATGCCCTTTCATCCTAAAAGCAATGCTTTGGAGCAAGTATACTGAAACAAAGTGTCAGTGTCAGTGGCTCAGTAGGTAGCACACTCGCCTCTGAGGCCGGGAGATCAGAGGGCTGTGGGTTCAGTTCCCACATCTGGCACTTGGGTTAATATCCCAGTACTGACACTGTAGTGCAGCATGAGAGGGGTGCTGCACTGCTGAGGTGCCGTCTTTCGGATGAGATGTTAAACCGAGGTCCCATGTGCCTGGATTGGTGGTAGTTCAGGTGGATGTTAAAGATCCCATGGCACTTATCGAAAAGAGTAGGGGAATTTCCCCGGTGTCCTGGCCAAATTTCCCTCATTCACTAAAAATACCACCAATAGCTTAATCTGGTTCAAGATCAGTTGGCATTCATCTGTATCCCCCTCCCCCGGGTCGTGCCTGAAAATAGGCAGGATTTGTCTAGTGCACTTACCTGGTCAACAAAAAATAAATAAATAAAAACCCTTAATACAATATATAATTTGAAAGGTTAACATAGGCATTCCTAGGGTGCATACATCCTCCTAAACAGGAATAGAGTAGTATAGCGTCATGCCTGCATGCTGGTTCCCCTGGCTGATGCAAGGACATTGTTAAGAATATATCTGTTATTGTTGGGGCAAAGCATGTTAAATTCAATACTTTGTGCCTGGTGTATATATAAATAAAAATTCGGATGAGACATTAAACCGAGGCCCCATCTGCCTGTTCTGGTAGTATTTCAGGTGGATGTTAAAGATCCCATGACACTTCTTGAAAAGAGTAGGGCAAATTTTTATTGTAATTCAAATCCAACAAAAGAAAATGTTCAGATCCATACATTTCATACATAAACAATAAAATAAACAGAAAATTGAAAAAATAAAACAGTTCATATACTAAACTCTTAAGTAATCCAAAACATAAGAATTTCTATTATGTCTGCCAAACAGTTTTCAGCGCAACCAGTTCCCTATAAATTTCCCAAGAAGGAGCCACCAGCTATTGGCTATCCATATGGGTGTATTTTCCCTCATCCCACCCAATCAATACCTTTCCATAACTGCATCTACAATATATATTCCCTCTCAACTCACTTTCTCCACCTCATATATCCCATCTAGTTCAGCCTGAAGCTTAAACATGATGTCATTAATAGTGACTACTTCCCCCTGTAAAAATCTCCACCATTTCACATGCCATATAGCCCACTTAATGCAGGCGAAGATAACAAAGATAGTATTCTTGTTCCACTGCAACTGAGGTGCCACTAGCTGGCCATAAACTAAGGTTTCGTATGTCATTCCTGAGAAGCAAGTTCCAGAAGGCATCCAGATGTGACCAAAAAGGTTTTATAAAAGTACATTCAAAAAATAAATGTGACATAGTTTCCACTTTCTCTATACATCCTGGAACTGGACACATTCTGTCTAGAGTCAATTTGTGCTTGTGATTTCCTCACACATTCAGTTTTCTATGCCCACAAAGCCACATCGTGTCTTGCATTTTTTCTGGGTTTGAGATTCTAGCATGCAGCCCAATAGTAGTGAAATATCTACAGAGGGGTGAACTTTAAACATTGACTCCTCAAAATATCTTGTTTCAACTAATATGGCATAAAATTGATTACAGGTGACCCCTATAAAACATCTCATCTCCATTTTCCATAATCTAATGTATTTTAAGCATACCCGAGTTTGTGTGGGGAGACATTTCTCTTCCCCATGTCACTTCCCCCCACCCCATGCTGTAAGGAACTGATCTTCCAATAAATGCATGGACTGGGTTCCTATCCCAGCTTGGCCTAATACTAAAGACTGAATAATTTAAAAAGAAAATTCCTGAACAAAAAAAAAAATAGAGGTTGCACCATATTTAGGCCGCCATCCTTCCTTGCACGATATGTGTGACTTCGCTTTACCAGATTTAAGCGGCTGCCCCATATTAGAGAAAAAACAAACTCGTAAGTTTAGAATGGATGCTAAAGGGAAAAGGAAAAATATGTGAGACCTGTAAAAACAATGGCAGTATGTATGTATGACCTCAGTAAAAGAAGTATTTTTTTTCATGTCATTTTCCAAACTTTCCACTTCTGGATTTTGTTACTGGCTATGTCACATATGTTGTCCCAGTTATTCTGCACTGCTTTCTGTGATCCAACAATTATTCCTAAAATTTTAATTTTTCCTTTATATATTTGTATTATAGAGTTTGAGTCTTCACTAGTCCACCCCATAACTAAAGCCTGACTTTTCCTTTTATTTATCTATATGCTTGTTTCTTGTTGATGGTCTTCAAATACTTGGAGGGACTGAAGACCAGAGGGTAAATCTGTCACCAGCAGAGCACAATTGTCTGCATATGCAGTTACTTTAGGTATTATTGTCTCTGACAGATGTCTAATAGGGAATACCGTCCCTTGTGTTTCCACTTTCCTCAAAATGGGGTCCAAACTAAAGACATATAGTAAGGGGCTGCTGGGACATCCCTGTCTTGCCCCATTCTTGATGTGCATGGGAATCCCAAGATGTCCATTAATCATTGGTCATACTCATGCTTCTTTATACAATAGTTGTAATACTGCTATAAAACCTTCTGGAACACCATACCTTACTAAGTTATCCCACAGATATTCATGCTTTACTGCATCAAATGCAGTTTCTTGGTCCACCATTATTATATAGCCATCTAGATTCATCAATAAACCTTGCTCTACCACATCTCTAACAAGCATAAGATTTTGAATAATGTTTCTTCCAGGTATAGCACAAGTCTGCACTTCAGATATAACCTCCTTTGCCACTTTTGTCAGCCAAGCAGTGATGATTTTAACCAAAATCTTGTAGTCTGCTGTCAATAAACTTATAGGCCTCCAATTTTTAATATCCCGCCTATTCCCTTTTTTATACAAAAAGATCATTAACCCTTCCTTCATACTATTACAGAGTTCCCCTTTAAGAAGAACTGCCGTATACACCACTGTTAAGATTGAGGCCATTTGATCAATAAAAGATTTAGAAAATTCATTTGGTACTCCATCACTATCCGGCGAGGTATTAGAGACAATTTCCCAATAACGTCTCTAACTTCAAGCTCAATTATAGGCTCTACGAGCTATGTTGCAATATTAACTGATACTTGGGGAAAAGTTAGTTGATCTTTAAAGGAACCAGAGTACTTACTTCCCTCTATTAGAAAACATTCATTAATATATTGTTGCACCACCTGTTGCACTGAAGGAACATGTGTCACTAAGGTTCCATCTGCTGTTTGTAATGAGGTCATTAACCATTGTCCCACTCTATCAGCTGGGGTGTCATATGGGTTCACCTGTGCTCTTTTGCCACTAGTTCTAAATTTTTGATTAAACACCTTAGAGTGCTCCTGTGTCTGATGGTAGGCATACATTTGATCTTTTACGTTTTTAATCTGACTAGTAAGGTTTATCCCGATTTCTCTCATTTGTGTAACTAATTTTTTAAATTTTGCTCTAAGTCTCAGGTAATTGATATAATTTTCTTTAACTTTCCTTGTAGATGTGGTAATAAGCATCTTTTTTTTTTACATGATCTATTTACTCGGAAAGGTTCTATCTGTCTTCATAAGGTCATTCTGTATGCCTTTGACTGTGGGGCACAGGCATTTATTAATCTGAAATTATTCCCTTCTATTATCATGTCCATCAGCATAACCCTACCTGGAAAAACATCAAGAATTTTTAAGACTGAAAAGAAAACATCTGAAAACAAAATACCAAGCCCAAAACACACATTTTCCCCCACCAACTAGACTGAGGGGCCCCAACACTAATCCACTTTAGCCTGTTCTATGTCTGAGAGTGTGTGCAGTCTAGTGTCCTGCAAGAAAATTATGTTTCCATACTCCATACATAGTTTGGCAAAGGTAACTTGTCTCTTACTCCTTACCTTAATGCTATTTGCATTTAAAGATATCAAATTAGATACATCACAGAGAAAAAAAAGACCACGAATACCTTAGTCATAAGAAAGACAATAAACCCCCTTCACTTCCTCTTTTTCCTTTTCTTAGTTTTTGCTTTCTCTACTTGGTGTGTCTCACTAACTACTTCAGGTTGAGAGGAGGCTACAGACGTTGTTTAGACAACCTGAGGTGATATTTGTATTTTGGCCAAAAATTGGATCGAAGTGATTTTTGGACCCAGGTTAATGGTCTGCATTGGTAGTTTAGGCCACCTGAGGTGATATTTTTATTTTGGCCAAAAACGGTTTCGAGGTGATTTAAGGAGCTGGGGGCGAAATCTTCACGATGTTCTTTTAGTCCACCTGAGGTGATATTTTTATTTTTGCCAAAAATGGGTTCCATGTGATTGATGGAGTTGGGGTGAAAGGTCTGCGGTGGTTGTTTAGGCCACCTGAGATGATATTTTTATTTTGGCCAAAAATAGGTTCCTGGTGATTTTTGGAGCCCGGTGAAAGGTGTGCAATTTTCGTTTAGGCCATCTGAGCTGATATTTTTATTTTGGGAAAAAATGGGCTCTAGCTGATTTATGAAGCTATGGTGAAACATCCGCAGAGGTCATTTAGGCCACCTGAGGAGATATTTTTATTTTGGCCAAAAATGTGTTCCAGGTGATTTATGGATTTGTGGTGAAAGGTGCACGGTGATAATTTCTGCCTGAGGTGATATTTCTTATTTTGGCTTAAAATGGGTTCCTGGTGATTTCTGGAGCCAGGTGAAAGGTGCGCAGTTGTCATTTAGAACACCTATGGTTATATTTTTCTTTTGGCAAAAATGGGCACTATGTGATTTATGGAGCTGGGGTGAAAGGTCCACAGTCATCGTTTAGGCCACATGAGGTGTTATTTTTATTTTGGTCACAGATGGGTTCCAGGTCATTTATGGAGCTGGAATGAAAGGTCTGTGATGGTCATTTAGGCCTCCTGAGGTGATATTTTTATTTTGGCTTAAAATGGGTTCCTGGTGATTTTTGGAGCCTGGTGAAAGGTGCATGGTTGTTGTTTAGGCCACCTCTGGTTATATTTTTCTTTTGGCAAAATATGGGCACTATGTGATTTATGGAGCTGGGGTGAAAGGCCCATGGTCATCATTTAGGGCACATGGGGTGATACTTTTATTTTGGTCATAAATGGTTTCCAGGACATTTATAGAGCCAGGGTGAAAGGTCTGTGGTGGTCATTTATGGGACCTGAGGTGATATTTTTATTTTTGTCAAAGATGGGATCCAGCTGATTTATGGAGTTGGGGTGAAAGGTCTGTGGTGGTTGTATAGGCCACCTGAGGTGATATTTTTATTTTGTGCAGAAATGGGTTCCAGCTGATTTTTAGAGTTAAGAGAATAGTCTGTGGAAGTTGTTTAGGCTACGTGAGGTGATATTTGAATTTTTACCAAAAATGGGTTCAAGGTGATTGATGGAGCTGTGGTGAAAGGTTTGTGGTGGTTGTTTAGGCCACCAGGACTGATATATTTATTTTGGCCAAAATAGTTTTCCAGGTGATTTATGGTGCCGGGGTGAAAGGTGGTTGTTTACGCCACTTAATGATATATTTTTATTTTTGCCTAAAATGGGTTCCAGGTGATTTACGAGGATGGGGTGAAATGTCCACAGTGATTGTTTAGGCCACCTGTGGTAATATTTTGATTCTGGCCAAAAATAGTTTCCAGGTGATTTTTGAAGCTGCGTAAATGATGAGCAGTTGTTGTTTAGGCCACCTGAAGTGATATTTTTATTTTGGGAAAAAATGGGCTCTAGGGGATTTATGGAGCAAGGGTGAAAGATCTGCAATGGTCACTGAGCTCACATGAGGTGATATTTTTATTTTAGCCAAAAATTGATTCCCTGTCATTATTGGAGCACTGAGGAAGGTCCACAGTGTTCATTTAGGCTAAATGAGATTATATTTTTATGTTTGCCCAAAGTGGGTTCCAGGTGATTTATGGAACTAGAGTAAAAGTTCAGCAGAGGTTGTTTAGGCCACCTGAAGTGATATTTTGTTTTTTGCAAAAGACTGGGTCCCAGGGGCTTTATGGCGCTGGGGTGATATGTCTGCAGTGGTATTTTAGGTGACCTGAGGTGATATTTGTATTTTTGGCAAAAATTGGGTCCAAGTGATTTTTGGAGGCAGGTTAATGGTCCACAGTGGTCATTTAGGCAACCTGAGGTGATATTTTTTTTTGTGCCAAAAAATGAGTTTGAGGTGATTTAAGGAGCCAGTGTGAAAGCTTCATGGTGTTCATTTCATCTGCCTGAGGTGATTTTTTTATTTTTGCCAAAAATAGGTTTCAGGTGATTTATGGAGCTGGGGTGAAAGGTCTGCAGTAGTTGTTTAGGCCACCTGAAGTAATATTTGTATTTTGGCCAAACATTGGATCCAGGTGATTTCTGGAGCCAGGTAAATGGTCCGCAGTGGCCATTTAAGCCACATGAGGTGATGGTTTTATTTTGGCCAAAAATGGTTTCGAGGTGATTTAGGGAGCTGGGGGTGAAAGCTTCGCGATGTTCATTTCATCCGCCTGAGGTGATATTTTTATTTTTGCCAAAGATGGGTTCCAGGTGATTTGTGGAGCTGGGAGAAAGGTCGGCAGTTGTCATTTAGGCCACCTGAGGTGATAATACTATTTTTGTCAAAAATGGGTCCCACATGATTTATGGAGCTGAGGTAAAGTTCAACAGTGGTCATTTAGGCCACATGAGGTTATATTTTTTGTTTTGGCCAAAAATGGTTTCCAGTTGATTTATGGAGCCAGGGTGAAAGCTTTGATATGATATTTTTATTTTTTTCCATAAATGGATTCTGGGTGATTTAGGGAGCCTTGGTGAAATGTCTGCAGTGATCATTCAGGCCACCAGAGGTGATATTTTAATTTTTGCCAAAAATGGGTTCCAGATGATTTGTGTAGCTGGGGTGAAAGGTCCGTGGTGGCTGTTTAGGCACCCGAGGTGATATTTTTATTTGCTAAAAATGGGTTCCATGTGATTGATGGAGTTGGGGTGAAAGGTCTGCAGTGGTTGTTTAGGCCACCTGAGGTGATATTTTTATTTTGGCCAAAAATAGGTTCCTGGTGATTTTTGGAGGCCGGTGAAAGGTGTGCAGTTTTTGTTTAGGCCATCTGAGCTGATATTTTTATTTTGGGAAAAAATGGGCTCTAGCTGATTTATGAAGCTATGGTGAAACATCCGCAGTGGTCATTTAGGCTACCTGAGGTGATATTTTTATTTTGGCCAAAAATGTGTTCCAGGTGATTTATGGAGTTGTGGAGAAAGATCCATGGTGATCATTTCTGCCACCTGAGGTGATATTTTTTATTTTGGCTTAAAATGGGTTCCTGGTGATTTCTGGAGCCAGGTGAAAGGTGCACAGTTGTTGTTTAGAACATGTGTGGTTATATTTTTCTCTTGGCAAAAATGGGCACTATGTGATTTATGGAGCTGGGGTGAAAGGTCTGCAGTCATCGTTTAGGCCACATGAGGTGGTATTTTTATTTTGGTCACAAATGGGTTCCAGGTCATTTATGGAGCCGGAGTGAAAGGTCTGTGGTGGTCATTTAGGCCTCCTGAGGTGATATTTTTATTTTGGCTTAAAATGGGTTCCTGGTGATTTTTGGAGCCAGGTGAAAGGTGCGTGATTGTCTTTTAGACCACCTATGGTTACATTTTTCTTTTGGCAAAATATGGGCACTATGTGATTTATGGAGCTGGGGTGAAAGGCCCGTGGTCATCATTTAGGGCACATGAGGTGATATTTTTATTTTGGTCATAAATGGTTTCCAGGACACTTATAGAGCCAGGGTGAAAGGTCTGTGGTGGTCATTTAGGGGACCTGAGGTGATATTTTTATTTTGCCCAAAAATGGGTTCCAGCTGATTTTTGGAGTTAAAAGAATAGTCTGTGGAAGTCGTTTAAACTACGTGAGGTGATATTTGTATTTTTACCAAAAATGGGTTCAAGGTGATTGATGGAGCTGTGGTGAAAGGTTTGTGGTGGTTGTTTAGGCCACCAGGACTAATATATTTATTTTGGCCAAACTAGTTTTCCAGGTGATTTATGGTGCCGGGGTGAAAAGTGGTCATTTACGCCACCTGATGATATATTTTTATTTTTGCCTAAAATGGGTTCCAGGTGATTTACGAGGATGGGGTGAAATGTCTGCAGTGATTGTTTAGGCCACCTGTGGTAATATTTTTATTTTGGCCAAAAATAGTTTCCAGGTGATTTTTGAAACTGCATGAATGGTGTGCAGTTGTTGTTTAGGCCACCTGAAGTGATAGTTTTATTTTGGGAAAAAGTGGGTTCTAGGGGATTTATGGAGCTAGGGTGAAAGATCTGCAGTGGTCACTGAGCTCACTTGAGGCAATATTTTTATTTTGTCCAAAAATTGGTTCCCTGTAATTCTTGGAGCAGTGAGAAAGGTCCACAGTTGTCATTTAGGGCAAATGGGGTGATATTTTATTTTTGGCAGAAGTGGGTTCCAGGTGATTTATGGAACTGGAGTGAAAGTTTTGCAGAGGTTCTTTAGGCCACCTGAGGTGATATTTTTTTTTTTTTTGCAAAAAACTGGGTCCCAGGTTTTTTACAGAGTTGGGGTGATAGGTCTGCAGGGGTATTATAGGTGACCTGAGGTGATATTTGTATTTTAGGCAAAAATTGGATCCAGGTGATTTTTGGAGGCAGATTTATGGTCCGCAGTGGTTGTTTAGGCCACCGGAGGTGATATTTTTATTTGGCCAAAAAATGAGTTTGAGGTGATTTAAGGAGCCGGGTTGAAAGCTTTGTGGTGTTCATTTAATCCGCCTTAGGTGTTATTTTTATTTTTGCCAAAAATAGGTTCCAGGTGATTTATGGAGCCAGGGTGAAAGGTCTGCAGTGGTTGTTTAGCTGATCTGAGGTGATATTTGTATTTTGGCCAAAGATTGGGTCCATGTGATTTTTGGAGTCAGGTTAATGGTCCGTAATGGTCATTTAGGCCACCTGAGGTGATATTTTTTGTTGGCCAAAAATGGTTTCAAGGTGATTTAAGGAGCTGGGGTGAAAGCTTTGCGATGTTCATTTCTTCCGCCTGATGTGATATTTTTATTTTTGCCAAAGATGGGTGATATATGAAGCAGGGAGAAAGGTCTGCAGTTGTTGTTTAGGCCACCTGAGGTGATATTTGTATTTTGGCCAAAAATTGGATCCAGATGATTTTTGGAGCCAGGTTAATGGTCTGCAATGGTCGTTGGGTCCCACATAATTTATGGAGCTGGGGTAAAGTTCAACAGTGGTCATTTAGGCCACATGAGGTTATATTTTTAATTTTGCAAAAAATGGATTCCGGGTGATTTAGGGAGCCTTCGTGAAATGTCTGCAGTGATCATTCAGGACCACCAGAGGTGATATTTTAATTTTTGCCAAAAATGGGTTCCAGGTGATTTATATAGCTGGGGTGAAAGGTCTGTGGTGGCCATTTAGACACCTGAGGTGATCTGTTTTGGCTAAAAATGTGTTCCATGTGATTGATGGAGTTGGGGTGAAAGGTCTGCGGTGGTTGTTTAGGCCCCCCTGAAGTAATATTTTTATTTTGGCCAAAAATGGTTTCCAGGTGATTTATGAAGCTGGTGTGAAAGGTCCACAGTGGTTGTTTTGGCCACCTGAGGTGAGTTTTGATGCCACATGAATGGTGTGCATTTGTCGTTTAGGCCACCTGAGGAGATATTTTTATTTTGTCCAAAAACTGATTTCCTGTCATTTTTGGATCAGTGAGAAAGGTCCACAGTGGTTGTTTAGGCTAAATAAGAGGATATTTTTATTTTTGCAAAAAACTGGGTGCCAGGTGATTTACGGAGCTGGGGCGATAGGTCCATGGTTGTCATTTTGGCTGCCTGAGGTGATAGTTTTATTTTGGCCAAAAATGGTCCAGGTGATTTATGGAGCTATGGTAATAGGCCCATGGGGGGCGTTTGGCTACCTGAAGTGATATTTGTATTTTGGCTAAATATTGGATCCATGTGATTTTTGGAGCCAGGTTAATGGTCTGCAGTGGTCATTTAGGCCACCTGAGGTGATATTTTTGTTTTGGCCAAAAATGGTTTTGAGGTTATTTAAGGAGCCGGGGTGAAAGCTTTGCGATGTTCATTTCATCTGCCTGAGGTGATATGTTTATTTTTGCCAAAAATGGGTTCCAGGTGATTTATGGAACTAGGGTGAAAGGTCTGGGGTGGTCCTTTAGGACACCTGAGGTGATATTTTTAGTTTGCCCAAAAATGGGTTCCAGGTGATTTTTTGAGTTGGGAGAAATGTCTGCAGTGGTCATGTAGGCCACCTGAGATGATATTATTATTTTTGTCAAAAATTGGTCACACATGATTTATGGAGCCAGGGTAAATTTCCATATTGGTTGTTCAGGCCACATGGTTATATTTTTATTTTGGCCAAAAGTGGTTTCCAGTTGATTTATGAAGCCAGGGTGAAAGTTTTTTGGTGACATTTTTTTTTGCCAAAAATGGGTTCCGGATGATTTATGGAGTTGGGTGAAAGGTCTGCAGTGGTCAGTTAGACCACCTGAGGTGATATTTATATTTTGGCAAAAAATGGGCTCTAGGTGATTTATGGAACTTTGGTGAAATGTCCGCAGTGGTGGTTTAGGCCATCTGTGGTAATAGTTTTATTTTGGGCAAAAATTGTTTCCAGGTGATTTATGGAGCTGGTATGAAAGGTCCACGGTGGTTGTTTCGGCAACCTGAGGTGATTTATGAAGCCACGTAAATGATGTGCAGTTGTTGTTTAGACCTCCTCAGGAGATATTTTTATTTTGTCCAAAAATTGGTTCCTTTTCATTTTTGGAGCAGTGAGAAAGGTCCACAGTGATTGTTTAGGTGAAATGAGGTGATATTTTTAATTTTACCAAAAATGGGTTCCAGGTGATTTATGGAGCTGATGTGAAAGTTCTGCGCTGGTCATTTAGGCTGTCTGAAGTGAGATTTTTATTTTTGTAAAAAACTGGGTTCCAGGAGATTTATGGAGCTGGGATAATATGTCCATGGTGGCCATTTTAGCTACCCGAGATGATATTTTTAGTTTGGCCAAGAATGTTTTCAGGTGATTTATGGAGCCAGGCTGAAAGGTCCGCAGTGGTTGTTTAGTGACCAGAGTTGATATTTGTATTTTGGCCAAAAATTGGATCCAGGTAATTTTTGGAGCCAGGTAAATGGTCCGCAGAAGTCATTTAGGCCATCTGAGGTGATTTAAGGAGCTGGGTGAAAGCTTTGTAGTGTTCATTTCATCCTCCTGATATTATATTTTTAATTTTGTCCAAGATGTGTTCCAGGTGATTTATGGAGCTGGGGTGAATGGTCTGGGGTGGTCATTTACGACACCTGAGGTGATATTTTTATTTTGTCAAAAATGGGTCCGACATGATTTATGGAGCTTGGGAAAAGTTCTATGGTGGTCATTTAGGCCACCTGAACTTATAGTTTTGCATTTGTCAGAAATGGGTTCCAGGTGATTTATGGAGCTGGGGTGAAAGGTCCACAGTGGCGATTTAGGCCACCTGAGGTAATATTTTTAATTTTGCTAAAAACTGGTTCCTGGTGATCTATGGAGTTATGGTGAAAGGTTTGCAGTGGTTATTTATGCCACCTGATGATATATTTTTTAATTTTGCCTAAAATGAGTCCCAGGTGATTTACGAGTATGGGGTAAAATGTCCGCAGTGATTATTTAGGCCACCTGTGGTAATATTTTTATTTTGGCCAAAAATGGTTTCCAGGTGATTAATGCAGCTGGTGTGAAAGGTCCATAGTGGTAGTTTCGGCCACCTGAGGTGATTTTTGAAGCAGCGTGAAAGGTGTACGGTTGTTGTTTAGGCCACCTGAGGTGATATTTTTATTTTGGAAAAAAATGCACTCTAGGAGATTTGTGGAGCTAGGTGAAAGATCTGCTGTGGTCACTGAGCTCACTTGAAGTGATATTTTTATTTTGTCCAAAAATTGTTTCCCTGTCATTCTTGGAGCAGCGAGAAAGTTTTGCAAAGGTTGTTTAGGCCACCTGAAGTGATATTTTTTTTTTTGCAAAAAAACTGGGTTCCAGGTGCTTTATGGAGCTGGGGTGATAGGTCTGCAGTGGTTGATAAGGTGACCTGAGGTGATATTTGTATTTTGGGTGAAAATTGGATCCAGGTGATTTTTGGAGGCAGGTTAATGGTCCCCAGTGGTCGTTTAGGCCACCTGAGGTGATATTTCTATATTGCCAAAAAATGAGTTTGAAGTGATTTAAGGAGCCGGGTTGAAAGCTTTGTGGTGCTCATTTTGTCCTCCTGAGGTGAAATTTTTATTTTTGCCAAAAATAGATTCCAGGTGATTTATGGAGCCTTGGTGAAAGGTCTGCACTGATCATCCAGGTCACCTGAGGTGATATTTAAATTTTTGTCAAAAATGGGTTCTGGGTGATTTATGGAGTTGGGGTAAAAGGTCTGCGGTGGTCACTTAGGCCACCTGAGGTGGTATTTTTATTTTGGCTAAAAATGGATTCCTGGTGATTTTTGGGGCTCGGTGAAAGGTGCGCAGTTGTTGTTTAGGCCACCTGAGGTGATATTTTTAATTTTGCAAAAAAAATGGGCTCTAGGTGATTTATGGAGCTATGGTGAAACATCCACAGTGTTTGTTTAGGCCACCTGTGGTACAGGGATTTATTTAACTCTAAAAATTGATTAGCGTTTTGCTCATAGAAGTGCTAAATCTTTGTGAATATGCATAGCTCTTGTCTCACTGTGTTTAAGAAACACAGCACTTCTAGAAAATCTATATAAATATTTTCTGTACCGTTACTATAGTCCCAAGAAAAAAAACTGCTAATCAATTATTTAAAACCCTGTGGTAATATTTTTATTATGGCCAGAAATGGTTTCCAGGTGATTTATGGAGCTGGTGTGAAAGGTCCACAGTGGTTGTTCTGGCCACCTGAGGTGATTTTTGAAGCTGCGTAAATAATGTGAAGTTCTTGTTTAGGCCACCTAAGGAGATATTTTTATTTTGTCCAAAAATTGGTTCCCTTTCATTTCTGGAGCAGTGTGAAAGGTCCACAGTGGTTGTTTATGCCAAATGAGGTGATATTTTTAATTTTTACCAAAAATGGGTTCCAGGTGATGTATGGAGCCGGGGTGAAAGTTCCACAATGGTCATTTAGGCCGCCTGCAGTAAGATTTTTATTTTTCCAAAAAACTGGGTTCCAAGTGATTTATGGAGCTGGGGTGATAAGGCCTTGGTGGTCGTTTAGTCTACTTGAGGTGATATTTTTATTTTGTCCAAAAATGGTTCCAGGTGATTTATGGAGCTGGGGTGATAGGTCGATGGTGGTCATTTTGGCTGCGAGGAGATATTTTTATTTTGGCCTAAAATGATTCTAGGTGATTTATGGAGCTGGGGTGAAAGGTCCACAGTGGTTGTTTAGGCGACCTGAGGTGATATTTGTATTTTGGTCAAAAATTGGATCCAGATGATTTTTGGAGCCAGGTTAATGGTCCACAGTGGTCATTTAGGCCACCTGAGGTGATATTTTTATTTTGGCCAAAAATGGTTTCAATGTGATTTAAGGAGCTGGGGTGAAAGGTTTGCAGTGTTCATTTCATCCGCCAGAGATGATATTAGTATTTTTGTCTAAAATGGGTCCGACGTGATTTATGGAGCTGGGGTAAAATTTTACAGTCGTCGTTTAGGCCACCTGAAGTTATATTTTTATTTTGGCCAAAAATGGTTTCCAGGTTATTTAAGGGGCTGGTGTGAAAGGTCCAAGGTGGTCATTTTGGCCACCTGAGGTGAGTTTTGAAGCCGCATGAATGGTGTGCATTTGATGTTGAGGCCACCTGAGAAGATATTTTTATTTTGTCCAAAAAACTGATTTCCTGTCATTTTTGGATCAGTGAGAAAGGTCCACAGTGCTTGTCTAGGCCAAATAAGGTGATTTTTTTTGTTTTGACAAAAATGGGTTCCAGATGATTTATGGAGCTAGGGTGAAAGTTCCGCGGTGGTCGTTTAGGCTGCCTGAAGTGACATTTTTATTTTTGCAAAAAACTGGTTCCAGGTGATTTACAGAGCTGGGGGTGATAGGTCAATGGTGATCATTTTGGCTACCTGAGGTGATAGTTTCATTTTGGCCAAAAATGGTCCTGGTGATTTATGGAGCTATGGTGATAGGTCCATGGTGGTCATTTTGGCTACCTGAGGTGATATTTCTATTTTGGCCAAAAATTGGATCCATGTGATTTTTGGAGATAGGTTAATGGTCCACAGTGGTTGTTTAGGTCACCTGAGGTGAGGTGATATTTTTGTTTTGGCCAAAAATGGTTTTGAGGTTATTTAAGGAGCCAGGGCGAAAGCTTTGCGATGTTCATTTTGTCTGCCTGAGGTGATATGTTTATTTTTGCCAAAGATGGATTCCAGGTGATTTTTGGAGCTGGAGTGAAAGGTCTGCAGTGGTCGTTTAGGCCATCTGAGGTGATATTACTATTTTTGTCAAACATTGGTCACACGTGATTTATGGAGCCGGGGTAAAGTTCCATGGTGGGTGTTTAGGCCACATGAGGTTATATTTTTATTTTGGCCAAAAGTGGTTTCCAGTTGATTTATGGAGCCAGGGTGAAAGTTTTTAGGTAAAATTTTTAATTTTGCCAAAAATGGGTTCCTGGTGATTTATGGAGTTTGGGTGAAAGGTCTGCAGTGGTCAGTTAGGCCACCTGAGGTGATATTTATATTTTGGCAAAAAATGGGCTCTAGGTGATTTATGGAGCTTTGGTGAAATGTCCGTAGTGGTCGTTTCGGCCACCTGTGGTAATATTTTTATTTTGGCCAAAAATGGTTTCCTGGCAATTTATGGAGCTGGTGTGAAAGGTCCACGGTGGTCATTGCAGGCACCTGAGATGATGTTTGAAGCAGCGTAAATGATGTGCAGTTGTTGTTTAGGCCACCTAAAGAAATGTTTTTATTTTTGCCAAAAACAGGTTCCAGGTGATTTATGGAGCCAGTGTGAAAGGTCTGTAGTGGTTGGTTAGGTGACCTGAGGTGATATTTGTATTTTGGCAAAAAATTGGATCTAGGCGATATTTTGAGCCAGGTTATTGGTCCACAGTGGTCATTTGAGCCACCTGAGGTGATATTTTTATTTTGCTCAAAAATGAGTTTAAGGTGATTTAAGGAACCAGGGTGAAAGCTTCGTAGTGTTCATTTTGTCTGCCTGAGGTGAAATTTGTATTTTTGCCAAAAATGGATTCAGGGTGATTTAGGGAGCCTTGGTGAAAGGTCTGCAGTAATCATTCAGGTCACCTGAGGTGATATTAAAATTTTTGCCAAAAATGGGTTCCAGGTGATTTATGGAGCTGGTGTGAAAGGTCAACGGTGGTTGTTTTGGCCACCTGAGGAGATTTTTGAAGCTGTGTAACGGATGTGCAGTTGTTGTTTAGGCCACCTGAGGAGATATTTTTATTTTGGCCAAAAAATGGTTCCCTTTCATTCTTGGAGCAGTGAGAAAGGTCAACAGTGGTTGTTTAGGCCAAATGAGGTGATATTTTTATGTTTGCCAAAAATGGGTTCCAGGTGATTTATGGAGCCAGGGTGAAAGTTCCACGGTGGTCATTTAGGCCGCCTGAAGTAAGATTTTTATTTTTGCAAAAAACTGGGTTACAGGTGATTTGTAATGCTGGGGTGATAAGGCCATGGTGGTCATTTTTCCTACCTGAGGTGATATTTTTATTTTGTCCAAAAATGGTTCCAGGTGATTTATGGAGTTATGGTAATATGTCCATGGTGGTCGTTTTGGTTACCTGAGGTGATAATTTTATTCTGGCCCAAAATGGTTCCAGGTGATTTATGGAGCCAGGATGAAAGTGGTTCTTTAGGCCACCTGAGGTAATATTTGTATTTTGGCCAAATATTGGTTACAGGTGATTTTTAGAGCCAGGTTAATGGTCTGCAGTTGTCGTTTAGGCCACCTGAGCTGATAATTTTGTTTTGGCTAAAATGGTTTGAGGTGATTTAAGGAGCCAGGGTGAAAGCTTTGTGATATTCATTTTGTCCACCTGAGGTGATATTACTATATTTGTCAAAAATTGGTCCCACGTGATTTATGGAGTCGGGGTAAAGTTCTATGGTGGTTGTTTGGGCCACATGAGGTTATATTTTTATTTTGCCCAAAAATGGTTTCCAGTTGATTCATGTCACCAGGGTGAACGTTTTGAGGTGAAATTTATCATTTTGCCAAAAATGGATTCAGGCTGATTTAGGGAGCCTTGGTGAAAGGTCTGCGGTGATCTTTCAGGTCACCTGAGGTGATATTTAAATTTTTTGCCAAAAATAGGTTCCTGGTGATTTTTTCCGGGCGGTGTGAAAGGTTGCAGTTGTCATTTAGGCCACCTGAGGAGATATTTTTATTTTGTCCAAAAATTGGTTCCCTTTCATTTTTGGAGCTGTGAGAAAGGTCCACAGTGGTTGTGTAGGCCAAATGAGGTGATATTTTTATCTTTGCCAAAAATGGGTTCCAGGTAATTTATGGAGCTGAGGTGAAAGTTCCGCAGTGGTCATTTGGGATGCCTGAATTGAGATTTATATTTTTGCAAAAAATTGGGTTCCAGGTGATTTATGGAGCTGGGGTGATAGGTTGATGGTGGTCATTTTGGCTGCCTGAGGTGATATTTTTATTTTGGCCAAAAATGGTTCCAGGTGTTTTATGGAGCCGGGGTAAAAGGTCTGCAGTGGTTATTTAGGCAACCTGAGGTGATGTTTTTATTTTGGCTTAAAATGGGTTCCTGGTGATATTTGGAGCCAGGTGAAAGGTGCGTGGTTGTTATTTAAATCACCTATTCTTATATTTTTCTTTTGGCAAAATATAGGCACTATGTGATTTATGGAGATGGGGTGGTAGGTCCATGGTCATCGTTTAGGGCACATGAGGTGATATTTTTATTTTTGCCAAAAATGGTTTCCAGGACATTTATAGAGCAAGGGTGAAAGGTCCGTGGTGGTCATTTAGGGGGCCTGAGGTGATATTATTTTTGCCAAAGATAGGTTCCAGGTCATTTATGGAGTTGGGGTGAACGGTTGCCAGTGGTCATTTGGGCCACCTGAGGTGATATTTTTATTTTGCCCAAAAATGGGTTCCAGCTGACTTTTGGAGTTAAGAGAATGGTCTGTGGAAGTCAGTTAGGCTGCGTGAGGTGATATTTATATTTTTACCAAAAATGGGTTCAAGGTGATTTATGGAGCTGTGGTGAATGGTTCATGGTGATTGTTTAGGCCACCAGGACTGATATATTTATTTTGGCCAAAATAAGTTTCCAGGTGATTTACGTCACCTGATATAATTTTTTTTTTTTTGCCTAAAATGGGTTCCAGGTGATTTACAAGGATGGGGTGAAATGTCCACAGTGATTGTTTAGTCCACCTGTGGTAATATTTTTATTTTGGCCAAAAATAGTTTCCAGCTGATTTATGGAGCCAGGGTGAAAGCTTTGATATATTTTTATTTTTAACAAAAATGGATTCTGTGTGACTTTGGGAGCCTTGGTGAAATGTCTGTGGTGACCATTCAGGCCACCAGAAGTGATATTTAAATTTTTGCCAAAAATGGGTTCCAGGCGATTTATGTAGCTGGTCCATGGTGGCCATTTAGGCACCCAAGGTGATATTTTTTTTTGCTAAAAATGGGTTCCATATGATTGATGGAGTTGGGGTGAAAGGTCTGCAGTGGTTGTTTAGGCCACCTGATGTGACATTTTTATTTGGGAAAAAAAGGGCTTTAGGTGATTTATGGAGCTATGGTGAAATGTTCGCAGAGGTCATTTAGGCCACCTTTGGAAATATTCTTTTTTTGGCCAAAAATGGTTTCCAGGTGATTTGTGGAGCTGGTGTGAAAGGTCCACGGTGGTTGTTTCATCCACCTGAGGTCAGTTTTGGAGCTGCATGAAAGGTGAGCATTTGTCATTTAGGCCACCTGAGAAAATATTTTTATTTTGTCCAAAACTAGTTTCCTGTCATTTTTGGAACAGTGAAAAAAGGTCCACAGTGGTTGTTTAGGCCAAATAAGGTGATATTTTTAGTTTTGGCAAAAAATGGGTTCCAGGTGATTTATGGAGCAAGGGTGAAAGTTCTGCCGTGGTTGTTTAGGCTGCCTGAAGTGATATTTTTATTTTTGCAAACAACTGGGTTCCAGGTGATTTATAGAGCTATGGTGCTAGGTCCATGGTGGTCATTTTGGCTATCTGAGATGATATTTTTATTTTGGCCCAAAATGGTTCCAGGTGATTTATGAAGCCACGATGAAAGGTGCGCAGTGGTTGTTTAGGCCACGTGAGGTAATCTTTGTATTTTGGCCAAAAATTGGTTACAGGTGATTTTTAGAGCCAGGTTAATGGTCCACAGTAGTCGTTTAGGCCACCTGAGGAATTATTTTTGTTTTGCCCAAAAATGGTTTTGAGATGGTTTAAGGAGCCGGGGTGAAAGCTTCATGGTGTTCATTTTGTCCGCCTGAGGTGATATTGTTATTTTTGCCCAAAAACTATTCCAGGTGATTTATGGAACTGGGATGAAAGGTCTACCGTAGTTGTTTAGGCCACATGAGGTGATATTTGTATTTTGGCCAAAAATAGGATTCAGGTAATTTTTGGAGCCAGGTTAATGGTCCACAGTGGTCATTTAGGCCACCTGAGGTGATACTATTTTTGTCAAAAATGGGTCCCACATGATTTATGTAGATGGGCTTAAGTTCAACAGTGGTCATTTAGGCCACATGAGGTTATATTTTTATTTTGCCTAAAAATGATTTCCAGGTGATTTATGAAGCTGGTGTGAAAGGTCCACGGTTGTCATTTCAGCCATCTGAGGTGATTTTTGAAGCCGCATGAACATTGTGTGGTTGTTGTTTAGGCCACCTAAGGTGATATTTTTATTTTGGGAAAAAAAGGGGCTTTCGGGGATATATGGAGCTAGGGTGAAAATGTCTGCAGTGGTCACTGAGCTCACTTGAGGTA
This sequence comes from Neoceratodus forsteri, assembly GCA_016271365.2. Classification (NCBI taxonomy): domain Eukaryota; kingdom Metazoa; phylum Chordata; order Ceratodontiformes; family Ceratodontidae; genus Neoceratodus; species Neoceratodus forsteri. The sequence continues at coordinate 1,609,905,184 of CM028130.1, forward strand.
ATGTTTTTATTTTGTCCAAAAATTGGTTCCCTGTCATTTTTGGTGCAGTGAGAAAGGTCCACAGTGGTTGTTTAGATCAAATGAGGTGATATTTTTATTTTTCCCAAAGTGGGTTCCAGGTGATTTATGGAACTGGAGTGAAAGTTCCTCAGAGGTGGTTTAGGCCATCTGAAGTGATTTTTTTTGTGCAAAACACTGGGTCCTAGGTGCTTTATGGGCCAGGGTGATAGGTCTGCAGTGGTTGTTTAGGTGATAGTTGTATTTTGGGAAAAAATTGGATCCATGTGACTTTTGGAGGCAGGTTAATGGTCCACAGTGGTTGTTTAGGCCACCTGAGGTGATATTTTTATTTTGCCAAAAAATGACTGAGGAGATTTAAGGAGCCAGGGTGGAAGCTTTGTGGTGTTCATTTCATCCGCCTGAGGTGATACTTTTATTTTTGCCTAAAATACTGTAGGTTCCAGGTGATATATGGAGCTGGGGTGAAGGTCTGCAGTAGTTGTTTAGACAACCTGAGGTGATATTTGTATTTTGGCCAAAAATTGGAGCAAAGTGATTTTGGGAGCCAGGTTAATGGTCTGCATTGGTCGTTTAGGCCACCTGAGGTGATATTTTTATTTTGGCCAGAAATGGTTTCAAGGTGATTTAAGGAGCTGGGGGTGAAACCTTCACGATGTTCTTTTTGGCCGCCTGAGGTGATAATTTTATTTTTGCTAAAGATGGGTTCCAGGTGATTTATGGAGCAAGGAGAATGGTCTGCGGTTGTCGTTTAGGCCACCTGAGGTGATAATACTATTTTTGTCAAAAATGGGTCCTACATGATTTATGGAGTTGGGCTAATGTTCAACAGTGGTCATTTAGGCCACATGAAGTTATATTTTTATTTTGGCCAAAAATGGTTTCCAGTTGATTTATGGAGCCAGGGTGAAAGCTTTGATATGAAATTTTTATTTTTGCCAAAAATGGATTCCAGGTGATTTAGGGAGCTTTATTGAAACACCTACAGTGATCATTTAGGCCTCCTGAGGTGATATTTTTATTTTGGCTTAAAATGGGTTCTTGGTTTATTTTTGGAGCCAGGTGAAATGTGTGTGGTTGTTGTTTATGCCAGCTATGGTTATATTTTTCTTTTGGCAAAAAATGGTCACTATGTAATTTATGGAGTTGTGGTGAAAGTTCTGTGGCCGTTGTTTAGGCCACATGAGTTGATATTTTTAATTTGGTCACAAATAGGTTCTGAGTCATTTATGGAGCTGGGGTGAAAGATTTGTGGTGGTTGTTTAGGCCATCTGAGGTGAAATTTTTATTTTTTGCCAGAAATGGGTTCCAGGTGATTTATGGAGCTGGGGTGAAATGCCTGTGGTGGTCATTTAGGCCACCTGCAGTGTTATTTATATTTTTGCCAAAAATGGGTGCCAGGTGATTTATGCAGCTGGGGTGATAGGTCTGCTGTTGTAGTTTGACTATCTGTGGTGTTATTTTTAATTTGGACAAAAATTGGTTCCAGGTGATTTTTGGAGCTGTCTAAACGGTCCGCTTTGGCCATTTAGGCCACCTGAGGTGATTTATTTGACAGAAATGGTTCCAGGTGATTTACTGAGCCAGGGTGAAAAGTTCGCCATGGTTGTTTAGGCCACCTGAGGTAATATTTTCTATTTTTGTAATAAATGGGTTCCAGGTGATTTATGGAGCTGGGGTGATATTTCCACGATGGTCATTTAGGCAACCTGGGTGATATTTTTATTTTTGCCAACAAATGGTTTCCAGGTAAATTATGGAGCTGGGGTGAAAGGTCTGCGATGATCCTTTAGGCCACCTGAGGTGATTTTTTTTAATTTTGTTAAAAGTGGGTTCCATATGTTTTTTGGAGTTGGCGAGAAAATTCTGCAGTGCACATTTAGGGCACCTGAGGTGATTTTATTTTGGCTTAAAATGGATTCCTGGTGATTTTTGGAGCCAGGTGAAATGTGCGTGGTTGTTGTTTAGACCACCTATGGTTACATTTTTCTTTTGGCAAATTATTCGCATCATGTGATTTATGGAGCTGGGGTTAAAGGTCCATGGTGATCATTTAGGGCACATGGGGTGATATTTTTATTTTGGTCATAAATGGTTTCCAGGACATTTATGGAGCCAGGGTGAAAGGTCTGTGGTGGTCATTTAGGGGACCTGAGGTGATATTTTTATTTTGCCCAAAAATGGGTTCCAGCTGATTTTTGGAGTTAAGAGAATGGTCTGTGGAAGTCATTTAGGCTACGTGAGGTGATATTTGTATTTTTCTCAAAAATGGGTTCAAGGTGATTTATAGAGCTGTGGTGAAAGGTTTGTGGTGGTTCCTTAGGCTACTAGGACAGATATATTGGCCAAAATAGGTTTCCAGGTGATTTATGGTGTTGGGGTGAAAGGTAGTCATTTATGCCACCTGATATATTTTTAATTTTGTCTAAAGTGGGTTCCAGGTGATTTATGAGGATGGGGTAAAATGTTCAGAGTGATTGTTTTTGCCACCTGTGGTAATATTTTTATTTTGGCTAAAACTGGTTTCCAGGTGATTTATGAAGCTGGTGTGAAAGGTCCACGGTTGTTGTTTCGGCAACCTGAGGTGATTTTTGAAGCGGCATGAACATTGTGTGGTTGTTGTTTAGGCCACCTGAGGAGATATTTTAATTTTGGGAAAAAATGAGCTCTAGTGAATATATGGAGCTAGGGTGAAAATGTCTGCAGTGGTCACTGAGCTCACTTGAGGTGATGTTTTTATTTTGTCCAAAAACTGGTTCCCTGTCATTCTTGGAGCAGTGAGAAAGGTCCACAGTGGTTGTTTAGGCCAAATGAGGTGATATTTTTATTTTTCCCAAAGTGGGCTCCCGTTGATTTATGGAACTGGAGTAAAAGTTCCGCAGAGGTGGTTTAGGCCATCTGAAGTGATTTTTTTATGTGTGCAAAACACTGGGTCCCAGGTGCCTTATGGAGCCATGGTGATAGGTCTGCAGTTGCTGTTTAAGTGACCTGAGGTGATAGTTGTATTTTGGGCAAAAATTGGATCCCTGTGACTTTTGGAGGCAGGTTAATGGTCCACAGTGGTCATTTAGGCCACCTGAAATGATATTTTTATTTTGCCAAAAAATGACTTCAAGGTTATTTAAGGAGCCAGGGTGGAAGCTTTGTGGTGTTCATTTCATCTGCCTGAGGTGATATTTTTATTTTTGCCAAAAATAGGTTCCAGGTGATTTATGGAGCTGGGCTGAAAGGTCTACAGTAGTTGTTTAGACAACCTGAGGTGATATTTGTATTTTGGCCAAAAATTGGAACAAAGTGATTTTGGGAGCCAGGTTAATGGTCTGCATTAGTCGTTTAGGCCACCTGAGGTGATATTTTTATTTTGGCCAAAAATGGTTTTGAGGTGATTTAAGGAGCTGGGGGTGAAACCTTCACAATGTTCTTTTTGTCTGCCTGAGGTGATATTTTTAATTTTGCCAAAGATGGGTTCCAGGTGATTTATGGAGCAAGGAGAAAGGTCTGCGGTTGTCGTTTAGGCCACCTGAGATAATAATACTATTTTTGTCAAAAATGGGTCCCACATGATTCATGGAGCTGGGCTAAAGTTCAACAGTGGTCATTTAGGCCACATGAGGTTATATTTTTATTTTGGCTAAAAATGGTTTCCAGTTGATTTATGGAGCCAGGGTGAAAGCTTTCCTATGATATTTTTATTTTTGCCAAAAATGGATTCTAGGTGATTTAGGGAGACTTATTGAAATGTCTGCAGTGATCATCCAGGCCACCAGAGGTGATATTGTTATTTTGGCCAAAAATAGGTTCCAGGTGATTTATGGAGCTGTGGTGAAAGGTCCACAATGGTCATTTAGGCCACCTGAGGTGATATGTTTAGTTTTGCTAAAAATGGGTTCCATGGGATTTATGGAGCTGGGGTGAAAGACCTACAATGGTCCTTTAGGCCACCTGAGGTGATATTTTTATTTTGGACAAGAATTGATTCCGGGTGATTTATGTAGCTGGGGTGAAAGGTCTGTGGTGGCCAATTAGGCACCTAAGGTGATCTTTTCTTGCTAAAAATGGGTTCCACGTGATTTATGAAGTTGGGGTAAAGGTCTGCGGTGGTCGTTTAGGCCACCTGAGGTGATATTTTTATTTTGGCTAAAAATGGGTTCCTGGTGATTTTTGGAGCCTGGGGAAAGGTGCACAGTTATCGTTTAGGCCACCTGAGGTGATATTTTTATTTTAGAAAAAAATGGGCTTTAGGTGATGTATGGAGCTATGGTGAAACGTTCACAGTGGTGATTTAGGCCACCTGAGGTGATATTATTTTGGCCAAAAATGGGTTCCATGAGATTTATGGAGCTGGGGTGAAAGTTTTGCAGTAATTGTTTAGGCCACCTGAGGTGATAGTTGTATTTTGGCCAAAAATTGGATCCAGGTTATTTCTGGAGTCAGGTTAATGGTCTGCTCTGGTCGTTTAGGCCACCTGAGGTGATATTTTTATTTTGGCTTAAAATGGGTTCCTCATGATTTTTGGAGCCAGGTGAAAGGTGCATGGTTGTTATTTAGACCACCTATTATATTTTTGTCTTGGCAAACAAATTGGCACTATGTAATTTGTGGAGCTGGGGTGAAAGGTCCGTGGTTGTCATTCAGGCCACATGATGTGATTTTTTTTTTTTTTTTGGTCACAAATGAGTTCCAGGTCACTTATGGAGCTGGGATGAAAGATCTGGGATGGTCGTTTAGGCCACCTGAGGTGATATTTTTATTTTGGCTAAAAATGGGTTATTGCTGATTTTTGGAGCCTGGTGAAAGGTGCGTGGTTGTCATTTAGGCAGCCTGAGGTGATATTTTTATTTTCGGAAAAATGGGCTTTAGGTGATTTATGGAGCTATGGTGAAATATCTGCAGTGGTCATTTAGGCCACCTGAGGTGATAGTTTTATTTTTGTTACAATTAGGTTCCATGTGATTTATGGATCTGGGGCAAAAAGTCTGCAGTTGTTATTGAGGCCATCAGAGGTGATGTTTTTAATTTTGCTTAAAATCGGTTCCTGGTGATTTTTGGAGCCAGGTGAAATGTGCGTGGTTGTTTTGACTACCTATGGTTATATTTTTCTTTTGGCAAAAAAATGGGCACTATGTAATTTATGGAGCTGTGGTAAAAGATCCATGGTCATTGTTTAGGCCACATGAGGTGATATTTTTATTTTGGTTACAAATGATTTCTAGGTCATTTATGGAGCGGGGGTGAAAGATTTGTGGTGGTTTCTTAGGCCACATGAGGTGAAATTTTTATTTTTGCCAGAAATGGGTTCCAGGATATTTATGGAGCTGTGATGACATTTCTGTGGTGGTCATTTAGGCCACCTGTAGTGATATTTGTATTTTTGCAAACAACAGGTTCCAGGTGATTTATGCAGCTTAAGGTGATAGGTCTGCAGTTGTCATTTAGGCCACCTGTGGTGATATTTTTATTTTGACAAAAAGTTGGTTCCAGGTGATTTATGGAGCCAGGGTGAAAGGTTCGTAATGGTCTTTTAGGCCACCTGAGGTGATATTTTTATTTTTGCTAGAAGTGGTTACATGCGATTTTTGGAGTTGGCATGAAAAGACTGCAGTGCACATTTAGACCACCTGAGGTGATATTTTTACTTTGGCTTAAAATGCATTCCTGGTGATTTTTGGAGCCAGGTGAAAGGTGCACAGTCGTCGTTTAGATCACCTATGGTTATATTTTTCCTTTGGCAAAATATGGACACTGTGTGATTTATGGAGCTAGGGTGAAAGGTCAGATGGTGTGATATCTTTTTTGTCACAAATGGTTTCCAGCACATTTATAGAGTCAGGGTGGTCATTTAGGGGGCCTGAGGTGATATTTTTTATTTTTGCCAAAGATGGCTTCCAGGTCATTTATCGAGTTGGGGTGAAAGGTCGCCAGTGGTCATTTAGGCCAGCTGTGCCTATATTTTTATTTTGCCCAAAAATGGGTTCCAGTTGACTTTTGGAGGTTAAGAGAATGGTCTGTGGAAGCCATTTAGGCTACGTGAGGTGATTTTTGTATTTTTACCAAAAATGGGTTCAAGGTGATTGATAGAGCTGTGGTGAAAGGTTCATGGTCATTATTTAGGCCACCGGGACTGATATTTATTTTGGCCAAAATAGGTTTCCAGGTGATTCATCATGCCGGGGTGAAATGTGGTTGTTTGCACCAGCTGATATATTTTTAATTTTCCCTAAAATTGGTTCCAGGTGATTTACGAGGATGGGGTGAAATGTCCGCAGTGATTGTTGCGGTCACCTGTGGTAATATTTTTATCTTGCCCAAAAATGGATTTCCAGTGATTTATGAAGCTGGAGTGAAAGGTCCACGGTTGTCGTTTTGGCCACCTGAGGTGATTTTTCAAGCCACGCGAATACTGTGCAGTTTGTTTAGGTCACTGGAGGTGATATTTTTATTTTGGGATAAAAATGGGCTCCAGGAGATTTATGGAGCAAGGGTGAAAGATCTGCAGTGGTCACCAAGTTCACTTGAGGTGATATTTTTATTTTGTTCAAAAACTGGTTCCCTGTCATTCTAGGAGCAGTGAGAAAGGTTCACAGTGATCATTTAGGCCAAATCAGGTGATATTTTTATTTATGCCACAAGGAATTCCAGGTGATTTATGGAACTGAAGTAAATGTTCTGCAGAGGTCATTTAGGCCACCTGCAGTGATTTTTTTTTTGTAAAAAAAAAAACTAGGTCCCAGGTGCTTTATCGAGCTGAGTGATAGGTCTGCAGTGGTTGTTTAGGTGACCTGAGGTGATATTTGTATTTTGGGCAAAAATTGGATCCAGGTGACTTTTGGAGCCAGGTAAATGGTCCACAGTGGTCATTTAGGCCTCCTGAGGTGACATTTATTTTACCAAAAAAGTGAATTCAAGGATATTTAAGGAGCCAGGGTGAAAGCTTGGTAGTGTTAGTTTCATCTGCCTGGGGTGTTATTTTTGCCAAATCTCTTTTCCAGCTGATTTATGGAGCAGAGAGAAAGGTCTGTGGTTGTCATTTAAGCCACCTGAGGTGATACTATTTTTGTCAAAAATGGGTCTGACGTGATTTATGGAGCTGGGCTAAAGTTCAACAGTAGTCATTTAGGCCACATGAGGTTATATTTTTATTTTGGCCAAAAAAGGTTTCCAATTGATTTATGGAGCCAGGGTGAAAGCTTTGATGTGGTATTTTTCATTTTTGCCAAAAATGGATTCCGGGTGATTTAGGGAACCTTATTGAAATGTCTGAGATGATCATTCAGACCACCAGAGGTGATGTTTTAATTGTTGCCCAAAATGGGTTCCAGGTAATTTATAGAGCAGGGGTGAAAGGTCTATAATGGTCATTCAGACCACCTGAAGTGATATTTTTATTTTGGCCAAAAATGGATTCCAGGTGATTTTGGAGCCTTGGTGAAACATCTGCGGTGATCATTAAGGCCACCCGAGGTAATGTTTTAATTGTTGCCCAAAATGGGTTCCAGGTGATTTATGTATCTGGGGTGAAAGGTCTGTGGTGGCCGTTAAGGCACCTGAGGGGAATTTTATTTTGGCTTAAAATTGGTTCCTGGTGATTTTTGGAGCCAGGTGAAAGGTGTGTGGTTGTTGTTTAGACCATCTATGGTTATATTTTTGTTTTGGCAAACAACTGGCACTATTTTATCATGCTGTTTTATTGTGAAATTATTTTAACCATGTACTGCTCCTTGACTTTGAAAGGCGCATAATAAATAAAGTTTATTATGTAATTGATGGTGCTGGGCTGAAAGGTCCGTGGTTGTTGTTTAGGCCACATGAGGTAATATTTTTATTTTGGTCACAAATGAGTTCCAGGTCATTTATTAAGCAGGGATGAAAGATCTGGAGTGGTCATTTAGGGCACATGTGGTGATATTTAAATTTCATGGGTGGCCGAAATGATCACCGTGGACCTTTCTCCATAACTCACCTGGAACACATTTTTGGCCAAAATAAAAATGTGGCTTAAATGAACACTGCGGATGTTTCACCATAGCTCCATAAATCAGCTAGAGCCCATTTTTTCCCCAAAATAAAAATATCAGCTCAGATGGCCTAAACGAAAACTGCACACCTTTCACCGGCCTCCAAAAAATCACCAGTAAGCTATTTTTGGCCAAAATAAAAATATCACCTCAGGTGGCCTAAGCAGCCACCGCAGACCTTTCACCCCAACTCCATCAATCACATGGGACCCATTGTTAGCAAATAAAAATAGCACCTCGGGTGCCTAAACAGCCACCACTGACCTTTCACCCCAGCTACATAAATCCCCTGGAACCCATTTTTGGCAAAAATTAAAATATTGCCTCTAGTGGCCTAAGTGATCACCACAGACATTTCAACAAGGCTCCCTAAATCACCCAGAATCCATTTATGGGAAAAAATAAAAATATATCAAAGCCTTCACCCTGGCTCCATAAATGAACTTGAAACCATTTCTGGCCAAAACAAAAAATATAACCTCATGTGGCCTAAATGACCAATGTTGAACTTTACCCCAGCTCCATAAATCATGTGGGACCATTTTTGACAAAAATAGTATCATCTCACGTGGGCTAAACGAAAACTCCTGACCTTTCTCCCAGCTCCATAAAATCACCTGGAACCCATCTTTGGCAAAAAATTAAAATATCACCTCAGGCGGATCAAATGAACATCGCTAAGCTTTCACCCCCAGCTCCTTAAATCACCTCAAAACCATTTTTTGGCCAAAATAAAACTATCACCTCAGGTGGCTTAAACAGCCATTGCAGACCATTTACCTGGCTCCAAAAATCACCTGGATCCAATTTTTGGCCAAAATACAAATATTACCTCAGGTGGCCTAAACAACTACTGCAGACCTTTCACCCCAGCTCCATAAATCCCCCGAAAACTATTTTTGGTGAAGAAAAAAAAAAAATCACCTCAGGCAGATGCAATGAACACCACAAAGCCTTCACCCTGGCTCCTTAAAACACCTAGAAGTCATTTTTTGGCAAAAAGCAAATATCACCTCAGGTTGCCTAAATGACCACTGTGGACCATTAACCTGCCTCCAGAAATCACCTGGACCCAATTTTTACTCAAAATACAAATATCACCTTAAGTCACCTAAACAACCACTGCAGACCTATCACCTCAGCACCATAAAGCCCCTGGGACCCATGTTTTTGCAAAAAAAAAAACAAAACTTCACTTCAGGTGGCCTAAACGACCTCTGCGGAACTTTTACTCTAGTTCCATAAATCACCTGGAACCCACTTTGGGCAAAAATAAAAATATCATCTCATTTAGTCTAAACGACCACCATGGACATTCCTCACTGCTCCAAGAATGACAGGGAATCAATTTTTGGACAAAATAAAAATATCACCTCAAGTGAGCTCAGTGACTACTGCAGATCTTTCACCCTAGCTCCATAAATCCCCTAGAGCCCATTTTTTCCCCCAAAATAAAAATGTCACTTCAGGTGGCCTAAATAACAACTGCTCATCATTCATGCAGCTTCAAAAATCACCTTGAAACTATTTTTGGCCAAAATAAAAATATTACCACATGTGGCCTAAACAATCACTGTGGACATTTCACCAAATCCTCGAAAATCACCTGGAACCCATTTTAGGCAAAAAATGAAAATATATCATCAGGTGGCATAACAGACCACCTTTCACCCCGGCATCATAAATCACCTGGAAAACTATTTTGGCCCTCTTAGGTACTTTGGAGTCTGGCTTGACCATCACCCATCCTTCTCCGCCCATGTGGACGCTATCCAGAAAAAGCTACGCCCCAAGCTTGACGCTCTCTACAGGAAATCGCAGTTGCCTCCCGCTCCCCGGTAAGACGTGAAATTATTCAGAAAATGATTTTACCTTCCTTTGACTACTGCAATAGGGTGGACTTTGAGGCCGAGCTGTAGCCTATCAAGTCTAGACCCACTTTTCAATGCTTTCTGCCATTTTGTCCTTGATGCCCCCCACTCACCACCACTGTGAGCTTTTTTCATTCACTGGCCCTCCCATCCCTGAGCAACTGATGGCTACTTCACAGTATCAAATTTGTGTCCAACCTCTGGCTCGGTGTGTCTTTCCTCCCACCTTACCTCCACCCTCTCTCCCTATCAACCCTCCCATGCCTCTTAGGTCTCACTGATCCTGCACAGCGTCAATCCTCACCTGCAGACTCCTGTAAAGGCCAATCGGCCTTTTCCTACCATTCTCAAGTACTGAACGCCTAACCAACCCAAATCCACCACTCCTTCTTAGACATTCAATATCCTCTGCCCTACTTTACTAAGTCACAAACTGTTCCTGCTCCTGACCCCCTCTCCCCTTGCACATACCCCCTATCCGACTCCCCCTCCTTCTTATGCAGCCCGACCAGCAGCTCTAGCATTTCTCTCCTCATGCTGGCATACAAGTTCAACCAACCCTGCACTTGCCCCTTACTGCACTTCTGCTCAGCCCCAGTAATGCACTTCTCCCACTGTCTAGGTCTGTCTTCTATGGGCGTGTTCTAATCCCGAGCTCTTCCCATCCTGTTCTCAACCTCTCCCTAGACAACAAGCACTAGCCACCAGCACTGCAAATTCTCAGTACCACTTCGGCGAAATTGTGTAAGCATACATGGCTGTTTATATGGCTGTTAATCTATACACGATATGCCACCTTCCCCTGTATGCATCTACACTCTGTAAACCTGTATGTAAGCAATGTATCATGACCCAAATGTACATTTCAACATTATCTATTCCCTGTACACTCTGTATTATGCACCTTGGTCTCCTATGTGTAACTCTATGAAATGTATATGCTATCTCCCATGTATCCCTCCCTCAGGTCGCACCGTGAGACAAGCATCTTTTTGCCCAGCGTGCCCTACTTGGTGAAACATTTCAATAAATAAATAACCACATCAATTGTTTCCTCAGCCCTAGCCTCCTCTTCTCCCATACATTCTGGATTGTACTCCAGTTCGACAGTCACTGGGAAAGGGTCGACAGGACAAGTAGACGACTAAGGAGGCATCATCGAAGGGCGCACCAGAGGCTCTTCAGGGCCCAGCAGGACAGTGAATTATTGCAACAATAGGGTAGATGACATCAAAGGAGAAGACAGTGGCAGCATCATAAGCTGCTGAAAGAGCTCCAATATAGTTTGATATGAGAGCTGTGAGTCAATCAGCCCCCATGGCGTGGATAATGGTATGTGCTGTAAATCCCCCAATAGGGAGGTGAGCTAGTGTCAGACCCAGACCTTGGTGTCTAGGAGATGGTTGGGGAGATGGCAGGACCAGTGGTCGTGGCCTGGGACTTTAAAAGAAGTGTGGACGGTCCAGTGGTCTTATCTCTATGCAGATTCTCCAATAGGTGATGTCTGTCAGACAACTTGGTGGACTTGTCCTTAGTTGAATCAGTGAGTGGGGCAGTCAACTGTGTGGAGTAGCAGGTCAACAGTGAACCAGGAATGGAGGAAGTAGACAAAAAGATGCTGCCTTTGACAGGGTTTTTTTTTTTTTTTTTTATCTTTAGATGAAACTCTAAAGCCTTCTTAAGAGGTCTCCCACTTGCCTCTCTAATTGTTCCCTACTCTACTTACCTCACCCCCCCTCCCTTCTCACCCTATTCTCCCCCTCCCCCAACAAAGCCTACCTCTGGCTGCTTTTGCCTACCAACCGTAAACACCCTCCTAGCCTACTTTATTCTACCTTGATTTGTATACACAACTGTTTCTGTATGTAGTGACATGACTGTTTATAACTGCCTTAATTGCATTTATTGTTATCGAATGTTCGCCAGATTCAGTATTCTTTGTACAAATCCTACTGATGTGGAACCTTTATAAAAGGGCATGCTGCACCCCCACCTTGGGCACAGGGCTGAGGCAGGGCCAGTTTGGTACAAGGGCATCCGACTTCAATGTTGTCTGTGTTAAAAATCAGGTATGCCACAAGTTTTGACACAAGGTGCCCCTTGCATCAATTCTGTTTGATGCAGGCACATTGCATCCATATTGGGGCTTTGAAAAATTGAGCCAAGGCTTAGGGAGTAAGCTGCAAAAAAAAAAAAAAAACAAGGTTTTACATGCATGTTAAGTAGTGAGTAATTTGACTTGTTTATTCTGTTTTAAGTTGCCCCTTCTCTCGTCTTCTGCAATACCCCTTTCCCCTCATTTTGATTCTGCTTTAGCATTTTGTTAAGTTTGAAATAAAAAGAAACTAATATGGCTCAGTCCAGGTTGTTATCAGTAATATATATATATATATATATATATATATATATATATATATATATATATATATATATATATATATATATATATATATATATATATATATATATATATATATATATATATATATATATATATATATATATATATATATATTTTTTTTAAACACCCATTGATTATCATTAATGCATGAGAGGCGAGTCACACTGGGATGTCATCACACCTTGGATGGTTGGTCATAAGGACACACACTGGGTGCATTATTGCAATTATAAAATGCCTTGTTTCCAAAAAAAAAAACCACACATGAAAATACTTTCAAGAAAGCTGTCTCCCCAAAAAAAAAAAAAATCACCCCCAAAGGTTTACCCCGTTAAACATTTCAGGAGGAAAAGCCTTAGTTTTATAAACATCACCTTTTTTTTTTTTTTTAGTTTTGAAAGCTCTGGGAGTGGGAATGTGTTAGAGCGTCTGCGGCTCCATTAACTGTAAAAGTGCAGCACCGCACCGCTCACTTCAATACATTTGTAAAGCTTCATCTAGGGTAAGCCTTTGGGACCGGGGGGGGTGCATGATTTTTTTGGACAGCTTCCCTTTAAAATACACTTAGTTTCTTTTTGAAGAGGCGTAATGTTGTGCTGGTGTAACACTGCTGAAGATCAGCACCGACAAATCAGAGCTCAGGAATTTTTCTTGCCATTTTGTAATTGTTAATCTGGTCCAATCTATATCAAGAGGAGTACTCCTTTTATTAATTCAAATGTAAATACGCATTTGCCAATGCCGGATGTTTGCTTGCTGGCATTAGCAGTGGAAGTGCAGGAGTTAGACAGATGCAGTATAGCAACGGAGTGAAGTACTGAACTGACCCCCAACTACACCCCCCACCCTGCAGAGATGGACAGGCGTTGGGGTGTGGCTTTGGGTCGTCATCCATGACAGTCACGACATTTCAGCTCACCCTACCCTGTAGACATGGACAAGTGTCGAGGTGTGCCTTGGGATGTTTGGGCTTTACATTAACCTCATTCCACAAGGAAATGCACTGAAATGGGTGCAGTATAGGAGAATGGGGTAAACTTTGGGGCAAAAGGGTCCAAGGCGCACCCTGATGCCTGTCACTGACTGCAGGGTGGGGATGGAATGGCATGAGCATTACTGTTGACAATCCCAAGTCACACCCCTGACGCCTATCAGTCCCTACAGAGTAGGGCGTTATGGTCAAAAATCCCTTAATGCCCTGGACGTTTCTTGGAATTTTTACTCCAAGTCTTCAACATGGGCTTTTTGTGACCCCACTGCATGAACAGTGACACCATCAGTTCATTAGCCAAAAGCTGATTTTGCGCAGCGACTGCACCATTTGACGCCACAGGTGCGAAAACACATTTCTAACAGGATGTGAAAAATGACAGCTGTACTGTTGATGAGGAGGCATAAAAAATGGCAATGTTGAAAATCTGGAGGAAAATATAAAAAAACACTGGTGAAGGAACGAATACGCGCAGAACCGCGAATGCACACCTGTAATGTAATTAGTTTGGGATCGTATAGCAGATTTTTCAACACAGGCATTTTGGGACCTCCGCTCATGAACAGCATCACTGTGATTTTCTTAATGCGTCCGCAACACAAATTTCCCATGGCGACCTCCTTTATTCTCGCAGCTGAAGTGCGAAACGATTTTGGCTAGGGTGTGAAAATGACAGCTGTACTGTTCATAAGGAGGTGTAGAAAATGCCAATGTTGAAAATCTGGACTGAAAATATTACAAATTCGTGAACTTACGAGGGTGTGTGGAAACTGTACAATGCACGCTCGTAACAGTCATTTTAAGGACTTTTGTCACCACATTTTCAACATAGCCATTTTAAGACCTCTGCTCATGAATAGTATCACTGTGATTCTCTAAATCTGTCCCAAACATTGATTTTGCACACCGACCATGCCATTGTGCGCTACATGTGTGAAAACACATTCTGGGCCAAATGTGAACAATGACAGCTGTACTGTTCATAAGGAGGTGTGGTAAAATGACAATGCTGAAAATCTGGAGTGAAAATATTAAAAATTCTTGAAGTTACGAGCGTGCATAGGAACTGCACAATGCATGCTCATAAAACAGTCATTTTGGGGAATTTTTCACCAAATTTTCAAAATAGGGTTTTTGGGGGCCTACCTCATGAACTGTGACACTCATTTCATTAATCAGTCCCGAAAATTAGTTCCACACAGTGACGGGGAAATCACCTTTCCGGACTGAATAACCAGATGATAGTGACGGAATTCATGAGATGGGGTTCCAAGAACCCCATCTTGAAAATTTGGTGCAAAGATTCGAAAAAATGACAGAGATATGAACCAAAGTTGAAAAAAATCCTATTTATGCCATTATACAGCTTACCAGCATTTCTTCAGTTTGCAGTTGGCTTTGAATAGTGCAGATGTGCTCCTGGTCCACCGAAGATAGTTGTGCCAGGCTCCAGAGGCAAGTATGGGGTAGGGGGTTTGGGGAGGTGGGTAGAGGGTGGGCGTGGGTTGGGGCAAGAGTCAACAAGGGACAGTTCTTGTAGTTACAGGTTTTTTTTTGTTTTGTTTTTTTTTTTTTTTTTTTTAGAGAGACAATGCGGGACTTTTGCCACGCTGGGGTAGGCTCCCAGCATGACACCTGGAAGTTTGTTGAAGTGGAGCCATCGAGGGATTAAGGCCCACCGGTGGCCCTTACAGTGTGGAGGCACATGATGGCCTTGGGACTTTTGCCACACTGGAGTGGGGCTCCCAGTGTGGCACTTGAAGTTTGCTTTTGGGGGGGCACTGTAGCAGGCGGGGATTGGACACCCCGACATACAGTGTGCTTTGGTGGGGTGGGGAGTGTGCATGTATCAAAGAGTTGGGCACCCCCAGCACACAAAAAATGGGGGGGGGGGAGGAGAGAGTGCATCATGCCGGGAGATGCAGTGGCATACAGCTGAAAGAGAACGACTGCCAAGGTGGTGACGTGTAGGCAATTTGTATACTGCTGATGGCACGGCAGTATGCAAATTGCCTACACATTACCACCACTGATTGCAGCAGTCTTTCTCTTTCAGTTGTATGCCACTGCATCTGAACTGCTGTCAGATAGCTCAGACATTCATTGGTGCTCTGCCTGCAAAAAACGATCAGGGCATTGGAAGTGGGGGTGCCATACCTACGAAAACACATATGGTGGCACTAGGTTTCTTGCACATGCATGCAAGCAAACATAAAAAGGGCCAAAGCCGACTGTGGGGATAGAAGAACATCATACAAGACAGGAGTGTGAAGGGCAATTTAGAACAGAATTGAGAAAAAAAATATATAGTTTAAATTTTCACTGTAACATGCACTGCTGCTTTAAAAATTATCTGAACCTTATTAGAACCTCAAAAAAGTTCTAATTAAGTTCTTTTACAGGGCTAGCACAGGTTCCGGAGGTTCTGGACATTCAATTTGGTTCTCCCATCTCTAAAGTAGATTCAAAATGAATGGGTGGGGTGGGGGGCAGATCTTTCAAGGCAGAAGAAAAAAGGCACAGTAAAATGGAATAAGAGGTATAGCTACAAGCACGCTCTGTTGCACTATAAACTGAATAGGTGAAATCCTGGAAACTGAGTGACTGAAGCAGGCATTAGCCCGTGACGATATTACAGTATTTTATCATGGGACAGAACCGATTACCAAGATCAGCCATTTCCTAACACTTTGGGACATTTTATAATTACAATTATAAAAACAAGACATCACTGTTCCAGATACTGTTATGCATGTAAACACCACCAAGATCACTCTTACAATTTTAAGAGTGGTCTTGTGCATTCTTAGGGTATGAGAACCACAAACCGAAGGTGAATGGTTCGGATACAACTGCAAGAGTGGTCTCTGCAGCTTTAGATAGTCGAAGCTCAACGAATAATATCAAGTTTAAACAAAATTTAAAAAAGGAAAAATATTTGAACACACCCATTTCCAGAGCAACTGCGTGAGACACCCTTCACAGAGTGTCTCATCCGCAGAAGGAGTGCTTTGATTGGTCAGGAGTCCTCCCTCAATCTATAATAACCATAAGAGGGCATCTCATGCACAAAGTTCTAAAATTCTGAAGTTTTTAGTTCAATTAGCATAGTCTATTTCCACTCGCAATGGAGTCCAATGTCTGGAGAGCCAATTTTGAACTCAAGTTTTTTTTTTTTTTGGTAACGGCAATCTTCCAACACAATTTATACAGCATCTACAGTTACTGCATCTCATAGTTAGAGGAGTTTCTCCTCAAGTCCTTTGTGTGCCAGAACTGTTAAGCTTCACTTCACAGTTCTCACACCCAATGAACTCAAGAATGCACTCCATGATATAGTTATGTACATATAAACTATAATAATGCACTCCATGGCGTGATATATCATGGTATATAGTCACTTCTTGGGTAGATGAAGGCACTCTGCATTGTCTTGTGCTTCACAACACACCCAAGGACCGATAATATCCAGTGACACTACTGGAGATTAATCACTCAGCCCAGTGCAGGAAAGCCAACAGAATGCTCGGGTGCATCACAAGGGGAATTACCTCTAGGAGAGGGGAAGTCATCCTGCCCCTGTACAGGTCCCTGGTGAGGCCACACTCAAGAGTACCGCATGCAGTACTGGCACCCCTACTTGAGAAAAAGACATCAAGCTATTAGAGGGGGTACAGCGCGAGGCAATGAAAATGATCCTGGGATTGGGGGATAAACCTTATGAGGAGAGAGAGAGAGAGAGAGCGCACTCAATATGTATTCCTTGGAGGATAGAAGGTAGAGAGGGGATATGATTGAGACCTTCAAGTACCTGAAGGGTATTAAAGTTCAATACCCTGGAGGGATCCCTGATCTAGCAGGTCCAGACATATAAATATCTGGGCATGTGGCTCGATGAGTCCTTAAATTGGGCACCCCATATAAATAGTGCATTAAAAATTGGGTGCTCTGTATCGAGTAAGACATTCCATGAGTATCGAGATAAGAGAAAAGGTGGTTAGTTCTATGGTTATCCCCATGTTGCATTATGGGGACTTTATGCCAGTGGGAGAAAAATTTATCTGGAAAGGTTAGACGTATGTTACGGTAGACTAGCCAGATTTATCCTGGATGCTAACCAGTTTACTTATAAGTGTTTAATAGTCTGCAATGAATAAGACCATTAGAATATAGACAGGAACATTTACTTGCCTTTAAGTACAAACGCTGGATGGGAATTTTGCCCCCATATATTGAAGCAAGTGTACCTATACAAGTTAAATTAAGCTCATTAAGAGCAGCTAATGCCCCAGAGTTTGTGGCTCTTAAGTGTAATTTAGAGATAGGCCGACATTCTGTCCTATATGGGGGTCCACTTGAATGGAATAAGATCCCAGCATATGTTAAGTTTCATACGGGGAGACAGTCTTGGTTGGGGATTAAATTGTGGTTTAGGCAGCAAGTTCTTAATTTTAGGTACTGTTGTTCATAATGAAAGTCTCTCTCTCCTTTTTCCCCTCCTGCTCTTGAAAATGTGATTGATGTATTATTAACCTATATAAAACTTATTTAGAGTCAATTCTTTGTTGCATGTCTTCATTGTCTTTTCTACCATCTTGGATGACTATATAGGACCTCATAAATGTACATTAGCTCAATTGAGTATATCCTAGTTTATATATTTTGTATGAATAAAACTTGTATTTACTTACCTGAAGGGTATGAACAGAGTAAGCACTGGACGTATTTTCAAATTAAATGGTGGGAGGGAAACCAGGAGGCACGGTCTAAAGCTGCAAGGAGGCAGATTCAGGAGGGAAATGAGGAGGCACTATTTCACCAAAAGGATGATGGCAGGGTGGAACGCATTGCCTGAGGAGGGGATATTACTGAAGATGGTGTGCAGCTTCAAAAAGGGGGTGGGACAGGTTCACAGGGAGGGTTCAAACTGTGGGAGTGAAGGATACATGGGCAAAAATCAATGGGGGGGGAGAGAAGAGGCAAGGGGAGTGGGGCAGCTGCAATCTGAAAGACTGAAGTGCTGCACACTCTAGCAGACTAGATAGACCAATAGGCCTGTATCTGCTGGCAATTTTGCATGTTCAACACACCATACCAGGTTATTCTTGCCCAATTAACCTTGCCATCTAACACATTCCAGAGATGTATTTGTTCTCTCCACATGCTGCACACTTAACATCTATCATTTCTTATGGGAGGTGCCCAGAATTATGGTAACCCAAAGTGCTGTGCACTTAAACAAAAACCTCACAGGGTGTAGCATGTCATGGGATATCACCACACCTCAGGTGAATTGTGAAGAATGAGGCTGAAAGCAGAGTGGTTCATGCACCAACGGAGGAAGGATATCCCACAGCATACCAAACTCTGGAGTGTACTGTACATATTGCCAAAATGCAATGGATCCACTTTTTGCATAACAGTATTCAAAATAAAAATGTTATAACTGTTTCCTGTGTTTATTGTATATGTAGACATTTAAAAAATTATCACTTTCCTATTGACCAGTAGATGGTGTTTTCTGAAGACAGGCAAGACTGTGTGGTGGAGGGATTTGAAGTAGGCAAATAAACCTGTTGGCTGGGACTTCTTACACATGCTATGATTTAATCACAGGTAAGATGTCTCAGCCAATCAAGTTGCTGGATTCGTTTATCTCTTGCATAGTGGTTCTCGCCTCCCTTTCTGGTTGCGAGTCCCACTGCTAATTCATGCCAGTTGAATTTTCCCCTTATACTGGGGTCATGCTTTATAATAAAAACTCCACTGTTCTCCGGTTATATAAGCATGTCCCCACAGCTGGAAAAGTAAATGCTAAATAACGATAATATCCACACAAAATGTTCAATTTTATTTTTTATTGAGATAGCTGCGAAACACTTAAAGCACTTCTTGAAAGGCAGCGGTCTGCTCTCTGCCTCATAATGGTCTCAGAATTGTGTGAAAGGTAGCTCTCCAGCCTCCACCTCTTGTGCAAGGTCTTCCTCAGGGCTTTAAAAGCAAGGATCATTAACAGGGCAGCGGCCATCCCCACCAACAAGCTGGTAACAGTCATCATGAAGGACAATTCTGTGGGGGGAAGCAGGTAAGCAAATTCAGTAGATTGTTCCAAGCCTTAGATAGTGCAGTGAGAGACCGGGGAAGAGACATGAGGGAAGAGAGAGAGAGAGAGAGATACAGGAGGGGAAAGAGATGTAGAGGATAAGTACAAGGAACTAGGAGAGCAGTAGAAGACAGTAAAAAGAAGTGTACCTTTAGTATCAAAAGCCCAGTAGCTTGCTGACAGTGCATCGCTTTGCTAGCAGTGCATCACTTTGCCAAGTAGAAAGTCTGGAAGCACACTTTGGTTCTGTAGTTTGGCCAATGGAAGGTGGGTGCATCATACAGGCCATGTCCCAGCTCTTCATGGAGTTAGGACTAAAGCCCACTGTGGCAACCCCACAATTGAGCAATGAGTGAAAGATGGTAGTCTCTTGGGTTATGATATGGTCTTAGAAATATACCATCATCCAAAATGCCTTATTGACAATGGTGGCAGAAAGACCATTGGTCCATCCAGTCTGCCCATAGAACCCAGGACCTATTATCCATACAGGGCTGTAACCTACACTATCCACCCCATGCTCCCCGCTCTACCACCATCACCCTGAGCAACTACTAAGCCCTTCACTCTGACCCAGCTATGCTTGGAACCACTAATAGTTTTGGTGCCCGCCACACCAGCTGATGGCAGATTGCTACCACTCTTTCTATAAAAGAAAACATCATGTAGCCCAGGTGCCATGTGCCAATGGGCTACTACCCCTGCCTGTTGGACCTGGTAGAGGTTAAGGGGCCTGGGTCCTGTTACAGTGGCAATTGGGGGTCTTTCTCAAAATTTAAATGTAATAGCGTAGTGCCTCCACCCAAAGTCATAAGTGGGTCAGGTGACGGATTGGTACAGCCCCCTGGAATACTGTACCTAACCATCTCCCCGACCAACCACTCTGCACACTGGAACCCCCACAACCCTTTCTCACCAAATAGAAGCACTGTCAGAGGGCAAAATGCAATGAACCTCTCGACACAGCAATTTCAACAATTAAGTCACAGCTTTATTAAGGGATAAGGGCTAGGAAAAGGGGTACCTGGAATAGGGTTAGCTGTGGAATGAAAAAAAGTTAGTGGCAAAATGGTAACAGCAACATAAGAGCCCATAGGCCAGTCCACCCCCAGTGGTACTAGTGTTACACCCTGAGAAGTCCCCGAGTACCCACTAGGTGCAGGCCTGGACATTGCCATGGGGTGGCCAGCTGTTGGGGCCCTGAAAGCTTGAAAGTTTTTTTTTGTTTTGTTTGTTTTTTAATTAAATTCACACTCCCCGTTATACCTTCAGGATCCAGGTCCTGGGTACTCAAGGTTTGCAGGTTTTAGCAGCTGGGGTGGTAATCGACAGGTGTCCTGGAGAGTGGAGCTCCACTCAGGAAGTGCAGCACTGGGCAGCAAGGTGGATGGCCCCAGTTCCCCGGCAGGCTGGATCTTGAAGGTCTTGCAGCTTGTCCCCTTGATTGACGATCTGGCCGCATGTCACCTTCCACAGCTTCTGGCCCAATGCAGAGCTCGATGGTGGGTCCACACCAGCCCCAGAAGGCGCAGACCCAGGAGTGGCTCCACAGCCCAGCTCCCCACAAGGGTAGTAGGTGCCCTAGCACCCCAGCAAGCACCAGTGACCTCCTGAGACAGTGAATCTTACTTGAAAGAGGTTAGTCGATTTCCTTCCTGAGGACTGTCAGGAAGTAGGAGCCCTCTGCAGACCCTGCACTGAATCTGCAAGTCACTGGTAGATTGGGAGTTCTTCCAACTAAAACAGCAGTCTCAGTTTGTTGACATGTGCTAGCCTTCAGTTTGCACTCAGACTATAGCAATCAGCAGGAGTTCAAAACTAAGCAAGTTCCTGCTCAGCTTCAGTTTTAACTGTCCAATAGATTCCTTCACATTGAAGTAGCCGGCGTGGCAATAAAGCGACGACATGCTGCAAGCTTTAATGTAAACACAACACAGGACACCAGTCACTCTAAGATAAAGGTGCTAGATTTCAGAAAGGCAGACTTCCAAAAAATTAGGAAACATAGAAACATAGACTTTGACGGCAGATAAGGACATCTTGGCCCACCTAGTCTGCCCAATTCCCTACCCATTGGATAAGCTGCAGATCCTAGTTAACCAACAGCCTACTTCTTCCTACCCCCCAACCAGAATTGCCTTATGTCTGTCCCATGCATTCTTGAATTCTCCCAGTTTTAGACCCCACAACCTCCTCAGGAAGGCTGTTCCATGCGTCCACCACCCTCTGTGAAAAAAAATACTTCTCACATTGCCCCTGAGCCGTCCTCCCTCTATCTTCAAATTGTGTCCCCTTGTTCTTGAACATAAGCAGCCAGTTAATGGAAATGGAATTTGAGGAGGTGGAGGTCATGTGGGGGAGACTCAAGAGAGCAATAAAGACTGCCACGATCAATGTGCCAGATGCATCAACAAAGCAAAAAAGAGAAATCCTCTATGGTTTTCAAAGGAAGTGGCTACCACAGTCAAAGAAAAAAAAAAAAAAAAAGAGGAGTCATATAGCATATACCAGGAAGCCAAAAACAGAGACTGGAAGTCGTACATGGAAAAAAATGAGTCTAGAACAAATTAGAAAGGCAAAAGCCCAGACAGAGGAAAAGACAGCAGAAGGGGCAAAGAGAGGAGACTAATAATTTTTTTAGATACATGGGGAATGTAGGAAGACAAAAAGGGGGATAGTAAAGACGGCTACTGAAGAAGGGAAATACACCAAACATGACCCAGAGAAAGCAGAAATCCTCAACAAATACTTCTGCTCAGTGTTTACCAAAGAGGACCCAGGGGGTGGCCTAGCCCTGAAAAAAGCACAACACCCAGGACCAGGGGTAGACACAAGTCCCTTTACAGAAGCTGAAGTACGGGAGGTGCTAAATAAACTAAAAGCAGACAAAGCCATGGGACCAGACGAGATGCACCCCAGAATCCTTAAGGAACTAGGGGCAGAATTAGCAGCCACTCCAACAGGCTAGTAATTACAGACTGGTGAGCCTCATGCCAATAGTAGGGAAACTAATGGAGACCCTACTCAAATACAGGGTCATAGCATTCCTTGAAATTAGCAGCCAACATGACCCCAAACACCAAGGTTTCACAGCAGCTAGGTCATGCCAGACAAATCTGTTCCAGTGTTTGACTACACTACAAAAATAGGACAAGACGGTGGGGCAGTAGATAAGGACTACCTAAACTTTAGTAAGGCCTTCGACTGTTCCACACAGAAGGCTGGTAAAGAAGCTTGACTGCACAGGGGTTGGTCCAGAAGTAGTCAGATGGGTACAAAACTGGTTACAAGGCAAAACTCACAGGGTACAGGTTAATGGAATGCAAATCTATGGAAGGCAGGGTAACCAGCGGGGTGCCCCAGGGCTCAGTGCTGGGACCTTTGCTCTTCAATGTTTTTACAGCATGTATCGCTGACCGACTGGAAGGGAAGGTGTGCCTGTTCGCAGATGACACCAAGATGTGTAATAGGGTGGACACTTCAGAAGGTGTGAGCAAGATGGAAGCGGATCTCAAAAATACTAGAAGGATGGTCTGGAGTGTGGCAACCGAGATTTAATGTCAGAAAGTGCAAGGTCATGCACATAGGAAAGAAAAATCCAATAAAGGAGTATTACCCAGGAGGTGAAAGACTGGTGGCCTCAAACCAGGAATGAGATCTGGGAATCAATCTCAGATGACTTGAAGGTTGGTAAGCAGTGTGAGAAGGCAACAATGAAGGCCAACAGAGTGCTGGGCTGCATTGGGAGGGGAATCACGAGCAGGAGAGAGAGGTGGTACTACCACTGTAGTGATCGCTGGTCAGGCCTCACCTGGAATACGGAGTCCAATTCTGGAGGCCTCACCTCAGGAAGGACATTGACCGGGTGGAAACAGTACAGAAAAAAGTTGACAAAAATTATTCGGGGTCTGCAGTACTTGTCCTATGAGGAAAGACTTTGGGAACTGGAGATGTACTCCCTGGAGGAGAGAGAGAGGGGAACATGATTGAAACATTCAAGTAAATAAAAGGCATTAACAAAGTACAGGCACGGGACATTTTTCACTTCAAGAAGGGCTCCAGGACCAGGGGACATGACCTCAGGTGGCAAGGAGGGAGGTTCTCCACCAACACCAGGAAGTTTTCCTTCACAGCAAGAGTGGTGGATGCCTGGAACAGCCTGTCCCAAGAGGTTGTGGGGGTCAACACTGTGGGGGGATTCAAGAATGCATGGGATAGATAAGGGAGCCCTGACTACAAAGGGCAACTACAGTGTCAAAATAGGTCAAAAACAAATGGGCAGACTAGATGGACCTAGCGGTCTCCTTCTGCTGTCAACTTCTACATTTCCTTTTGGCTTGAGCTGGGACACAGCTGTCAGCCACCTTGTTCAGTCCACACAGCAAACTCACAGACCTGGCTAGCACCCTGCACCGGAGACGCTCTGCCTCTTTAAACTGATACTCAGAGTCCCAATCTTTAAAGCAGTTTCTCTGCAGGAGCAGTTTAACTTCCCAACAGACAGCACAGTTCTGTCAGCTCCATTCCATGCACAGTGCAGGGTCTCTGAAACAGCCATTTTCTCCAGTTAAGGCAGCAAAATTCACAGTACCTGAAGAGTTTCAAAAATCACTCCAGTCTCTCGCCCTCTTTCCTCTTAACTCACTTTCCACAGCGACAATCCACTACTGAGACCAGAGCAAGGCCTCCGACAGTCCAGTTCCACTCACACTGGATCCTCCTGACTTGAGAAGAGCCCAGGAACAGACTGAAGAGAACCCAGAAAGGCCCTGGGTTTTCACTCAAAAATCCAGGCTCCCGATTGGCTGTTGAGCCTATCAAGAACCATAATAAATATTTCCCCAGATTGTCCATTGGGACATGATTTATGCACCTGAATTAATGAAACTCCCTCTCCCAGAATCCCTTGGGTCCAATTTCAGGCCCCTAAGCAGTTGATTGGCTGCTGTACTGGGGTCAAAGCATTGACATCATGTCAGCCCCCATCCAGTCTGGTGCAGTCTCATAGGGTTTCAGACTTGCCAGTTCAGGTACGGACAGGGAGAATGTCCTGTATTTTCAATTCACCCAGCATTTAACCCTAACCATGCCCTGTTGAATAAGCCTACTCACACCCCCACACCCCCACGTCTATGTCTCCCTCCATCTATATCTATCTAGTAGATAACCACTGTGAGGTGTGCGGTCACGCTCTGATATGAGCACACCTTGGTGTGCGTTGTTCCATGAGGCTCTGAGGTCGAGCGATCAACCACCCAATATGTGTGTATATATCAGAGCGTGACCGCACACCCTAGAGTGGTTTATCCATCTTATAAAATGTCAAAATTGTTTTTTTTTGGGTGGTGCAGGTGTGTGGTCGCGCTCCGATATTATGCACGGTCATGTGATGTGTTTTATACAATCAGAACAATTGATTTGTATTTGCTACATTTACCATCTCCCTCTCTACACACACACACACACACACACACACACACACACACACACACACACACACACACACACACACACACTCTCTCTCTCTCTCATCCCTGCAGTTGCTGCCACCGAAACAGACTCCAAGTGGCAGGCAATTCCTCATTAATATTCATGGCACGCTCATTAATATTCATAAGCTCTGAGCTCCTCACATTTAAAACTTTATTTTAAAATATTATTGGGGCTTATGCCCAGTCTCACAGAGGTCACCGGTCCCCACTGAGGTAAAGAGGGGCACCAGGACCACAGAGACACTCCTTGAATGACCGCAACTCTCTCACATGTACAATCCCCGCTTGCTCAGAGGAGCAAAACAGCAGCGGTGGATTGTGACAGTTTTAAAAGCCCAGCAAGGCTGAAATAAAATATATGGACTGTCTGGAGACTGTAGGGGGCACCCGGGGGGTGGGGAATACAGACAGACAGACAGACAGACAGACAGACAGACAGACAGACAGACAGACAGACAGACAGACAGACAGACAGACAGACAGACAGACAGACAGACATACATAAATAAAAAGGGATGCAAAAAGCAGCCGGGAAGAAACAGGCAATTAAGGTAAGCCCCCAAGGGGGGGGGGGATTACAATAATTTCCCTTTTGAATCTCCTTCAGGTTCTACTCATGCCCCGTGTTCTTGATCAGCTACTTATGCCAAATAGTTCCACGCAGTTTACCTTGTTCATTCCTTTCAGAAACTTGAAGGTCTCTATTAAACTCGTCTGGCCTTCACAGAGTAAGTGTTCAGTGTCTTGAGCCCAGCCTCGAGAGAGAAAAAAAAAACAATCGGCCTTGCTGGCCCCGAATCGTCCTTGTCATCTTACATTGCACGGTCTCCAGCCTGTCCTCACCTTAGGTGAGGACTCAAGATCTGGGCACAGTACAAATGCAGTAATTCCTCCTTCCTTTCTGCAGTCAATACCCCTTCCTATACACCCAGCATCCAGTTTGCCTTACTGTAGGCCTTGTCATGCCGCTTTGATTGTTTTGTGGAATCACAGATTATGACCCCTAGGTCTCTTTTCTCTGAGGTCATGCACAGCTTAACCCCCCATCCAGTACTCCATCCTCAGGTTCTTGTTCCCCATGTACATCACCTTGCAACTTCTGGCATTGAATTTCAACTGCTAAACCTCCGACCAGCTCTCTAGCTTTTGCAAGTCTCTGCATCTCTCCAGCCCCCGCCTCACTGTCTACCCCACCACAGAGGTTAGTGTCATCTGCAGAGACTCATCTTGCACTGAATTCCTTCACCGATGTCACTAATGACTTGACTCAGGACTGTGTTTGTGGCACCCCCACTGGTGACCTACCTCTCTTCTGATTTCACTCCGTTAACCACAGCCCTGTGCTGTCTCCCTTCCAACCAGTTTCTCACCCACTGAACTGTGGCTGGATGTCACGTTGTGTAATACGTCCCACCGAGACACACTTCGGTTTTACCCATGCCTTTTTTTTTTTTTTTTTTTTTTTTAATGCAACAGCAAACCACAGCCAAGCTGTTCTTCCCCTCAGTTTAAGCAAGGGAAACCATACCACGACTAGAGGCTCCACGAGATAAAATACACAGGTCAAGGGAGTGCAACATTACAAAATACTCCCTGAACCGACCATTTCCTGTGCAGATAGATGCAGAACACTTACTGAATAATGGGCATTTCACATGCGGGGGCAGGCTCAGATTGGTTGGCAGCACTGTCTACCCATAATGCACTTTAAATGTTCCAGAAGCTGGAGGAAAATCACACCCCCTACAAAACGAAAAAATTTGATCACAATTGCATCTTGTGGATCCTCCCATACTTGGAGACAGGGAAGGGTTCACAGTATGTGGAGGGGCTATCATTGTTGGTATTAAAGAAATACATACCTTACAGCGATATCCCCCTCCCCCAGACAACTGAGGCACCCATGTCTACACCCTTCCTCCTCCATGTAAATGACAGCTTTCACAGCCAACACCATTGTCACTCCTTGGTCTGCCAATAGGGGGTGCACAAACACCAGCTGGTCTATATCCTCCTTTACTGAAAGCAGAGCACAGACCTGGCCCCCATCCAGCCCCATACCTCATCTCAGGCAGCAGCCCAGTGCAGTCACCCCTGTTACTCCGTGTCAAATTAAAGCTCCAGGTTTATATGCAGGATACCTCCCCCCCAATCTTATGGTACAGGAACAGGTCTTCACATGTCCCGTGTGTAAGAAACTGCTCAACTCAACAGTCCCTACTCCCATGAAGACTCTTGTCTGAACTAATTCCTGACCGGATTATAGAATTGTACTTTTTGCTAAGTAACAGAGTGCCAGGACTTTTGCAGTGATGCCATAGGAAAAAGAAAATTTTTTTTTTTTCTTTGTTTTTTTTTTTCCAAAAAGGACCCAGTGGCTCAGCAGTAGAACCATCACCAGCTACACCAGTATCCCAGGTTCAGGAGTGGGTTTGGGCTGCATCAGTGGTTGGCTTGGGAAATAGGACGGAGCGCCTTATGGATCGCCCTCTTTTGGGGAGGTGACAGCTACGAGGTGCTGCATGCCTCTGCACGCACACACAACCTACTTGCATGATGGCAGCCTAGGTGAGGAAAACCTCCCAACCAATCAGGATGGAATCTTTGTCTGTTGCAGGCTCTGCACCACCAATTAGGCATCTCCTCCAAAGCACTGTGCCCTGGAGGGGCTTGGCAAGCCCCAACAGCTCTGCCACTGGGGGAGAGAAGAATACCCATAAGAGGAGGCAAGTCCAAGGGATTGTGGGTGACTGAACTGGGCCAACCAAGATAGAAGGGGTTGGGGGGAAGAAAAACACACCTCCCAACAGCCACTGGACTATCACACTCTTGCATATCCTCGATTAACCTTGGAGACCCCCCTGCACATCATGTATGCAGGTAGGAATGGGTAGGAGAGTTCAGATTTGCCCAGGTTAAGTGTGTATAGGATACAGCTGGATCCATAAGGAACACAGAGTGCAGCCCAAATGGTCACATTTGGAAGAAGATGGAGGCTCTGGGTGCAGCTAGGGACTCAGTAAGATGGGTGGGTAACCGGCTAAAGGGGAAGCAGGAGAGATTAGTCGTCAACAGGGTCAGATAAGAAGAGAGGGAGATCACGAGCAGGACAGCACAGGGATAGGTCCTGGGTGCAGTCATCTTCAATATGTTCAAGACACTGGAGAAGGAATCTGGAGCAGGATGCATCTCTTCACAGATGACACTAAGCTACGAGAGGATGGATAGTGAAAAGTAATCTGGGAGAGGCAGAGTGACCTGCAAAGGCTGGAGAGGTGGTCAGTTCAATGCCAAAAAGTATGAGGTGACGCAATTAGGGTACAAAATCCACAGGACTAAGTACTAGATGGATGGGGTAAAACTTAACATTATGGCTAAGGAACAGGACCTAGAAGTTGGTGACACCCTCAAACAGTCAAGCCAATGCAACAAAAGGCAGGGAGTAAGCCAAATAGGTTGCTGCTATGTATGGGGGGGGGGGTTTGGGGTAATGGCAGCAGAAGGCAAGAGGTAATAATATCCCTTTATAGATTTAAGGCCACACCTGGAGTACTGTGCCCATTTACACAGTTCTCACCCAAGAAGAGACCAGGACAGGCTGGAGACAGTGCAGTGAAGGGTGACAAACAGGATTCAGGGTCAACAGGGAGGTGTTACAAGGAGCACCTTGAGGCACTGAGCATATATTCACTGGAGACCAGAAGGGAGAGGGGATATATGATAAAGACCTTCAAAGTTCCTGAAGGGATTAAACAGGGTTAACTGTGGGGAATTAGCATGAGTGCCAGCTCAAGGTCACCAGGGCATGAGTGTAAACTGACAGGATGGAGATTCAGGAGGGACATGAAGTATTATTGTATCAAAAGGGTGGTGGAACCTGGAACAGCCTACGAGCTGAGGTAGTGGGCACTAAAACCATTACTGGCATCAAGCATGGTTAGGACAGAGTGAAGGGTATAGTAGTTACTAGGGGCAACAAAAACTGGGAAGGGTTAGGGAGGCAGATGGAGAGGGCTACCCTGGATTGACATTAGGCCCTGGGGTTAGATAGGGAACCACGGACAGGCTGGATGGACCATTTTTTTTTCTGCCGGCATTAGCTATGGTTCTATATTTATAGTCAAGGAGCCATTTTCAATGGCGATAGTGACTTTTTTTTTAATTAAAGAAGCCAGCTGGCCCAAACATGCTCACCCATCCCCAACACATGGATTTGAATGTTTCTTTGTTAAATGATGTACCAGATATTTGAAGGTAGTCCGCCATCTTTTGCGCTCTCAATTGGATGGGCCCATAAGTCAGCAAACCTTCGTACTCTGTCTTTCTGTGCTCCGATCTTTTCCTCCGAAACTCAGTGCAGTCCTAGAAGAATGCCAAGGAAGGGGAGGAGGTGAGAAGGACACAAGTTAAAAGCTATGACCAAACTGACCATACTTTGAGTCGGGGGAGTCAACTGCCACCATCCCCTCACCCAGATGCAAACATCTGAAACTATATGTGCTGTCACATATATGTAGAAAAGTATGAGGCTCTGTCGACAGTCCAGAAGCTCAATTCATTAAGCAAACACTGAGGAATCCATCATTTCCTGGAGATTAACAACCAGATTGGGGTGGGGGGAGATGGGTGCTGAGGGCCACCTCCCACCTGCTGGTCATTACCAGGAAATGACCAGCTCAGAGGTAATTGGGACTGCAAGTCTAATCAGCTCCCCATCCCCAAACAGAGCATTGTGTTGTGTGCAGTTCCAGGTAGCATTGGGACATTTCATGTTCTTTGCCACTGAATGAGTCAGCACCTGGACTGGTCATTTTTTATATTAATGACAGATTCAGTAGCCAATGAGAAGCCTGAAGAGGCGCATGAATGATTAGACAATTGTTTTTTTGAAATTTGCATAATGTGGTGGTAAGGCACCATTCGTGGGCGTCACTCGGTGCTCAAGAAAGTAATGGAAACATTTGGGACAATGAACGGTCTACAGTGAAGTGCCAGTATTACTGCATCTTCTACAGACACTAGTGAAATTATCTCCAGTTTATAAAATGGTATAAGAAATGGAAAAACGCTATTGGCTGAACTGCACCATGTGACCGAGCAGCAAGATGCGTCTTATACAGCTGGCTCAGTCCAGTTCAGACATTTTCAGATTTTCTGTGTAAGTGAGCAGTTTTCACAATAACTCACTCCAGGGTGTCTGGTTGTACTATTCTTACTCAACGTCCAAGGGGGTTGAAGGCACTCCGCTGCGCTTTGTGCTTTACTACTTACCTGAGGCATGCATACCTCTCAAGTGTCCCTCATTACGAGGAACAGCCCTCATTTTACCCCTTAAAATTGCTCTGTCCCTCAACCGTCCCTCATGGAAAAAGTGCTAACCACAAAAAGAATGTCATGTAAATTCAGACTTTAAAGAAGAAATTCATAATATTCTAAAATTCTAAATCAAAAATAAACTTTGCACAAGTAAACACTATGGTTTTCACAGCATTCTGAGCTTCCATCTCCATATTTGAGGATGTGCCCCTCATCGTCCCTCATTTTGAGTGTCCCGAAATATCCATGTCCCTCATTTCTGTGACAAAAGGTTGAGAGGTATGGAGGAATGCAGCAAGACCAGTCTTACTGCTGCACACCCTGTTGTGGCTTGCTTATATACCATGCTATGGCAGGCAGCTACACAACCTTGTAACTTTTCTGTAGCTACCAGACAGCAGGCCCTTAAAAACAGTCAATTAGCTGCTATTCAGAGCTGATGGAATGTTAAATCTTCACTAATCTGCAATTTAGGGCTGTGCGAACCAGCAAATTTAGCCCAACAGGCCAATTCTGAGTCAGGTTGGGCCAAACCTGATTCAGCCCCACATTAAGTGAAAAAGGTTAAAGGGGGTTATTTTTCGTTGCTTTCTTCCATCAGGACATCCCACTGACACCATCAACAATCTCCCTTCATGTTTGGCTAGGCTATGAGAGGGGGCTGTTAATCACTAAAACCCCCATCCCACTAACCAGCCTCTTTAAAATGTGAAAGGGCGGCTCTTAAGCCTTCACCAATATTAAAATAAACATGGGCCGATTTTCCGGGTTTTCAAGTAAAACCCAATTGGGCCAGATTTAACTAATTTCACCTAAACCCAAATGGCCCAAACCTGTGGCCCTACCAGATTTTCAGCCCTAATCTACATCTCTCACAAATCAGTAATGGTCACCTTCTACAGTAGCTCCTACTGAAGATCCAATCCAGTGTGGGCATCCTCCTCCCATCCTCAGCAGATCTGTAGCATGAGGATCACAATCTCCTGCTCAGTTTACCCTTAATGCTATTCTTCCCATTCTCCCCTTCCCCCCACCAAGCAGTTACATCACCTACATAATGAATCAGTCATTCACCAACCGAGAGACTCACAGTTGCCATGGAATTTATCATCTTCCAAAGCAAGGAAGGTCTGGGATTAATGCAGGTCTCCAGTTAGCAACATCATGGCAAGGCAGCTTCTATTTAGATGGTGCCCATTCTGAATGGCTCAGAGCATGTTACAGGGAGAGGGGGGGGGAGAGAAACAAAAATAAACTAATAAAGATAACCAAACAAAACTAAGAACAGTAAGCAAGAGCAAAACAATGCATTTTGAAGGAATCTATAGTGCAAGCTGACAAAGGCTGGAATAACCATTGGGGCAGAAGAGGCAGCTGCCCCAGCCCTCACTGCCACACTCACCCCCCTCCCAGATCACCCACAGCACCCACTGCCCCTCTTACATCCTCCCCCCATTCCACCCCACCATCTTCCCCCCACCCCCTTTCCATCCTCTCTGTGTTATTTAACAAATCACTAGGAGTTGGTTGAAAACTACAGACCAATAAGTATCACCTCCTCAATAGGTAAAATGGAAAGCGTTATGAACATACTCTTGGAAGATATGAGGGACCTAGGTATTGTGGACATATCTCAGCGTGGTTTTGAGAAGAGGAAGTCCTGCATCACCAACTTGCTTGACTTTTTTGAACCGGTGAGCCAAGCCTTGGATAATGAACTGCCTATTGACGTAATATACATAGATTATGCCAAGGCAGTTGATTCTGTATTACACTCAGATATTATAAATGTACTACAGGATATGGGTATTAATCAGGCTTTGACTAAGTGAATAATGGCTGAATGGCAGTCAGAGGATTCAGATTAGGAGACATACTGTAGATCAGAGTGGGGCCCTGTGCCCAGTGGTGTGCCACAGGAATCAATATTGGGGCCATTTTTTTTCCTCAATGTTGGTTTCTAGTATGCAAGTAGTGGATGGAGCATGGTTGAAAAAAGTATGCAGACGACACCAAAGAGGGTGTACTAGTGATGCAGCCCAGAAACTACAAAATCAAATAAAAGGAGCTGGAAAACTGGGATAAGAAGCACAGACTCGGATTCAATGAGGAGGTCAAAGTAATGCACTTTGGGGTAAATAACATGCGTTCTGTATATTACATTAACAATAAGCCAATACAAAGTATGGAGAACGAAAAGGATCTGGGAGTTTGGATTATGAGTAATTTACAATTTGACACGCATACTGTAATAGGGAAGCCATAAAAAAGCAAAAACAGGGTAATGTGGAACATATTAAGAACAGAAGTAGAGAGGTTATATTGCTACTGGATCCCTAGTGAGGCCAATTTTGGAATATAGGGCACCACAGAATGTCAGAATTATTAAAATGAGAGAAGGGGTACAGAGGAAACACAAAAAGAATAAGGGTAATGAAACATGAAATTTATGGTGACAGATTGGAGCACTTGGGTATATTCTCACTCTCCTACAGCAACATCAGAGGTGATCTGTGCTTCACATACAAGGTTTATGAAAATAGTGTTACGGGAATCAGCTGGATTGCAACTGAAAACCAGTATAGGAAGGGCCACAAGACTGCACAATAGACAATTAAAAGGCGAGCAGTATAGGATCAAACAAGCACAATGGTTAAGTCAAAGGGTAGTGGTAATATGGAACTCAATATTAAGTATAGTAGCAGCTCCGAGTATTCAATCTTTTAAAAACCAGTTCGATAGATACATGGGAGAGCAATCAAAGCAATAGCTCCACTGATACGTGCCAAGTTTCCCATGGCCTAATAGCCACTAGACTTGTATCCCATTCCTACTGTATGTTCCCATCCTCCCCCTGCCCCCTTTCCATCCCACCATCTCCCCCACCCACCCAGAGTGTTAAACAGCATTGGGCTAATGCAAAATGGGGAAGAGGACATCTTGCTTGCAGACATGCATGCATGCATGCATTTCCTTAACTTCTCCTTGCAAATTGTTACGCTTTACCAAAAGTGTTCATTAGCAGCTCTTGTAACATGGAGCAGAGAAAGGCTTGCACAGGGTTGGTCAACTTGCATCAGCTGACCATATATTAATCCTTAATATAAGGTTGTGTTCGTTCAGCCTCGTGATCCAACCCTCCAGCCATACATTAATGCCCAGTAGACCCACGCTCTGTTGTGGGTTAATCCTTACTAGCCGCAGGCTGTCAAACATAGTCTGCCAGCCCTGCAGTGGAGCACCAGGCAGCACCTTGTTTCTGCCACTTCCCCTGCCTTTATAAAGGAGACAAAACTAGAACACTCTGCTGAAAGGTTTAGGAATCTTTTCCATCCCTCCAAAAGCCAAGCAAGAGCAGAACTCTAGCAGATGGGCTGGGCATGGAGGCAGGTGTTCCTTGTCACAGTATGCGAGTCATGTGACCACATCATGCAGCTACACCCAGGTAAGTTACTTGCCTTAAAATGTTAGTGTTAATTTGTAAATGAGGCAGGGAATCTTAAGTGCCCAAGTTGATGCTGAATTTACCCTGGAAAGTCTAGCCAGCATGTTTGTATTGTTGGGGGAGGGAGAAAAATCCACCTTCTGGTCATGTATGCAACAGACTGGTTTGTAGAACTGTAGCTAGGGTGTTACGGCACTCTGTTCTACTGGTTGTCAAAAGTGCTGAACACACATGCAGCTCGGGCTGGGGAAGGCTGAAGTAACAGCAGCAGCACACAGTTATGAATGTTTGCTAATCGGTAGCCACTGCAAGTCACAACAAAAAAAAAAAAAGGCCATCTCTTCCATTCTTATCTCTGCTGGTCAATTAGTTTATACCAGATTTCTTGACCCAGCCAGCAACATGTACACAGCAAGCACAGAGGCAAGGATGAAACCTTGAGGGACTCCACAGTTGAGCATAGCAGTACTAGAGATGAAATTACTAAGTACCACCTGCTGCACTCTCCTGATTAGGTAGGAGTAACCAGGCATGACTGTGCCAGTGAGTCACAGTGTTCCATGCAATATAATAATGGAACTAGGTCAAAATCATAAAGGAAAACTGCACGGTCAAAAAGCACACTGCGCGGATGCCAGAAAACTGGAGCAGTCAAAAATCGGCCCAATATTAACTCCAAAACTGCACATGCTGGGATGTCCGTATGGTTTGACCGTGCCATTTTCCTTTTGCAATTTTGACCAGATACCCCAATAGCACCCCTATAGTCCACTGTGTCAAATGCAGAGGAGAGACCTAGAAAGAACCAAGACTAATCTATGCCCTTCATCTCTCGCAGTGAGGGGATCATGGAACAACATATTTTCTGCTAAAAAATTGATAATCAATGCAAAGGAAACCAAAACAGTTCTGTCTGGAAGTAGGCAGACTCTAGGACAGTCCCAGCTTGTGCATCACCACACCCTCTGGGTTGAACCGGTGAAGATGTTTTAATATTTGGGGGGTTCTTGATCCCCTGTTCTGCAACTATTGATGCTGTGGTTGGGAAAATTCACCAATGGCTTGGTTTACTTTGTCGGAACAAGAACCCTCAAACTTTGGAGAAAAAAACTTCAAAGGAGGTTAAACTGGTGTTGGTCCAGACTAACAATATCAATTACTGACTGTAGTACAGTGGAGTATTCTGCTGCCAACAAAGCTGACCTTTAGAACATCTCCCTGACGTTTAATCGGGCTTGTAAATTTGTGCTTCATCGGATGCTCACACGTGATTTTTATTTTAGCTTTTGGAAACAAAAAGTTTTATTTTTCTTATGTGTATATGTTCTTAAGTACAAATGTAGTCCATTCCATTTTACAACATTCCTTAAAAAAGGTCTTATTATAGCTGTTCATAAATATTAATAGTCACATATTTCAATGTGACCCAGAACTAAAGGCTAAATAGTCCATTTTTATTCATACGTTCTTACAGTATTTCAAAATCCTGTAGAATCCAGTCTTCCACCCTCTTTTTAAAGACGTTCCATAATCTTTTTAAATCCATTATTAAGCTATAGTTGTATAAAGTGCTCAAGAATAGTCATTTCCATTCTGCCTTTGGGAATGGGTCAATATTTCTGCATTTCCAATTTTTCAAAATTAGTCTGGTTAGCCGGCCCGGTGGCACTGAGGTGTGAGGCACTGGACACCTTACCTCATACTACACCAGTGACCCGTGTTCCCAAATGAGCACAAGCCACAGGGGGTCGGCAGAGAGCAGAAGAACTGAGCATCCAAGGACTGCTCTCCTCTGGGGAGGGGGGGAGACATCAGCTTCTCAGGGCATGACTGGCCCCTAGTGGAGGCTAGGGGCTTGCACACCAATGCTCAGAAGGGGGAAGAGATGAGGCAGACACTTGGAAGAGCGCATGCGGTAGTGTGCGCGCACTCCTTGCGGCATCATTGCATGCCACATCTCAGAGCAAGTAAAATGAAGAAAATGAGTACTGGCGATGCAGAATGACCCAATCCCTGCAGGCGCCACCTCCGTGATGGGCAGTAACCCTCGGCACAGGATTCGTGAGGTACGGCAGGGTTGGGGGATAGCCGTGGGGCAGCTGTGAGGTAAGCTGCAAGTGGAGGACAGGGCTAGGGGAATCGAGAAAGAATAGCCACCAGTACTAGGAGGACAAACATGATTTAAAAAAATTAAAAAAATTAGTCTTCATGATAATTATATTGGCCTTCCTTATATTCTTGCATTTATTGTTCTTGTCCCATTCTCCATGCATCTCCAATATTATATCTCGGGGGTTTTCCCATTCTGCGTAAAACCTCTCTTTTAGGATGGTGAAAGATGGTCTCCACCAAGAGAGACATTTCACAGTCCCAGAAAAGATGGTAAATATCCGCTTTCCTCTCTCCACAATGCCAACAACCATCTGTGTCTCTTACTTTCATTTTATATAAACAGTTAGGAGTAAAGTATGCTCTATTCAGTATTTTGCACCGAATTACCCAGTCCCTGCTTAACTGATATTCCCCTATTGACCTACAGACCAGTTGCCATTGTTCTGTACATGTAAATTTTAGTCCCCCCCCAATTTATCAATTAATGGTCTATAAAGCTAATTAAGTGGTTGCTGTATTAGTTTTGTAAGCCAGGCACAGAGTTTTTTTGGATTATTTTTAATGGTTGATAACAGTTCTATTTCTATGTTTCACGCTCGTTCCCATCTGTATAGTCTGTTCCAAATCTACTTGATAGCTAAAGGAAGAATAAATAAGATGTGTTCCCTAAAGAGTATTTCCTTTTAAATTGTGACCAGTTAGGTTTAATACTGTTCTCATATAGGTCAGCCCATATTTTTATCCTTTTTCTTCCCATTCTTTACTTTTTAAAAATTTCCCATTTATTCTAAAATTAGGATGTTTCCAGATCTTAAAGGGGAATATTGTATCATCCACTTAGTCCTTTTAGTGTATTTGATTATGAGTCCTACCATGTTCCTTAGTATTGGGCTTTCAGATTTCATCTGAATATTTTGCAGTGAAAAGCAGTTGTTGAATATCTACCTCTTTGTAGGTTTCTTTTACTATAGTGTTCGAGTCAGCTTCTCTCATTAACATCCTTGATTGCCCAATTAATAGCCATTTTCATCACGAAAGTGAGAGAACATCTCAATATTTGGACATGCCAAACCTTTATCTTTGGTCAACAATCTTTTCCAAGCAATTCTTGCTTCCTTATTGTTTCATATGAATTTCTTGAAAAGGTTATTTACTTGCTTATACCAATTTTACGGCATTGGAGTTAGAATTGTTTATAGTCTGTATGTGATCAGTGGTATTGCTGCCATGTTAGTCATTTGTATTTTCTCCCATACTAAGTGGTATTTTGGACCATCCTTCAATATTTTAACCATTTCTTTATAATTTAAAATCATAGAACTTAGACAATTCTCTTAATTCCTAAATAAGTTTAATCCTTTATCTTTAATTTCTGCTTACCATTTGTCCTCAATATTCCTTCCACCTTTAATATAAAATTATTTCAGATTTTTTCTTCATTAATTTTGTATCTCACTACTTTAGAGAATCTCCCTATTGCTATTTTTAGCTCTTCTAGACTTCAGGTTCTTGTAGCATTAAAAGCATATAGTCTGTGTTTGCATCAAGTTTAGTTTCAAATGTCTAGTTTTGAATTACTTTCATTTTTTTTATTCCCTTGGCTATCATTCAACAGCAATTCTAAACCGATAAGGGGCAACCTTGTCTCGCCCCTCAGTCATATTTTTCCTAAAAAATGGATTGTTCACGTTAACCTGGGCTATTGGATTTCTATACATTGTTTTTATTGGATTTCTATATATTGTTTTTATGTGCTCAATAAATTGGTTTGTGAATCCAAATATCCTAAGTGCCCCATAAGTATTCCCACCAACATGTCAAATGCCATTTGTGGTGTCCAGTGCCAAAAAAATTAAAACTGCCCGGGTCCCAGAGTTCTTCAGATAGTCAATTATAAACTGTATTTTGTTTAAACCAGTTTGTATTTTCTTGTTAGGTATAAATCCAGTTTAGTTTTCCTGTATTATTTTGGTAATATTGCTAGTATTCGATTATTAATCATTTTTGTACATATTTTATAGTCTGTATTTAGTATGGTGACTGGTCTATAATTTTCCACTCTTTCTTTTTACATTTTGGTACTGTTGAAACAGGGTAAGCTGCATAAAATGAGTCTGGCATCATGTTGCTATGTTGTATTCTGTTGAATAGCTTCAGTAACAGAGGTACCAAGATATCCGCAAAAAAAAAAAATAAATTCCAAAGTGGAACAATCCAGTCCTGGACATTTAGATTTTGCCATTCCTTCTATAGTCTGTTATTTCTATTCCTGCTATAGGTCGAGTCAGACCCTCTGCCTCACTGTTATCTTCCTTGGCCCTTCTTGGTTATAGTACACAATTTCTTTCTCGGATAGATTACACTCTGAGGAATATAAATTCAAATATAATTTCTCAAATTCTTTTATTATTTCTTCCTGCTTGGTCAAGAAATCCCCCTCATTATTCAATATTGAGGTAATTTCTACTTTTTCTTATTCTGCATTCTGTATTCTTTTCGCTAACAGTTTCCCAACCACCTCACTGTTGATTTTTCCAATTCTTACTGCTCTTAACCCAGTTAAATTTTATCTGTACTAGAGATCAAATTCATCAGTTCATTAAATTTGTTCTCCTTAGGCCCTGTCCACACTATGCCTCTGTAACGTTACAGAGTAACCAAACCGTTACCGCAATGGTTTGCGTTTACACCTGTAACGTTACAGAAGGTATTTTCATAACCGTTGTTGAAGCCACATGAGGTGGTTTTCAACAATATCTAAAACCGGTTATGCCTACCGGTAATGTTACCAGGCGTGGTGTGAATCACGTGGCACCAGTCCCCTAGTGCAGCGCGAGTGCTGTGGGATCGGGTGCCACGGTAACGATCACCCTATTCCCAAGTGTGGACTGGTGGTGCCGGTCCCGTAACGGACACCGCGGCAGCGTGGACACACTACACCGCTCCCCGGTTGTAACGGTTTCTGTCCGTTATAGGGTCCGAGTGGTGCAGTGTGGACGGGGCCTTAGTTTTATCTCCCCCTTGTACTGCCTTTTCTAGTTCCCTCAGATCTTTCTTCAAAGTCTCTTCCACCTTTTTCTTGTTTTTCCATGTTGCTTGCAAAATAATGACCCCCTAATAAATGCCTTTAAAGCATCGCAAGAATAGCTTATATTCTCTTCAGTGATGTCGTTTTCTATACTGTCTCTGAAATCTGGGTCCTCAAGTAAATGGTTATTGAATTTCCATATTGTCTTTTCTTTTCCTGTTGGATCATACTATAGCTTACTAGACTGTGGTAAAATATATCAACAATGGTTCTATCTGTGCAGTTGTATATGTTATCAATCATTTCTCTTGACATGAAAATTTAGTCCGCCCTTGAAAACATTGCGTCTTGCTAAACAGTAGTTCTATTCCCTCTCCAAACCATTACTTTCTCTCCTTAAATCTATCAGATTGCGAGTGTCCAGAAACTCCTGTAGTAATCTAGCTTTATAAATATCCTTACCCCACAGATGTTTTATCCATAGTTTTATTTAGTGTGCAGTTCAAATCCCCTCTCAAAATATAATCATACTCCCAACTGTAAATTAACTTGCTCAGTTCTGCTAAAAATCCATTATAGTCCTTAAATGGTGCAGATAGAACCAGGCCTTGCGTGTGATCTGCACATTAACCTAAGCTGGATACCCTTTTACCACTGAGCACCTTTCCAATTGATAGATGCAGCCTTTTTGCACAACTCTAACAGATTGGTACACTATGCATGCACTGTGCTGCGGCAGGCTCAAAACACTGTTGAGGGACTGTCCTTGCCAGCAGTCTTTCCTGTACAGAGGCGCATATTACCTTCTTATTTTCCTTTAAAGCAGTAGTGCAAGATAAACATCTGCACTTTTTCTACAGTTAATTCCCTTCTACTCTGTTGAGCATGTACCTGGTAATCTTTCTTGCCGGCATTGTACCATCACCCCATGATTTGCTCGGTTTTCCTTGGTTTTTGTTTACATTTCTGCCTCCCATGTTGAGAGCATCAGTACTAGATAGCGGCCACCATATTTACTGTAGTGCCACAAAACTGGAAACTGATCACTTCCTGATTAAGTAGTATTGCTGCTTTAAAAAAATATATATAAATAAAAAAATGAAGTCTTATGACAAAATGTGTAGCTATGATTAGTACAGTTAGCCTTGTACACTGTTGAACCACTGCATGTTATTTATTGTATTGTATATTAGGTTTTGTGACTTTAGGGCTTGGTGCTCAAAGGTCTTCCGAATATGAATAAAATAAAAAATTACCTGCAGTGGAGCTAGGTGACTAAATGGGATGCCCTGAAGTTTGAGTGTGCCACCACGGTACAGCACAGTGGAGGGGGGACCTGACCAGAACCATTCAGTCCAACTGATCCGAAAAGGGTCCACTGCGGAATGTTCATTTAGAGGTTGGCAAAAAGGGTGGTCTCAATGGCCACTGCCATCAGTCCCTACAAATGTAACACTGATTTGACTGATGCAGAATGTCTTCTGCATATCATGCAAGCCTGGTAATCAGGGCCCCCAAGGTCAGGAAGGCACTATCCACTACTGTATCCAGCACTACCCCGATGTACTGGAGGCACAGACAAGGACAGACATCAGTTTTCACCATTGATGCTTAGTTCTTTAAACAATTGTCTTGTTCTGGACAGCAGGTACAGGATCATAGCCCTGGATGGGGCTTTGAGGAGCCAAATGTCCATGTAAAGGAAGACATACAATCCTTCTCATCTGGAGTGAGGACCTCAACTTCCCTGGCAAAGCTTGCGGTAATGGCTGATGAAGACCTGGAAGATTGGTCCTCGTCTGCTGCTAAGCATTTGGTAAACACCTGCAGCACCAGGGAGAAGCCACCTCGTGGATGTGCCATATGTGGCACCTGCAAAATTTGATATGAAGGTGTCTTTTATAATGAGGGCACAGAGCCAATCCCCCATTTGCAACAAAGGGATTAAAGCCTGAAGAGAAACCATCTGATGCTTTGTATTTGATGTATTCATTCAGACCTCAAAAAAGGACCAATACAGGATGCAGATTCCCCCATCCACATGGCGACTAGGAAATATTCCGAATAGAATCCCTGGTTTTACTGGTTTGGGGGGGGGGGTTATAGCAGGTATTTGTACGAGCATCTGAACATTTGTCAATAGAAGGGCGAAGTGGCCTGGAGGGTAATGACAATGAGATGGTGGATGTATTGGAGGGGTAGACAGAAGCTCCAGAGCATTAATTTTGTCCACAGTTCCCAGTATTCACTTATTTGTAGTGATCTCCCTCCATTCTGGTAGATGGAGAGATCCTGTCCCCTACCTCCACACCCAGAGATGGAGAAAAAGGAGGTATAGAGCCCTAAGGTACCAGAGTGGCAGTGGCACTGCCTACATCAATACCTTTGGGTGCTTTTGCATGGGAATGTGGGGAGAGTACCTAGGAGGGGATGTTGACCCTGGTAGAGGATCCTGATCCCGAGCACAGGGTTACCGATGGGAGGTGCAGTCACCACAGGCTTCTGGCCCATGAAATGCACCCCTACCATGCCCCCTTGAGGGCTGAGGGGTTAGAGACTGAAGTGACCCAAGAGTTATTTGAGGACTGAAGTTCCCTCAAGGTGGATTCTATCTCAGTACCAAACAATCATGATCAACTAAAAGGGGTATTAAGCACAGACTGCTGCAAGTCTGTAGCAAAATCTGCCACTCACAGCCAGGAATAGTTCAAAGCAAACAGAGGCAGCAGCCTTTGCTGAAGCAGAATGGCATCATATGCAGAACACAAAAGCTGCTTACCAACATCAAGATCTGCATTTGCAAAAATCAGTGCTGGCAGCACTGTCAGGCTACCCTAGGCTATTTTGATAATTTATCATATATACCTGATAAATGACAATCCTAAGGTCCAGAGAGGCAGGAGCACACACCCACTCCCCCATGGCATCCAGCCTCCTAAATTCCTTATCAGAAGGCAAAGAACTGCCATGTCTAGGAGCCCTAGATCTATCATGAGCAGCTATAATGACTACAGAGTCTGTCTCGGGTGATGAGGCATGGTAAGGCTTTGGAGGAAGGCATAGGGTATGGTATGGTAGCTTTCCAAGGAACAGCAGGCAGGGTATTTGGCCTGTGCCAAGCTGCAAGTGTAGCATCCTCCAGTACAGGATGAACTGGAGGACTCACTATGGAAGTAGAAGAAGGGACTTCCAGGAATTCAAAACAAAGTGCACTTTGTGGAGTTTTCCTCTTCAGCACCAAAACACATGGCACTCTGCATTTGCCCCAGCAGTGCCTGAAAGGAGGCCTCCTCAGGCAGAAACCTAGGTGTGTAAACAGTGTCCTCACTGCAAGAGGACAGAGTTGAACTGGGACCCAAACCACCCTTAAAAAAGGAGCCAGGTCCCCCTCCTCCATATTGAGGAGGCGAGGATTATTTTCCTGTTAATCATCTGGAATGGCAGGATGATCAAGAGGAGCTGGCATCATAAGCAATGGCTGCAAAGGAGGAATTACAGCCACACTCTCCCCTTCTTCGGACAGAAAGACATCATTAGGAAATGTCTCCAATTGGCTATAATGTACTATAAATACAATCTATGTGAAATGTACTTCAGACCTCTGATGAAGCTTGTTTTTATGTGCGAAACATAAGGTTGGTGCTCAGCTGAGCACCAAATTCTGCTTGTCATCACCAAGGAATATGGCTGAATGGAAAAAAAACAAAAAAAAAAACAAAACAAAAACAAAACAAAAAAACACACACCACACACACACACCCACCCACCCCAAAACTTGCATCTCTGACATCTTTCTTTCCAAAGAAGGGGAAGAGTGTGGCTGTAGTTAAACAGGAACGCTACAGAAATGTTAGTTGTGCCTCTGTCCGTGTGCTGACCATTACAAAAACTATAACGAGAATTACAAGTATGCTGTGTGTTCTGTGAACTATCCACCAATGATAAGGACAGTAGGCCCAGTTGATGGTACAGCCAGTCAGTCAGTGGAAGGGTGGACTCAGCTAACACTGTTCAGAGTGACCAGCACAACCCATGAGTCAAAGTTATGGTTCTTTGATGGGGCAGCATAAAACAATGACCATTGAACAACTAATGAAAATAAAGTCAAGTAAATGACGGTGTTTCTCTGCGTGATCCAATGAGCAGTTGATGGTGGGAGAAACTGAGTGATGGGCCACCAATGTTCTATAGGCATCAATGTCTTCAGTCATTATGGCAGGTCCCTGGCTAGCAAAAGTTACCAAGCAGTCCAGATCAGACAGCTTACAGTTCCAAAGGTATGGCCCAATGGAGATCTCAAAGAAGATACAGTTCCTTACCATAACAGTAGATCAAGGGACTCTCCTCCAGTGAGCCACACAAATGTAAAATATCTTGAAACTTTTACCTATTGGTGGCCCCCAGACCTCCTTTCTGCCAATCTGGAGACACTGTCATACCAAGGAAAAGGACAATCTTGCAGACAACCCCCAAACAGGGAGCAATTACCAGGAATACACAGAAACCAAGTATAGGAAGACAGGGTGCCAGAAGACCAATGCCAGAAACCCCCATTATGCCACCCCAAATTTAAGGTGGAGTGCACTATGGCTCACTGGAAGATTACCTTAAAAAGATCTACAGTTACTGGTAAGGAACTTTTCCATCATCTTTGGGGATATCTCCCTTGAGTAAGCCACACCTATGGAAGAATTCCCAAGCAATGCCTCAAAACAGGGAGAAAGGGGACAAACTGGAAGAGAGGGGACAACAGAAAAGCATAGCAGTCAGTCACTAAGCAGACCAAATGTCCCACAAGCTAGAAAAAGCCAAATAATGGGACTGCACAACTACAATATAGTGGGCAAAAGAATAAAATCCCAGATCTACAACCAGACAATGCAGGGGTAAGTAGACAGCAGACCATTACCAAGGGTCCAATAGAGACAGACTGTTCAGAAAAAGTCAACCTTGAGGCACAGCCTCATGAGAAACCACTAATGATGACAGGAAACTCAACAACCATGAAAAAATTGCATCAGGAGGAAGCAGGAACATTGGCAAGGCAGAGCCGAGAGATGACTAGCAACTGCGACAACCCAGACAGCAAATGTGTAGATGAGACAAAGTTAGACCACTGGGCCCTGCTGATGGGGAGGGGGCGGGAAGAGAAGAGAAATCAGATGAAAACATAGAAGTGTCGTACACAAAGCAGGGGACTGCACAACTAGCAGGCATGTCAATGAGACAGAGCCAGGCAATGGCCAGCAAGAAAGGGACACCAGAAAATGACTCCAGCCCAAACAGTGACTCCAAGGCAAAACCAAGCAATGGAGCCAAAGGGACTCCTGTGGTAATGGGAGGGCTGGACTGTCAAGCCAGAAACAGACCTCAGCATCTGAGGATGCTCGAACTGCTGTCAAGGCCATAGACATTACCAGAACTTACCACCTCAGTGGATCAGCGCAATCACCAGCAGAGACCCAGGCCAATAAGGGTGGGACTACAAACTGGCAGAGGGAGCACAGACAGCAGTGGGAGATCAGAAATCCATGGAAGGGGAAGACCAACTGCCGACAACCAGCAATGACAAGGCAGCAGGCAATATTGACGGCACAGCAGACAAGGTCCATACAGGAAGTGGAAGTACAGGCCCATAAAGTCAAGAAAAGGCAACAGTGGCCAGCGAAGTACACAAAGTCCAAGGAGGGAGTTCCTTGGGTCTAACTTGAAATAGATGGCGAAAAAGGAAAGAACCGAGGAGGTCTGAGGGCTTTCCATGTTATATGGGCACCAACAATGCATGTCATCATGGGCGTGCCCCCTCCCAAGACAAAAGTTTCTGAATAGGTCAGACGCCAATTTTATCTGTTCCATAGGCATGGCTCACTGGAGTGAGATATCCTGGAAGATGACCCAGAGTTTTGAAATCTATATCCCTTTGAACAGTGTATGACAATCTGATGGCAGAAAAAAAAAAAAAAAAAAAAAAGGCCTGTTGGACAATCATGTCTGACCATTCCAACTCCAATGAATGTAGACCAAGAGCCCCAGAGGCTCTCCACTGTCCCCCTACACCCTCCTTTACTGGTGTTGTCTTTACCAAGCCCCAACATTAGTCCACCCCTCATTTGATCCCTACTCATTTCATTTATTTGTTAACTGTAATAAGGCACTGGAACTAGTCCATTTTCAGGCCCGACCTGAATA
This sequence comes from Neoceratodus forsteri, assembly GCA_016271365.2. Lineage (NCBI taxonomy): Eukaryota > Metazoa > Chordata > Ceratodontiformes > Ceratodontidae > Neoceratodus > Neoceratodus forsteri. The sequence goes on from CM028130.1 coordinate 1,609,950,165, forward strand.
AGGTTTACAAATAGACATAAAATAAGAACATTACAAGACAACAACAAGTAGCAAATTACAAAAAGCAATTACAATTATCCACACATGTTAAATATTGTTTAAGATTAGTTTTAAAAAACAAATGAAGTAGATGAGCAAATATTACCAGGTAAGCCATTCAAAAATATAGGAGCAGCCACAGAAAGTGACCTAGAACCTGCTTTTGTCTTATGTGCAACAGTTTGTAAAAGTGTATTATAGAAGGCATGTGATGAAACTGAAAAATTATAAAACAGACACCAAATCAGCTAAGGGGAATTTTGAAGTAGAAAAGTGGATTTGCAAATTTGACACCTCAAAAAAGTATGCAAGTTTTGATCTTGGAGATGCCCATTGCAACTATGAGTATAACCTACTGTGATGAGTACGTAATGGGGAATTTGAAACAAAACGACAAATATTATAAGCAATTATTAGGGTATTAAGTTCCTTCTGTCCAAGATTAATATACAGACTTGCACAGTAATCAAACTGTGGCATCAATGACCCAAGGGCGACAGACTTTTGAACAATAAGTGAAAAATAGCATTGAACTTTATAAAGTAAACCCAGTTTCTGATTTATGGTGCAAGAGGCAGCCCTTACTTGTAAGGAAAATGATAACGGAGGATCAAATATTAGACCCAAACATTTAAATTTGAAAACCCAATCTAAGGACTTCCCTAACGCATCATGAATCACAAACTCAGGATTAGCTTTTAACATTTATGAAGTACCAAAGAGCATTGACTTGTTTTGTTTTACATTCAAAAATCAATCCATTCTCAATAAACCAATTGTTAACCAAAGAAAATTATCTTTCTACAACAGAGTCCAATTCAAAATGTGATTAGACTGATTCAACAAAACCAAATCATCCACATACAAACATCTACAAATAGAAGGCAATTAACAAATAAAACTAAACAATAAAGGGCCCAAAACTGAGCCCTGAGGCACACCATATTTTACTGAAGAGATGGAAGAAATTGTAGAACCAATGGCAACAAATTGTGTACATCCAGATAAGTAATCTACACCAATCCAACACCTGTGGGGAAAACCCTAGGGAAACCAGTTTCTCCAATAAAAGGTCATGTTCAATCACATCGAATGCCTTGGTCAGGTCCAGTAAGACCAAACCCCTTTTCAAGGCCCAGTAGGGTGGTATTCATGAACCTGATCAAGGCAGTCTCGGCTCAGTGACCCTTTCGAAAGCTATGCTGCTGGGATGCCAAAACATTATAGCGTTCCAAATAATCAGTAATTTGATTGACCACCAGTTTTTCAAGAATTTTACTAACTGGATTTAAGATTGCTATTGGATGAAAGTCATCAGGGGTCACATCATTTGTTTTCTTTGGGACTGGAACCACCCTAGCGCACTTCCAACATGATGGAAATTGACCTGATGTTAAGCAAGATTGAAAATTGCACCGAGAGGTCCAGCAACAAAGGAAGCTGCCAAACAAATTTTCCATCAAGGCCCTCCCTGCAATAACTGTACTTGTCAGGGACTGTCTTTATCAATTTCAAAACATCACTTTACAAAAATAAAATGTAGGCCTATTGATTAATGTTGGATCGAAAGTAGAGGCCAAAAAAGTGGAATCACAAGCATTCTTAAATCTCAAAAAATCTGAAATTTTTCATTCAATAAATTTGAAATATCCAAGAGATTTGATGTTTCACCCTCACTAGTTACCGAGGACAATTGTGGTTCTCTCTACTAGACAACAAGCTCTTTAGAGTTCCAGAATTTACGAAGATCAGAACAATGGACTATAAACGGACAGTACCAAAATTCTTGCTTAGCTGACTTAAAATCAATTTGCTAACTTTGTTTCACAAAAATAGATAAGAATGCATTAAAATTGTAGAGGCCAGTTTATAATCTGACCAAGCAGCGTCTCAGTTTGATACAGTTTTGCAACTCTTTATTGAACCACCTGTTCTGGGTTCCTCTAACTCTTGATGTTTGCAAGGAACACTTATTCTGAATTTCCAATAACTGTATACAAAAAAGGTCAAATCTAAATCCAGATATGGAATAGCATTACAATATGACCAATCAATAGCTGATAAATGACTTTGCAAAGAAGCACCATTAGCCAACTTAAAGTTGTGAACTTGCACAAAACGGGGAGGGACACTTGGCCTTTTGAAGTTCATGACACAAATGTAGTTTGATGGTCAGAAACAGATTCAGCCAAAACCCCTGCTTTAGAAACCATGCTTGATCTATTAACCAAGACCCAATCCAAGAGAAAATTATTCCCAGTCTGCAGATTGAACCTTGTAGGTTCACAAATTAGATGATGCAAACTAAAGAATTGCAATAAAGTTTCAAAATTGGAAACTTCAGATGCTAGCCAATTCATGTTTACATCCCCCTTAAGAATGGAGTCAAACCCAGAAATATGTGGACTAACAGAGGTCAGAAAATCTTTCAAACCCTTATCAATTTGAGGTGAATTATAAAGACATCCAACTGTAACATTTTCTACCCTCCCCAGATCAAACTAAGTAACAGCCAATGTATCATTGATTCAGTTGCAACACTTGAACCAATTAGCGATACTTCCAGATGCTCTTGAAAATAAATCACTACTCCACCTCGCTTTTTTCTTCCCACTCCAGTCCGCTCTAAGCAAGCTATATCCAGATATTTTACATAAAGAGTCAGGGATAGAGGGCTTAAGCCATGTTTCAGTAATAGCCAATAAATCTGGCTTAAAAGAAACAATGCTTCCAACTGTCCCAATTTAGAAGTTAGACATCCATCAAATGCATCAATTTGATACCATGTAAATTAAACCAAGTATGAGGGTCATTCATAAGAGAATGGCTATGCAGCAAAGGTAAAGGACCAAGGTTGGCTTCCACATCCCCTGATATTAATAAAAGCAGCAACACACCAAAACACCCTAAACACTTTCCCAAAATACAGTACAAATCTTTGTCCAGATGTAACAAGCAGTACATGACCCCAATTTTGTAATGCAAATTTTTCCAGAGGCTAATAAGCCAGTAGTATGTAAACTTAACTTGTGAGCAAGCAAATAAGACATGGAATAATCCTTAGTTTCAGATTTGCACGACTGTGCAGTTACGGGAACTGACATACTAACATAATTGAGTAACACAAGACAACTGCACAGCGTGCACAGCCTGGACCACCAAAGCGCCATTATATAGACCTAATGTCAGAAGCAACCACTACCACAATCTAAATGTACTACAATTCTACCCTGAAACATAAAAACTGCTCCTGGTTCCTCGGCCTCCTCAGACTCCAGAGTGCACTTGGCTGCACTGGTCGCCGCAGTAAACGCTGCCACGTTTAGCTGGTAGCAGGATTTAAACTCCTTCAACCCCACGTACTGGGCTACCACCACCAATCAGGAGGAGGGGAATACAGCAGGGCTGTAAAGGGGAAAGCAGCACACTCCGTGTATAGTAACCACGGAGACACAGGATAACCAGGAAGTGTCAGCAGCAGTTAATGAGGCAGCAGAGACCTGGCTACCAACTCCAAATACAGGAGCATTAAAGTACAAAACAACTTAAAGGTAGTCACTCCTCCTAAAATAGGATGCCCACAGAGTTACACCCATGACTTAGTCCAGCAACATAAAAGGCATAAAACATTGCAGCAGCAGCACTTCATTAGCAATAAATGACTTGCGCAAAACAGCACGGGGATTGTTAAACTGGTAGATGTTTAGTATATTACAATCCAGTGTCTTGGCAGTTCAGAGGCATAATCTTGAATAGGGTTGGACTTTTAAAACAGCAGCAGTAGTCACAGAAGCATTTGTAATGGCAGCTCAATTGCACATAGCAATAAAACATGGCAGTTCAATTGCACATTGCATTAGAATGGCAGATTCAATTACACAGTCATTCACGGCCCTTGAAACACTGCAATACTTCACCTGAGATGGCTTAGGGGAATATCAACATCCACAGCAATGCCCTGCTTCTTCTGGAAAATAGTAACTCGGGGCCAGATGACAGCTTCAACTCAGGGTACAGAGGAGTCTCACACTCCCTAGACTCCAGAGTACACTTGGCCACACTAGCCATCACAGTGAACGCCAGTTTCCCCCCACCAATTTCACAGAACAGTCTCTGGCTACCTATTCCACCCTCTGCAAAAAAGTACTTTGTCTCTCCCAATCTCAGCCCCTGGACTGCCACGTGGAGTTGCTTCAGGTGCTTGCGTTCCCCCTCTGAGCATTTGCCCACTATTATTCGCCCCATGGAGGTATTACTTAGTTTCAATCTGGTCCCCTCTCTCCGTTCTCGCCTCAAGAGTGTCCTTGTTCAGATCTGCCAACCTCACCATGCACATCCTTTCCTGCAGCCCCGGGAGCATCTTGGTTACCTTCCTTTGCACCGCCTCCACTCTGTCCCTGTCCTTCAGATGCTGACTCCAGAACTGCACACAGCATTCCAGGAGAGGACAAACCAGTGACCTACACAGTGGCATCAGCACCTCATTGCTCCTGACGATAATCTCTCCCCCCAACCTTATTCACCCCAATATACTATTTACCCACCCCAACAGGCTATTTACCCGTCCCACCACCCTACTGCATTGTGCAGATAGCTTCAACTGGCCAATTACTCAAGTCCTTTTCCCCTGTAGTGCTTTAAACCACTGCCGCTCCCATTTTATATTTATTAAGGAATTTTAAACTTGTGCATTGCCTTTCACTTCTTTGAATCAAAACTTTAGCTGATGTACTTTTGACCACCTTTCCAGTTTAATCAGGTCCTCTTTCATAACTAGGCACCCGCTTCAATATCAATCTGACCCCAGATCTTAGCATCATCTACAAAAAGTCACACCTTGCCACAAATCCTTACTCACTATGTTACAGGTAAAGATGTTGGAAGAGGACTGGTCCCAAGACTGAGCTCTGTGGCACCACTCTAGTGCCCCACCCAACAGAGACTGATTGAAGAGGCCAAAGACCATCAGAATGCATGCGTTTACCTACCAGTAAACAAGTGTTTAGATTGGAACTTTGTAATTTGGTTAACTGTCTTGATGGTTAAACTCTTCTGTGGCCTACCTCCATACAACTCCCTGGCTGAACTGGTGCACAGAGCCGCACCAGACAGTGTAGGTAGACATCGGTGAAGTTAATGAACCGGAACATTGACAAGCTAAAGACCGCCACTGAATCATTTCCCACTTGATTGAGGTAGCGCACGGTATCATCCTCTGGGCACCTACAAGAAAGAAAAGAGAAACCTATTAGCAAACATGACCACAACTGCAAAGTGGTTCAGTACCTGTACAGAGGATAATGGAGTATAACGTGGGTAATGGTATATGCTGAAGTACAGTACTTGTACAGAGGGTAATGGAGTACATGCTGAAGCACAGTACTTCTACAGAGGGTAATGGAGTATATAACTGGCAACACATGCACATGCTACAGTACTTGTGGTGAGGATAATGGAGTATACAACGGGAAATGGGCACATGCTACAGTACCTGCACAGAGGGTAATGGAGTATATAACGGGTAATGGTATATGCTGAAGTACAGTACTTGTACAGAGGGTAATGAGTATATAACTGGCAACACATGCACATGCTACAGTACTTGTGGTGAGGGTAATGGAGTATACAACGGGTAATGGACACATGCTACAGTACCTGCACAGAGTATATAACGGATAATGGTATATGCTGAAGTACAGTACTTGTACAGAGGGTAATGGAGTACATGCTAAAGCACAGTACTTGTACAGAGGGTAATGGAATATATAACTGGCAACACATGCACATGCTACAGTACTTGTGGTGAGGGTAATGGAATATACAACAGGTAATGGGCACGTGCTACAGTACCTGCACAGAGGGTAATGGAGTATATAACAAGTAACACAGGCACATGCTATAGTGCACTACCTGTACAGATAGTAATTGAATATACAATAGGTAACACACGCACATGCTACAGTTCAGTACCTGTACACAGGATAATGGAGTATATAATGGATAATGGACACCTGCTACAGTGCAGCACCTGTATGGAGGATAATGGAGTTTATAAAATGGGTAAAACAAACACCTTAATTTGACTGATTGAAAGGACCTTTGAGCCGTGTCCTTATCAGCCCATATCTACACCAACTGGTACTTTTCTTCCCTGGGAAACCTCACAACAGGAAAATTTTATTATTATTATTTTTTTAGTCTTTGGTAACAGGGTAAAGCCCACTAGGCACAAGTGCCTGTTTTCAGGGGTGACCTGGTAGCACTGGGCGGTTAAGTGGCTTGCTCAGAGTTGAATAGTATGCAAGTGAAGGTTGAGAGAATCAAACTCTGGTCTGCTGGATGTACCAAGCTTGTTCACACCTTGTTCCTCTAACCTCTAGGCTATACTGCCAGGCAAATATCAATAACCCTTACCCATAGTAACCACAGACCGCTTCCACAAGTAAGCGCATACCACGCAGGACCTGTACTGGCCAACCTGCAACCTCCCCACTCTATAACCATAGCCACATACACTGAAGCCAAGTAAAGCATTTAAAACACTAGTCTAATCTCTGCCGATGGCAAAGAAGACAGCAAAGCCTGAGCTGCGGGTTTAAAATCTCGCTCCACATCCACCAACAGTCCACTGAATGAGATGGTAGATTTAAAATGCACTGCACTTTTGCATATGCATAGCAAGTTCTCGGTTGTTCAGACTCCCTTTTAAAATTACAACAAACAGTCACCACAAAAGTCAACTGACGTTCCCTTTTGTAGATCAGTAATTGTTACATTTTGAGATGGTGAAGCAGGAAACTGGTTTGCACGGTGGCCACTGAGGGACATGTTCACTCCCAGTCAGCCTTTTAATGTAAATAAAAGCAGCAAACTCAAATCATAAATAAAAAAAACACCAAAAATAATTTCTGTATCTTGTGGGGAAGGGAAGGAAGCCAAGAAACATCACAGTAAATATGTCAGGAAACATGGGACACATTCATTTCCAAAGCTGCAACAAACTGGGCAAATTAAGAAATACTAAAAAAAAAAAATACATGGGTTCAGATGTTTGTGTGTAGGTGGCGGCTTGGGAGTGTTAAAATAAACACATTTGTTTTACTACAGTGTATGTGTGTGGGTGGTGGCTTAGGAGTTTAGACAGGCACCAACCTGTAGAAACTTTTCATTCAAGATCTCCACTGAGACAATGGCAGGGACCACTTTATTATTTTCTACTGATCATATTTTTATACTGTTTTTATGTACACTTTGTATGTACTTTTTTTTTTTTTTTTTTTTAATTAACTTCTTTACTAAAGAACCCAGTTTATAAGTGCACTAACATACTCCGAGGTGTGGGTCATCTCCTGATAAGAGCACGCCCAGGTGTGTTATAAGGCATGAGGTGCTTGCGCAGAGTGCCTTATGCACCTGGGCATGCTCTTATCAGGAGACAACCCACACCTCATCACGGGTTACTGTTTGCATATAATTAGCAACACAGCTGCATGCTACATACAGTACAGTATCTGTACAGAGGATAATGGAGTATATAATGGGTAACAGAAACATAGAATTTGACAGCAGATAAGGACCGCTTGGCCCACCCAGTCTGCCCATTTCCCTACCTAATGGATAAGCTGCAGATCCTAGTTAACCAACAGCCTACTTCCTCCCACCCACCCAGAACTGTCTCAAGTCTGTCCCATGCATTCTTGAATTCCCCCCACTGTTTTTGACTCCACAACCTCCTCAGGAAGGCCATTCCATGCATCCACAACCCTCTCTGTGGGGGGGGGGGGAAAGACTTCCTCACATTATCTCCGAGCCATCCCCCTTCTATCTTCAGATTGTGCCCCCTTGTTCTTGCACCCCTTTTTTTCTGAAAGATGCTACCCTCTTGGACTTTGTGAATTCCCTTGTGGTACTTGAAAGTTTACATCACGTCTCCCCCTCCCTCCTTTCCTCGGGGGGTATACATATTAAGCTCCTGGGCACATGCTACAGTGCAGTACCTGTACAGAGGGCAATGGAGTATATAATGGGTAACACATGCACATGTTACAGTACAGTATCTGTACAAAGGGTAATGGAGTATATAATGAGTAACACGCTACAGTGCAGTACGTGAACAGAGGATAATGTAGTATATAACGGTTACACAGGCACATGCTACAGTGCAGTACCTGTACAGAGGGTAATGGAGTATATAATGGGTAACACGCATATGTTGCAGTACAGTATCTGTACAAAGGGTAATGGAGTATATAATGAGTAACATGCTACAGTGCAGTACCTGTACAGAGGATAATGGGGTAGAATGGATAAAACTTGCACATGCTGCAGTACCTGTACAGAGGGTAATGGAGTCTATAATTGGTACACACATGCTACAGTACAGTACCTGTACAGAGGATAATGGAGTATATAGCGGTTACACAGGCACATGCTACAGTGCAGTACCTGCACAGAGGGGAGTATATAACTTAACAGAGGCACATGCCACATGCTACAGTACCTGTATAAATGGTAATTGAGTTTATAACATGGGTTCCTAAAATACTGTTTTCCAATTCATCCAAACAAGTCACCTGACCATTGATTAATCCCTGATCTACCAATAGTTGCATGTTCACAGGGCTTTATTTTACCATTTCTTTAGATAAACCTCTAACATAACATTGCCCATGTTATGAGGGGATTAACCCACTCCAGGATATGGGTTCTCTCAGCATTAATTCACACCTGAGTGGTTAAAGTCACTCTGCTTCGCATCGTGACTCCAGCCTCCCTCTGGCATGGATTAATACTCAGTAAACCCACACCCTATCATGGGTTAATCCCTTCATATAATGGGCACATGCTACAGTACCTGTACAGAGGATAACAGAGTATATAACGGGTAGCACAGGCACATGCTACAGTGCAGTAGCTGTACAGAGGGTAATGGAGTACATAATGGAGTAACAGAGGCACATGCTGCAATACTGTACCATATACAGAGAGTAATGGAGTATACAACAGCTGCAGAGCATTTTTCCCCCCCGTAGGGAAACCCAGTTATAATTTGCCATTATGGCAAACATGCTGGGTTCCCCACTCACACCACGCATGTGAGCCGCAGTCTTTCCTTAGTCACGCCGCATTTCACAACCTATCACACGGGGACTCGGCAGTAAATAAACGTAAAAAACAAGAACAAAAACAAAAAAAATCTTAGTTTTGGAACACTTTTGGGGAGGAACTGCTTAAAATAAAAAAATTAAATGTTCAAACAGATGCTTGAACCCGAACGCCGCTGAGCACTGATGTGCAATTACTGTGGCAAAAGAAAATGCTCCCAAGCAATTATTTTAAACCCCCCCCCAGTCTTGGATTCTTAATACCACCCCCCCGAGCTTCTCTCTTAGTGTTTATGTAGCATCCAACACCTCGGGTGTGTGTAAAATTCTAATAACTGGGTTAGGCTTTTTCCCCCATAGGGAAACCGTGGTGTAATTTGCAGTTATAAAGGAGCGTTTATATTGGCAAACATGCACACAGTTTCCCCTCGCTATGCGCATGCCCAGCCTACAGCTCTTCTGGGTTTTCACCACTCACCACCAGATTTCGTCGTCGGTTGAAACTGCACTGCCGCCACTCTCTCTAGGCGGTAAGAAACTATTTAAAAAAAAAAAAAAAAAAGCTTCCTAACAAACATCACACCATAAAGGGGACAACAAAACAAGAAAAAGTAAACTGCTGCTAAGTGACCGAGGACTCTGCTAAACATCATCCAGACTGCAGCCGCACCAGACCATTTATTTTATATAATTGGCTCTGGCGAAAAAGCCTAACCCAGCAATAATATAAAATATGGGGTTGTGTGTGTAAACTCGAATTTTACACACACCCTCGGGGTTGGATGCCTGGATAAACCCCTCGAGCTTCACTCTCGGGGTTTATATGCCATCCAACCCCTCAGGTGTGTGTGTAAAATCTCGTTACACACACTGTCCCATACTTTATTCTCTATATTAAACACCACCTGTATTATTCTGGTACAGGATGGGTAACCAGGACATGCTACAGTACAGTAGCTGTACAGAGGATAATGCATAACACATACACATGCTACCCATACAGAAGGCCATGGGCATCATATAGCAAAGTCATTTTACACCAATTGTTTGAGATGGGATGACTTGGCACATACTGTATTCCTACCCAATTACTGCTTTGTCCAGACATACTATAGCTGGTAAACATCAGTGAGGTACAATGGCAAAACCACTAAAACTATCCACCTAGTTCAATCTCACTTTGGTGTACTCCAACAAAAATCCCAAGATGCAACTTATCCAGGAACCAGAGTAATGGGACTATCTGGTATTCCATGTCCGTCACATTAGCAGAGCATTCTAGAGAAAAGGCATGTACTACAGTATGTAGGCCTGTCCCTTGTCCTGCTGATCTCTCTTTTAGGCCTTTCCTACACTGGGAGGATTTAAGGGCTAGATTAGTATATTCTACTGTTTAACAAAAACCAAAAAATTAATAAAATTCTGCTCCTTCAGGTTGGTCCTAGTCCATAAGACATAAAATATTGTCGGTCTGAAAAACACTTTTGGGGATTCTGTTCTGTACCTCTGGAGGGTGAGAAAGAGAAAGAATATTACTGTAGTAATGTTTCTTCTAGAGTGTATTATTTGTAGTCATGCAGACTGCATCATTACAGCCTTAAATTGCTGCCCCAAAGACAGAACTTGAGAATGTTAAAGTTCGGACTCCGCTCTCCCTGACCGCCCAAGAGGTTTACTGCTGAACAGCCTGAGAGAACAGTGACCACCTATTTAATTTAACCTGTGTTCTATTTAAACGCAACTTAAATTCCAAAAATTGAAACCAACGTTGGAAAGTTTGTAAAATAGTAAGAAAAACTCTACAACTTCAAATGCCCAGGCAGAAATTTCTTGGAATAGTTTACTGTATTCATCTTTTTTCTTTTTTTTTCTCCAGATCCTTGAAGGGAGGTAGGATTGTCTTATACAGCTCAAAAATGCACCTTCTAGAGGAAACGCCGTTACTACAGTGACTATTTTTTTTCTTTGAGAAACAAGAGTGCACTTGTGATGTTATACAAATTGTAGACTCCAAAGATCGCCTAGAAAGCAGGATCCAACGGTTCTGAACAGTGCCAGAACTGGAATCTCTTCTGGCTTGGATGTCCTAGAAATAATGTGGTGCAAATGTGTGGACTGAAGTCGCTGTGGCTACCTTGCACATCTCTCGCAAGTGTATACCCCTTGTTCTGGCTACTGTGGCAAATGTAGCTGTTGTAGAGTGTGCTCTTAACCTTTTAGGTGACAACGTAGAAACAGAAACTTGATGGCAGACAAGGGCTGCTGGAGCCCACTAGTCTGCCTATTCACATTATCTTCATTTTTGCTTCAGACCCTACTTGATCTATGGTGCCATCTCTCCCCCCAACCTTACTCCAACTATTCCCCTGTGCTCATCCCATGCATTTTTAACCCCACCACTGTTTTTGCCGCCACCACCTCTGCTGGAAAACTGTTCCAGGAATCCATCACTTGTTCTGTGAAGAAGTACTTCCTCACATCTCTCCTGAATCTACCTTCCTCCAGCTTCAGAGAATATCCTTGTTCTTGAGCACCTTTTTGTCTGAAATACTCCCCTCCCTCCTGTACTTTATTTTCCCCTGTGAGGTATTTAAAGGTCTCCATTTCATCCCTCTCCCTCCACTCTTTCAGGGTGTACATATTTAGGTCCTCAAGTCTCTCCTAATGCTTTTGATGCAGACCCTGCACCATTTTAGTTGCCCTCCTTTGGACCAACTCCACTCCATGTCCTTCTGGAGATGTGGGGCTGGATTTTCAAAGCCTCAGACATGATGTAAGGAGCCTGCACCAAACAACAGTGGTGCAAGACAGCCCTGCGTCAAACACTGCACCAGACCCGAATTTCAAAAGGCACCCTGCGTCAAAGCCAGACAACCCTGTGCCAAAGGTGACTGTCAGCCCTGCACCAAAATAATGGCAGCGCCATGACGCAAGACAGCATGTGCCACAGAAATAGTGCAAGATCGCACCCACGGGAATTTCAAACATGCACCCCTGACAACCAACAGGTCAAAGTACTGTCAGCCGCTAGACCAGCCAGAGTTGGTCTAAGCAGCCCTCGAGCATACATAAAGGCACCCAGCACAACAGACAATACTGAAAGCTGGACATGGCTGAGGCTCCGAGAGACAGAGGTGGAAGACAACAGAGAGGAATGCCAGGAGCAGCTGCAGTACTCCTCCACATGGCAGCAAGGGCAGTCAGGAGGCGATGGCATGCCAGGCAGCAGTGACAGGAGGCTGCCAGGAGACGAGCACTGGCCAAACAGCAGCAACACCCAGCATGGTGCCCATATAAGCCAAGGGAGCACCACAGAAAGAGTCATGTACACAGACATGACAAATGAACAGTGCCTGTCACGGTACAGGCTGAACAAGGACACCATCACACAGCTCTGCAAATGAGCTAAGGGAAGACCTACAAAGCAGGACAGGCAGAGGCAACCCCCTACCAGTGGAGATAAAGGTCACAGTTGCACTCCGGGTCCTTGCAACAGGCACCTTCCAGACTCCCATAGGAGACACGCTGGGAATCTCAATCCGCAGTCTCAACAAGCCTACGGCAGTTCCTGGGGGCACTACTGCGCAGGACAGCACAGTACATCAGATTCCCACGGGACGCCCATGAGCAGCAGGGCTTCTACAGTGTTGCCCAACTACTACGGGTACTGGGTGCAATAGACTGCACCCACATCGCTATAAAGGCATCATCAGTGGATGGGGATGCATGTGTGAACAGAAAGGGATACCATTCAATGAACATCCAGGTCATATGTGACAGTCACTGTAGGATCCTGGACGTAGTGGCACAGTACCCAGGGTACTGCCATGATGCCTACATCTATAGGCACAGTGGTCTGTATGACAGATTTGGGCATGGAGTAATACAGGATGGCCAGATAATAGGTAGGTGCATGTGCAACAGTATGCAAAGTGACACAGGTAATGCTGAACATAGCCAACACCGAACCCAGGACATGCATGGTGTCCCATGAGATGGGGAAAAACACTGACACACAAACACATACAGCAGATGCACATGACAATGTGTGGGCACCGGAGGACTGGCCATGCACAGAACCCCCCCCACAGTCAGGTAACACATGCACACATGACACAGTGACAGGCAACAGAGGAATGGCACTGGGTGTGCCCCTGTAAGCCATGGTGCCACAGGGAGCACAGCACAACATGCAACTGTGACCAAGACCAGGATGGCAGTGCCCATGGAAGTGCAACCCTGGGCTCAAGTGTACAAACACAGACATGCGTGGCATGTAGGACATTCCCCCCTGCCCCCATACGCACACCCTGACCCACCACCACCACCACCACCACCACCACCACCACCACCCAGCCATGCAGTGCAACACAGCATGTGGCTATTGGGAGACATACTGGCCATGCAGGCAACAGCAACACAGCAGACAAAGGGAACACACATGGTACAGACGTGGACAAGCATAAAGGGGCAGACAGTGTGAGTTGGGTGCAACAGCCATCGTGGTAACTGCAGCACAGAGCATGCATGGTGGGTGGAGGACACAGTGGGATGCCAGAGGTGATGCACACAGCACCAACAATGCAGGCACAACAACTAACCAGTGCCAACATGTTCACAGGTGACAGTGGATACCCCCTACTGTCATGGCTAATGACACCAATCAAAAGAGCACGGAGTGCAGCTGAAGCACGATACAATGAAGCACAAGCAGTCACAAGGGCTGTGATTGAGTGAACATTCGGACTCCTGAAAATGCGGTTCCGGTGCCTGGACCGCTCTGGAGGCGTACTGCAGTACACACCCAGCATGGCAAGCAAGATCACTGTGGCCAGCTGCATCCTCCACAACACTGCCATCGACAACAGGGTGAACATGCTGGATGAGGAGGACGTAGATGACCGTGGTGAGGAAGTGGGTGACAATGAAGAAGCCAATGCAGCACAGGACAACCACCAAGAGGAACAGCGGCAGCTGGATACAGGGCCAGGGAACAGCTGGTACGGAACCACTATGCATAACACCATGCCACAGCAAGCAGCACCATGAGCAAGACAGAACAGCTAATGACCACAACTGGAACACACGCCACACAATGTGCACATGCCAACTGTGCAGCACCACACCATGGTGCCATACGAACATGCTGAACAAACCAGGCCAGACACCTATGGAACACAGATGCCGGAACAACATCCCTGGACATGCTGTGCCACAAGGTGCCCGTCAGACAGAGACTAGTGATGATACAGACACTCTCTGCCGAATGACCGACAACCCATGGCAGCAGTACACAGCAACAACCAGAGAAGGACCATGGCAACAGAGAAAGGCACACACAACCAGGCGATGTGCACCACACAGTGTGGATGTGTGGATATGTGCATGGCAGGACACAAGTCCGGAAACGCATGCTAGGGACATGCTGAGGTGACCATGGCATGGCCAATGCAAGGATGGGCCGGGGTGCTACTGAAGGACACCATGGCAACTGGCATGTCCAAATACAGATGTACAGAAGCACACGGCTATTGATGGGTGTAGGCACCATGGGTACAAGTGTGATGGCGTGGCACTGAACCATAACCAGGTGGGTGATGAGTGCTGCCACATGTCCACACAGGTGTGCTGATGGATGCACCAGTACAATGGCACACCACCACAAGGCCCATGTGCCCTGCTGACCAAGGACGACACCACCGCCGTGTGCAATGGATACCACACGAGAGCCAGGCAGTGCACAGATGTGGCCTGGGTCCCTGGACCATATACACTACTTGGAAGACTTAACTGGACACACATGGCCAGCGTGGAGGAAGGGCACCAGCACCCGTGCAGCACCACTCTGGGTGGCACATGAAGCAATGACTGCCCACACCCCGACAGAAGGCACACCCATGGGGAAGGGGCACCAAACACCACCGCCACAATGGAATCCCATGCAACACAGGGCTAGGGGGTGCACATTCCAGACATGCCAGATATGGGGTGCAATGCCCTGACAGCACTGCACCATCGCTGGTATGGCACGTGGCCATGGACACCATGATAGGTTCCAACCCCCACCCATGAGGCATGGCATATGGACACCACTGTGGGGCATGGCTTTGCTGGTAAGGCATGCACGGGAATGCATGGCTAACAGCCATGCTCCCCATGCACCACAATACCCACACAGCACCACACTATACCTGGTGTGTGCCACTGACTGGTACAGGCCACTGCGCCCCCCACAGCCAGCAACAGACCCACCACAGTGATGAGACGCAACATGCCACGTGATGTAGTTGTCACAGTGCGAAGCAGGGTGCCGGCATAGGACAGTGTCCACACAGTGCAATGCCAAACCCTGTGACAGTGCAGTGCAATGGGTGCAGCTGATTGCCACCAGTGGCACAAATGAACATACGAACAGATGAAGTAGCCAGCAGAGGATAGCCAACTGGACCAACATGCCTGCTCATATTGCAGGGTCCACAGCCTGAGCAAATGTCCCTGCCCTCCCATCCCTCTTACCCATGAGTCCCACCATCCCCCATGCCCATCACAGCCTCCCCTACTGCAGGCCACCATCGACGATGGGATGCCCACACCCGGCAGTGCAGACAGGTGGCCACCACCCACATAGTAAGGGGGTGCCTCCCGACCCCCTGCCCAAACCACCCACCCCCTAGTTGATGTCTGTGCCCCATGTGATATGGGTGCCACTTTGCCTAAGGTGACTCCCCCATGGACCACATGCATCCCTGGCAATTACCTGTACATCCCACCCATGACCCCCACACCCATCTATCACCCAGGGAGTACATGGGCGGTGCCCCCAACCCACCTACGTATGCCAGTCCCTGCCAACTGGCAGTCAGCTATATATCCCACAGTCACCAGAAGGAGAACATCCTTGGTGAGGTGCGGGCAAAGGTACTGTACATCGTACCCTAGATGCGACCCTACCAGTGACCTGTATGAGGGCACTACATCCTCCCAACCCCTACTACCAATCCACCTAGCTACGCATCCCAGCAGCATGTGTGCCTGTGCTGCTGCATACCCGCACAGCATGGTGTGCGTCAGGTCCCTAGTGTGCATCACACCCATGGCCCCTCCCCGTCCGATGCAGGGTCTCCGTCTCCACCCAGGTAATAATCTGTCCTGGGTATCTAGTACCCTGGATGCATAACCCCGCAGTCCTTGGCATTGAAGCCAAGCAGCCAGACCCCAGACCACCTCCCCAGCCATCCATGAATGCCCTGTGTGCCCCACCCCATGCCCTGCACAGTGATGTAGTGGGTGGGTGTGTGCATGTGCAATGCAGGCACCATAGTGTCACAGCCACCAGTGGCCCCCAGGACCATGTGGCATGGCAGGTGACACAGACTGGTGTGGCAGAACCCAAACCCTGTGTCACAGTGAGCCATGGCAGGTGATGCAGACACCGGTGCAGCAGAACCCCATCACTGTGTCATGGCAGGTGACGCAGACACCATTGCGGCAGAACCCCATCACTGCGTCATGGTGCATCATGGCAGGTGACGCAGAAACAGATGCGACATCCCCAGCCCTGTGTCACAGTGCATCACAACATGCGACGCAGCTACATTGGCATCAGTACAACAGCCCTGTGTACCGCTGTGTTAGGGCATCCAATGTATGTGCAGCTGGAGTGCATCATGCCGCACAGAGGACAGCCAGTGGAGTCGCACTGCATAAGGAGCCTGCATGCGGACAACTGCCACAGCACACGCTGCCCACAACAGTGCTCACAAGGGTGCAAGAACACCTCCCCAGCCTACTGCACCACAATCCCTTGGGTAGGCACTGTAAAGCCCTCCCACAGCTGGCAGTACATGCAGGCAGGTCTAGGGGGAACTGTAGGCTGCAGGCCCAGCACACCCCTACAGGTGTGGTACACATAGACACCTTGTCCCAGCAGGTGCAATAGGTGTGGCTGACCCAGTACTGCATAGCATGGCAGGTCCAGGGCCCAGAAAACCCAACTTTACTGATGAGGAAATGGTCATGCTGGTCAGTTGTGTGACAAAGTGGTCAAGGTTGCTGTTGCCACCAGGCTCAGCAAGGCACCCCATGAGGGATGGTGTGGCGCAGCATAGCAAGCAAACTGCAGACACTGATGGGTGTCAAGCACGCAGTCGGACAGCTGAAGAACAAACTGAATGATATGTCACGTAGGAAGCCAGGGATCCTGAAGAGCCTCACAAACCAGGCCAGAGGGGCAAACATATCGATGCGTGATGGCCATCATAGACAGGTGGGTGGCACACCACATGCACATAGTTGCAGAGACATAGCCTCCAACAGGGTCTGTACCAACTGCATGTCTAACCCATGTGATGTCACTGTCTCCACAGAGCCACAGGCATGTGCGACTGCAGAGGAACACTGAGCCACACCGCAGGACACAGAGATGACCGGGCAATGTGAGGATGGCTCGAGTACAAGCAAGGAGGGTAAGTGACACATGCCATGTGTGTGATGTGTGCGTGGGCAATGTGATGGATGCACAGATGAGGGCCGGGGCAGCAGCCATGGTTGTGCAAACATGTACAGCCCACAATGTAACAGGGGCAGCAAAGGAACAATGCAAGGTTGTGTGTGTGTGGGGGGGGGGGGAGAAAGAGAGAGAGAATCAAAGGGTAACTGGGCAGATATGCACAACATGTGCAGGTACTGTGTGCCACTGTACCCCACAGCATAGCACTCCAATGCACCCACAGCACAGTACTGTAGATGGCAAAGGTGTAATCAGACCAACCCAACACAGCGAGCCCATAGCACCCCAGCAACAAGCGCTCTAGGGGTGTACCAGGGTACACATGGTGCTGTGTGAACAATGCAGGCCCAGCGTGTCACATGACTGACAGGGCACAGATGCAACACCACCATGCCACTGGCATGCAGGACATGTATGCCTGCACACGTGCCTGGGCAAGAATGCCAGTACCGCTGCCCGCACATGGTCATGTGAATGGACAGTGCCCTGCCACAGTGCGACACTGGACAAGGTGTATGTAGACAGGGACAGCCGACACCACAGGCAACATGGTACAGCTGCATGGGTGCAATGGACAACCAACAGCAGGGACTTGGCAACCAGTGCACACAGATGTCACGGCACAGACAGTCAGGCACAGTGTGTGCTGACCCCACACCGCCACTTGTGCTGGGCCATGACACCCTGCTACTGGCACCACTGCCCCCTGTGGCTATGGCACCCCTGACCATGTACAGTGCCCACGGACACACGTAGGTGCACAACATCAGGGCACTGGTGGGTGTGTCACCCAGGATATGGTGGAGGGATGGCGGCACTGGAGTGGCAACAGGGACGGCTGTACGTGGTCTGTGCACACACCCTGCACCAACAGTGGGCATGGTGTACACAGACGTGATGGTGGGCAACTGACATGCACACTCCCCGCAAGGCCATGGGTATGTGGCCCAGGATGGACATCATATGCATGCTACACAGGGTGCATGGGTACCTGCCACACTGTCCATGCAGCACGGCACCATGGCTACAGCCTACACTGCCAGGTATGGCCATCATCTGTGATGTGTGTGGAGTGTCCAGACACGGGAAGGGTGATATTGTGAGTCTGCGCATGTGCAGCTGGATGCTATTCATGGCCCACCTCTATTGTCATTGCAGGGGACAGTGAGGATGATGAGGACAATGCGGATGAGGCAGAAGAGAACATGCCAACACAGTGTCTGAGAGCCCTCACAATGGCAGTGAGGAACCTGAAGTGGCAGGAGGCACAGAGTTACGCATAGCGCACATGGCAGATGCAGGCCGTGCGTGTCTGACAACAGGTACAGGACATGGTGGCGAGCGGTCAACATTCCGGGTGCAGTACAGCTCAGGGCACACAGTCAGCTGTTGTGGAACATGTGCCCCAACAATGCGCATGACAGCTGGCCACTGCCTCTGCCACAGTGGTGGGAACTACTGCAACTGCAGGACACACAGGACAGGACAATGTGGAAAGTGGAGCTCATGTGGACCAGGCCACAAGGCCTACTGTCCCTGCTGGTGATGGCCATGGACATGATAATGCTGTGGGCATTGCTCGCCATGACGCCCATGTGCAGCATGCCACTGCCAGGCAACAGCTACAGGATGTGGTAAAGCTGTTGGGTAGCCTACTGATAAGGGTGGTCATGGACACACTTGGGGAGCTTGAACATTAGTGTGGTGCCGCCACGCATGCATGCATCACCTCGGTGGTGTAGAATGCATCTGTGGTGTGCCATGACACACAGTACTGGCAGTGTGGAATGCGTGTACCACATTGCCTGGGGGACTAGGGGCTTGTTAAACTGTTGTAGTTGACCGTCTCTTGGTATATGGCGTAGCATGTGCCGAAAGGCAGAGTTGGCACAGTCCCCAGAGTGTTTGGATTTGCACATGTGTGTGTAATGGGTCATGCTGGTGTGTACATAGCTGGGCTGTGGCACATGGCAGCACCATTGCAATGTTCACTGTTGCTGTACAGCCATGCCAATGTTATGTAGTGTACTGATTGTACAGTTCTTGGTTGTACTTCTTGTTACTGTTCTTACACAATATATGCACTGTTAAGTTGCCATACCCTTTGTTGTCAGTCTCATTTCTACACTGTGGGGTGCCATGTGTTGCACGGGGCGGGGGGGAGAAGAGAGCCTGACAGTTCTGTATTGTTGGGCATTGTGCGATGTACAGGTATGTGCCATCACATGCACGGCATGTCACGGACCTGGCACAGTCCATGTACAGGGTATTGTCACTTGGTAGGGTCAGTGGGTCCACTGTGGTGGCCACCATGGGCAACAGTCTATGGCCATGTAGGGCCTGACATGACAGTGTATGCCAGTGGCATGGACAGTGGGCACGTCTGTGATGCTGTGATGGCTGGGGGTACCAAGAAAGCCATGTTGCTAAGGGATAGCAGACAGTGGGTGACCGAGGTCACACGTCTATCCTGAATGTCACTCACCCACTGGAGATGGCTGCAATGGCACAAGTCTGTGCGTGTCGGCACACGGACCTGACATGTACTACCCTGGACACAGAATGTCAGCAGGGTGGTGGGTATGCACACATCGGCCCACCACATGTGTGGCATGCATGCCGGCCCACTGACTGACAGATGAGAAGGCCACACGGCACATCCTATGGACAGTGTGTACAGCTGCAGAATGCACACACTGCAGCAGTCACCCTGTGACCACTGGTTCACAGCCTTACACATGGCCATCCCCCTGGTCCCTGGTGATGGTGTATCAGGGCATACTGTGACATCTCCATCCCATACACAGGACGTACACAGCTACATACCAGATGTCCGTGACACTGTTGCACACCACGGTCCACATGGCCTGTGTTCCACTTGCATGGGTGATGGACAGCATATGTGCACAGTGTGATGGATGCATAATAATGTACGCAATGGCAGATGCGGCAGCGCACAGTGCATGTTGTCGGGCACATCATATATGGGGCTGCACAGGATCCGGTATGGGAGACGCATGTGTGTGGGGTGGGTTTTCCTGGCCACACCATTGCCTGCACACAGTATCTGACAACACCTGTCAGCAGACCCATCACAGGTTCATGCAGCTCTGTCTGGGTGCCTGCCAACTGGGTATGTTGTCACTATGAGCCCCTCACAAGTGCCATATGGTGGACATGCCTGAATGGGTGGTTGGACTGTGTGATGCAGGTATGGTGTGTTGTCCATCAGATGTCCATGCAACTGCTGTGTGTGGGCACCATGATATGTCTGCAGGGACCCACATGTGGAGGGGTGCACCTTCATGGGGCAGGGAAGTTGCACTACCATGTAGCGGTGGGAGACAGTGGTGGGCGAACACCCGTCCAGCCACGTGTGGCATGGCCTGCAGCCATAGGGCTGCCGGCAACACCCTGTGAACACGGTGTCCGCCATGATGGGTATGGACAATGGCAATGGGCGTTGGGCTGTTGACTGTTCGGAGGAGCCTATGCTGGGACAGTGGTGGCACACACATGGGCAACTAGTGGTGGACGGCACACATTGGGGTGGGCTGTGCTGGTGTACAGGGGCAACACCACATGGCAGCGCACACATGTGGACCACTGAGCATGGAGCCAGGGGAAGGTCACAGGACTGCACGTGGATCGGATAGTGGACAGCATGGTATGGACCAGCTGTGGGTGCCCATGTCCAGTCACATGGGCAGTGCTGCAGAGTGCATGTGAACGGCACACTACACAGAGGTGGTGTATGTCATTTGCATGATGGGTCCAAGCCAGATGTCGGGATAGGCACCTGCCCCTGTTCAGGTCTATGCCCCCAGCACCATTGGGGTCTGTGTCAGTGGTGCATATGGTGGCACACATGCCACAGGGTCTGGGTGGTGGGCATGCTGGGACAGGCCCCACAACAGGCACACCGGTTGGTATCCCAATATTGCCACTGTATTGCAGAATGGGCATGGTGGCACCCATGGAATCCACTATTCGGCAGTGATGTGCGATGGGACCCCAATGGCCAGTAGTGCTGCCTGTCCCGGTAGCTGCCAGGGTCCACATGACATGGTATGCACAAGGTACTGGCCTATCCCCAATAGACTGGGTATATGTCCCCCAGTCATTGGCCCACACACGACTGGGGCCATCTGGGTCACCAATACTTGCCAGTCATCCGTGACAGTATGTGGGGGGTGGTAGCCACTATGTGTTTCTATCAGCAGACAAGCATGCAGACATGCCCCCCCTGTTGTAGCCACTGGCTGTTGCCCATGTCGGTGCATGCACCCATTGTGTGGTGGTGGCCTGATCATCTCTGGCAGGATGCGAGTTGGCTGATGTGCAGCGGGAGCACACTGGGATGGGCCAGGTGCCGGGGGGGGGGGGACCGACCACCATGGGCAGCATGCCCGATGTCACTGTACACCCTGGTGGTGGTGTGCATTCGTGGACATGGGAATGACACCTCTGTGTACATGTAGGGCACTATCAGCCCAGGCACATATGTGCCATTCCAGCCGGTGTGGTGGTGCAGCACAGGTGCACATGGAGCCATGTTGTCGGCAGGACATTACCAGAGGTGCTGTTGGAAGAGACACTGCACAGTGGTTAGTGGACCGTGCACCACTGAATGTGGTATCCTCTGCATGGGTGGTCAGCTGTGTCGGGCCATGGCACATGGTGCGCCATGTGGCCCGAGTGTAGGCGTGTGGGCAGGTAGGTGCTGCTGTGCTGTGCTGGTGTGAACTGCACATATAGGCATGTCAGATGGACCCCAAGGGCTCTGTCGGCCACCTGACGTGTGTCCTGTGCCCAGACCATGTATACCGAGCATGTGCAATGTGTGCCTTACATGGCTGTGCATTGCATCTGCTTGCCAGGCAGGGCACATGTGCCATGTGCTACTGTGCCAGTCTACACGTGCAGGTGTCACTGTGTGTGGATGGTGCATCCAAAGGCATGGGATGGGTGAACAGTGGTGTACCACTTGCCTCTGTGCAGGGGCAGTGCTGGTGACTGCCACCCTCAGTGGTCCTGGGGCTGTCACTGTGGTCAGCCTGTGTCCACTGATGGGGGCCCCATGGTCGGTGGGAGCGTGGACACAGTGGTTGGGCTTCAGGACCCACATGCTCGGCTAGAGTGGTGCTCCAGCATCTCACAGCATGGCTCCACTGACAAATCATGCAGGGGTGTGCACAGTGGGACATGTATCAGAGGACACAGGTCCACCTGTGTGTGGTGCCAACAGCTGCATTGGTGGAGCTACCAGTCCTGTTAGTGATGCTCACCAGTGGGCTGATGCGCACCATGCGGTTTGGGACAGCAGCCTCAATGGCACACAGACTGCTGGGATGCACGGCCAGGTGGCTCAGTAGCGGGTGTGGAGCTGTGCAGTCACCCTTGCTCCATTCACTGCCTGGTCAGTGGCTAATGTCAGGTGGTCAGCACCACTGCCCACAACACGTCGGACTGTGCCCTACCATGGTAGGGCCACAGGGGGCAATACACTACTGATGACTGGACCAGTATGGCTTCCGTTGGGGTATGTGTGCATCCTAGATGCTGTGGAGCCATGTGTGGGCCCCACAAGTCCATAACAGGGATCACCATGGTGGATATGGAGGTCTCTGTTCTGCTGTGTGGTGGCCTTAGCGTGAGGGGGGGGGAGAGAACTGTCAGTAGCTAGCAGGTAGGGGGTGTTAGTGGGTGGCCATGATCCAGGACTACGTGGTGTTGACGTTGGAGACCTGGTATGCATGTCTGAGGGGGGGGGGATACACTCCTGCAGGACAGTGGGCAGGGCATGGGTGCATGCACCATGTTCCCAGGATGGGTGGCCTGGGGTGCAGGGGGCTGGGTCATCACCACATGCTGTGCACCCTGCAACACAGGCATGCCCGAGTGGCCACATGGCCATCATCCACTGTTCACAGGACCATCTGGGCACCATTCTGTCCTGTGGTACATGCCCTTGTGTGGACACCACCTAGGTGCACACATTCCTGTGACTGATCTGGTTGGGGTGCCTCGGCAGCCACTGCATTGTGCAGGGGTACCTCTAGGTATGTCTTGCATGCACTGCCATTGCATGGTTGGCTGTGTACTGTACTCTGTACAGACGTGGCCACTGATGCGTGCATGCGTCATCAGCAGACGCATGTACCCTAGTAAACTGGAGGGAGTGCGGTGCATTGATTGGAACACTGTCACCTGCAGGACAGTGCCACGTTGGGAAGGCCGCACAGGTTACTATGCCGGCCACATAGCGGGACAGGTGTATACTGCATGCGTTTGGA
This sequence comes from Neoceratodus forsteri, assembly GCA_016271365.2. Lineage (NCBI taxonomy): Eukaryota > Metazoa > Chordata > Ceratodontiformes > Ceratodontidae > Neoceratodus > Neoceratodus forsteri. The sequence goes on from CM028130.1 coordinate 1,609,974,113, forward strand.
GGGTGGCTGAATTCAGGGTACTGTGAGGGTGTGTATTTTACAGCATGGGTGGTGGCTGCATGGTACGGTCTACCCCATGGTGCGGCCATTCTGCAACCTGTGCAGGGCATCACACAGGTATGTGGGGGCAATACGGCTGTGTGTTACCAGGCTGGTGACAGTGCAACAACAGATGTCACATTCATTAGTAACACACGGACATGGGCAGACTGGATGGCGATGCAGAACCCCTGTGCCACACCCTCTATGATCCTATGTTTCCATCCCTACAGTGGTGCATTGCATACCTATCAAGTTGGAAGGTAGTGCATCATGGGTTGCCATCTGCAGTCCATGGGTGTGACCTACATCGTGTGTGTGTCGCAGTGCAGTGCTACCCGTGCACAGAATGTGTGTTCAGGGACCAGTGTTGTGTCTGGGGCTGTGGGGTTCTATGTGCCATGTCCACAGTCCCAGCCACTGTTCATTGCTGTGTGCGACAGTCACATCAGCATGGCTGCCCCATACCATGTGATGTGCATGTTTGCCGTCCTAGCACTGTGCATGTGCAGTGTGGTGGGGCATGTCATTCCGAGTCTGTCTTTGGCATCTTCCCTTGCTGTGCAGTGGTCACTTGCATTTGCACTGCCACTGCCACCCTTTTGGAGCATTGATTCCCTGATGCACCGGTCGTGCAGTGCTGCACATCCGCTGTTCCACTCCAAGTGGTGTCCATGGTCCCAGCGGCTGCTGCACTGGATACCACACATGCCTCCATAGCAGTCACCTGTGCTGTGCTCATCCTTGCCATGTTGTCCTGCACCAGTTGACTCACATGCCACTGCTGTGTTCACCACTGAAGTCCCACCGGGTATGACAGATACCTTGCGCGGCCTTCTCTTGGTGTGTATGGGCTGTTGTGCAGACTTCTGTGCAGCCTCACTGTGTTGCACACTGTGCTGTGGTGGACCTTGCACTGTTGGTGCTGCCCATGGTGGGCAGTGCTGTTTGCAGACCTGTGGTGTGGTCCATGCTATGTCCTGCCTGTATCTGCCCTGTCCCTCTGTGTGGACATGCATCACCCGACCATGTGTCCATCATGCTCCATTGGCTGGTGCACTGTTGGCATGCATGTGTCCCTCCATGCTGGCTGTGCTGTCATGCACGGTGGATGGCTGTGCACCCTGGTCACATGTTGCCTGTGGTGCCGTTGCACTGTGGGACTGTTGTGCCATGTTGGGCTGGTCGTGTTCCGCTCTGCTGCTGGTCTCAGTGCGTCTGTGGACCATTGTCCCTTCCATGGGTCTGCACGTCCCACCTCTGTTGTCACCTGCCACGGTATCGGATGGTATGGTGGTGTCCTGTGTGTTGCCATACTCTCCAGTCTGTGGTGCCGCTATGCCACCTGTGTATTGCTCTTGCCGAGGATGCGCACCAGCCACAGGATACACATGTGTGGTGGATGGTTTGCTGGTCTGCGTTGCCGGGTGCCATTACGTCCTGCATCTGTGGGTGACCCGCCTGTCATGTGACATATCCACTACTGTGCCCATTGTCCACTATTAATGTATGGTCGATGCAGTGTGCATTGTATGCCTCCATACACAGGTGGATGTCCCTTCCCATGGATATGTGTAGCACTATCTCCATATGGTGCCATGGCCTGTGTCATGTATGGGCCAGCCTGCACTAGCACTGGGCATGTGCAGCAGGATACACATCACTGTAGATGTTGCTGCTGTGTGGCCCATACTGCTGGGCCCCTCCCTCTACTGCTGATGCAGACGGCACATTGCTGGCAGGTGCCATATATGGGGTGGTGTATTGTGCGTGTGGTGCACTTCCTGCCTGGCTCATGTTGCGATATGTGCCCTGTGGCCCTGTGCCACATGCTGCATTGTGGCATTGGCTACCCCCACCATGCATGGCATGGCCTTGTGCCTGACCACTGAGTGACCTGGACCATCACCTGCAATGCTTTGGCCATGGCTTGTGCGGCCTGTGATTGCTCCTGCTGCAACTGCACCAGTTGCTGCAGTAATGCTGTCTTCTCCTGGCTGGATACTTGCCTGTATGTCCAGCAGTATGGCCTCCATGTGTGCCTGTTGGCCCTGTGTATTGGCCACACTAGTCTGCACCATTACATGCACCGTAGCTATGGTCTCCTCGATGTGGCCCAGACTACTGTGGTGGCAATGTGTGCGCCTCCAGTGCGGCATGCACTCCATTCATACTATCGGCCATGGATTCCTTGGCATTCACCACCTCCTAGAAGTACTGTCTCAGCCCATCGTCACTGGGTGTCTGTTCTCCATCATGGTCCATCAGTTGTGGGGTGTCCACGTGCATGTCCACTGCTGACATGCAGTCACTGTCTGCCTCCCCTGCTTGGCCATGCGCACCCCTGTGTGGTGTCACCATCAGCTGACACTGCAGGGTCCTCCACCAAATCCTCCACATCCCCTGTTGTGGTGGCTGTCACAGGACTGTGTGTCTGGCAGTTCACCTGTGTACCACTCTTTCTCACCCTCACTGGCCCTTGTGTTTGGCTCACTGTGGTGCTGCTGCATCTCCTCCTCCTCCACCACCTCCTCCTGTTCCACTGCATCCATTTGTGTGCCTGGGCTGCATGATGGCGTTGTCGTGCCGTTTGTCTCGCTGCCTGTCATGGACCATTGGTCCTCCATGGCATCATCTGTGGGTATAAAGCACATACAATATTTAGCTGGGTCCTCATGTGATCCCCATGTTGTGTTGTGTGGGTGCAGTTCTGTTTGTCTCACGTGTTCACCTGCCTGTGTGCAGTCCGCAGTACATGTGTGTTGCACGGTGCCATTGGGTCTAGCCTGTACACACTCCCATGCATTTCATTCCTGGAGCTGTTGTGTGGCTGCCAGCTATCAGTGCTGTGTTACATATTGTGGGGCCGGTGTGGTTGGTACCATGCTGTGTGCTACAGGGAATTGCATGTGCACACAGTATGGGTTGGATGGGTGCAGGGAGCTGTGCTTGTGTCATACAGTGTCCCTTGTAGACATGGACTGCGGGGTGCTATGTGGCCTGTGTTCCTGTTCCCATTCACATGGTCATGACTGGGTACCGACAGGGGGTGGGTTCATGGGTACCATGGGGGTGTAGTGCTGTACAGAGGAGGCATGGGACTGTGCCCTAGTCTGGGTGCTGCAGCGTTGTGTGCATGTCTGGACTGTGCATTCAGTGGGCCTGGTGTGTACTGGGGGATACCGGTCATGTGTGCATGTTGGGGTGTGTGTGTGTGTGTGTGTGTGTGTGTGTGTGTGTGTGTGTGTGTGTGTGTGTGTGTGTGTTGGGGCCCTGGTAGCTTGCCACGTACTGTTGACCCCATTGGGGCCTGGGCTGCCTGGTTGGGGGCTGTGTGTTCCTCCAACACTGTCCACAGTACTGTCGCGTGCACAGTCCATGGTACTGTTGTGTGCACCATGCTGCTGGGTCGGTGTTCTGTGCGGCTCACCTTGTGATGTCGGTCATGTGCCTGCACCCATGCTCTGGATGACACTATTGCTGCCTGCCAGTGTGCCTTGTGTGCAGCAGCCGTGCTGTTCTCCAGTCCTGTTCGCATTGCTGGCATGGGCTGCACTTGGTCAGCCTGTCATGGGTGGCTGGTGCTAGGGAGGACCCACATTGCAGGTGTGCTGTTCCTACTGGTGGTGAGGGGGATACTATGCAGCGGTTGGTGTGTGCATTTGCGATGTGGCAGTGCCTGGCCTCATGTGTGCTTCAGCTCTCTGCAGCACCTACTAGCAGGTTCCCACTGCTGTCCTGCTCTTACTGCTCCTGGTTGGGGTTCAATGTCTGCTCAACACCCATTACATAGACTGTGTACCCTCTGCTGTGCCCTGGTATCCCACCATTTGGTCTCGGCCTGCTTGCTGCTCATGGGCATGGTTCCTATCATACCACACTGCTGTTCCGTGTGTTTCTCCACACTTGTTTCTGCCACTGCTTCTGTCCCCCTGGCTGGGATATGATGCAGCGACAGGCTGTCTGCATCCACACATTGTGGTTGACTGGGTCTCAGGGTTCCTTGTGTCCTGGTATCGGTGTGGCACATGGCGCCTTTGGGGCCAGAAATGTTTGCCATCACATTTCCATATGCTGGCAGGGGTGTGGGCAGCTAGATCCATTTTGTACACAGTCTCCTGCAGTTGCCCCCCCCATTGCTAAATGTACACATCCCTTCCACATGGTATCCCCCCCTCCATACACATCGGTAGGTTTACAGATACTTCCTGTCATGGCTACTGGGGTTGGATATGTCCCCATCATTGAACAAGCAGAGGTTTCCAGTGAAACACTGCTCAGATGCTTACACTGCCCATTACCTACTGATTTGACTGGACATGTTCTCAGTCCAGCATATGCCTGCCGACGTGCACTCAGTAGTACTGTGCACATCTGGGTACAGTGCATGTGCCTGCCTATACCCTTGTGTGCAGGGGCTTTCAGTGCATGTGTTATGCCTCCCCCCTAGTGCTGTCCTGTCTCTGCATGGTGTGTGTACCATTTGCCTCTGTTGGCTTGTACCTTGCGTGGCAGTCTGCTGCCTGAAGAGGTTGAGCTCACCGTCTCCTGCAATGGTGCAGCATCTCAGGAGGCTGGTGACACACTCCTCCTGTGGGGGTGAGCACCTGGGCCTCTGATGGAACACCTCCTGTGGCTGCCGCACAGCATGCATTGTGTGCCATTTTATCCTTGGACTGCCTCTTGAGGTCATGGTACTGTTTCTGCAGTTCCCTGATAGTTCGCTTTGCTGGTGCAACGGCGTTTACATTTGTTGCCACCTGTGTCCATGCCTGCTGCCTCTTGTCCCTTTGTTGCTTGTCCCCACCCTGGGATAGCAGTAGTTTGTGCACCTCCTCGATGAGGAGGACTGTAGCTCTGTCCCTGAAGTTGGGTTTCCAGGTATGGTGTGGTCCCCCTCTCCCTCTGGTAGCCTGCGCCATTCTCCTTGCTGTAGGCCTTCTGAGTACCTTGAGTCATTCCACGCAGTGATTCATTTATGGGGCAGGCCGGCTCTTGCATCATTCTCCTGGTCTCTGCTGCTGTGGGTCCATTTCTTGCAAAATCTGGTGCACGGGGTTTGACGCAGCATGTTTGACGCAGGGTGGCCCCTTTGGCACACCGTGCACCGCTCTACAGCACATTTGAAATTCTGGCCCACGGTCTCCAGATCCAGGCACAGTACTCTAGGTGAGGTCTTACTAGCGCTCTATAGAGATGCAACACCACCTCCTTTTGCTGTCAATACCCCTCCCTATGTACCCCAGTATTTCCCTAGCCCTCCTAACCGATTTGTATTGCCTGGCCACTTTTAGGTCATCCAATATAATTATCCCCAGGTCTCTTTCCCACTTGATGATAATCAATACCACTCTTCCCATTTTGTACTCTGCACCTGGGGTTCTATGGCCCAAATGCATTACTTTCCACTTTTTCACATTGAAACCCAGCTGCTGTTAAGCCTGGGTTTTATATCACCAACTGGCCTGCATGTAACCATGACCTTAGACACTTGCAAGTATTAATGCCTTACCACAGTCTTACATTTTATCTTGTTTTATTACTTATTAGTGTTCATTATATTTGCTATGCTCATATTTGTCTGTACTGCATTTACCTACAAGATATGTTTCTGCCATACATAGTTTCTAGTTTCCACATATATTCTGCTATACTCACTCACTCATATTCTGTAGTTTTCCACCATTGTGGCATGTTGTGTGCCCTTCGGGCCCAATTAACACTATGACAGTTTGAGAATTCATGAGGAGGGGTCCCAAAAACCCCATGTTGAAAACCTGGTGCCAAAATTCCAAAAAAATGCCCGAGATATGCGTTAAACTTGAAAAAACCCTATTTGTTGCATTATACAGCTTACCGGCATTTCCTCAGTTCTCGGTCAGCTTTAAAGAGTGCAGACGCATTCCCGGTCTACCGAAGGTTGTCGCGCCAGACTCCGGAGGCAAGTATGGAGTGAGGTGGGGTGTGGGAGGCAGAGTGCACAGAGGGTGGGCAGGGAGACTGCCGAGGAACTTGTTTACAGGTTTGTTTTTTTCCGGAAGACTCCACGCAGGACGCTGGGATGGGCGCCCCAGTGTGGCGTGCTGAAGGCTGTTGGGGAGGGGGCGTGGAGCCAACGGGTGAATTGGGCACCCCATCGGTCATAAGAATTTTGCCATGTTGGGGTGGGCCTCAGCATGGCAACTGGAAGGCTGTTGGGGGTGGGGGTGGGCAGGAGAGAGCGCTCAGTTATCTGATTGTGCTTATTGAAGCTGCTCTCCTTTTCAACTGTACGGCACTGCATTTTCAACTGCTGTCATAGACAGCTGCAGCATTCATTGGCAAACTGTGGCCATGCCTGCAAACAGTGAGGGAACTGGAAGGCAGGGTGCCACACCTCCAGAAACTTGGATGATGGCACTATGTTTCTTGCACATGCATGCAAGCAAACAAATTAAATTACTTCTAGACCTGACTGAGCTTCAGCAAGCAGATCCAGAAAAGGGGGAGGTAAACCCACTGTTCCTCCAGTAAGGATGCACAAGAAAAATGTGTTTGCTCATAACCCGTTCATTGGTTAGAAGTTAAAATTAAAAACACAAATATATATGTACTGTAACATTATGAACCAGCTCAGTCTCTGCCTTCCCAGTGCAGTGTATCTCAACCATACAAAATCTATTTGCAAGTGGCTTTATGCCAACAACCAGCACCAGGGCTTTAGCCCTCAACTAGTAATCAGCTGAGCTGGGGGAGAGAAGAGACTGTGTACATTCCCATATTCTTTCACATAGCCTGTGTCTTTTTAGCTCCTGTAAAAGACAATATTATTTCAACAGTTATTCCTGGACTCTGACTACCAACTTCATTTTAAATGTGATCATTGTTTAAAATGTATCGTCTGCAATGTGCTTAATAGTACTATTGTTTCATTGTAATTGTCATGTTGTTTTCACATATTGTTGCAGCTTATTAAGTATAAGCTCAGTAAACTGCTCCACATCAGTGAATGTTTTGGGGGTATTAGTCCCATCTGGGTGACATCTGTCACACCCACATGTGGGGGGAGAGTACACCAATTACCATCCACTTACACGACAAATTAGTTTTTACAAGCTGAAATGTGCCAACACCCCATAAATAATTTTTATTTTTCTATAGGTTATGTGTCACCATTCATACTCCCAAACAAAAGAGATCAGCATTGCTGTCACATCCAGATTCATTACAACTTAATAACCATGTACACCTGGACACCATAATGGTGGCCCCCAGCCAATCATACTGACTAAATAGCAGACTGCTAGCAATCAATGACAAATCCCCAAGGCCACCTAACTAATGGAACACTAAGATAGGCCCTACACCAGAAGGTCACCCACTGGTATCCTGTCTATATGCAAGGCCCAAGCATAACACACAGATTCCTATACCTGTACTGTACTCATACATCCATATTTTTGTGCTCCATTTCCATATAATACTACTACTACATAGTACTGTACACCTCATTCCATTGCTAGCACCATGTTTCCATGTACTACTACTACTACTACTACTACATAGTACTGTACACTTCATTCCATTGCTAGCACCATCATGTTTCCATATACTACATAGTACTGTACACATTCCATTGCTAGCACTGCCATGTTTCCATATACTACTCCTCCTCCTGCTAGCACGGCCACGTTTCCATATAATACTACATAGTACTGTACACCTCATTCCATTGATAGCACTGTCATGTTTCCAACTGTTACCCCAACAGAGAAAAAGGCTACCCAATGTTCCAAGCATAAACCCAGACCAACTAGTGGTCTGATTGCTTCATCACTCCTAAGTACCCTTGTATATAATGCGTAACACACACATAATATGGCAGAATATAAATTCTGCTTCACTACAAACACTTCAATGTTTCATAGCGTCAGGTTACCAGACCCATTTGCAATAGAACTGATACAAGCTCAAGACCCAGTATCAGAGCACCACACTACTGACTACCCAAGAGTATTTCACCCTAGACGATGGAATTTACAAAAGGGATATTTTAAAATCCCATAGGCACAACAGGGGCTGTTGTACACCCTTGCATTTCAGGGTGTAAATGGCATACTGCCATATGATAAAGGTTCAAAGTCCGTATAACAAGCATATCATCACACTTTCATTTCATGAGATTGGCCTATTTTAGGTCCAACATCAACTCATAAGCAGGGAAACTTTCTTTCCCTAATGTCAACTTCTTCAGAGACTTGGAAACGGGGTGTATTCACAGATAAATGGTATATTCTTATTATTGGATCTCGACCTGCACCTCAGAGTGCATGGCAGATGCCACCACTTGTTTATGTCACACCATAACTAAAGGCATTACTAATAACCATACCATTTCTAGTTTTCATGTATATTCTGCTATACTCATAATCACTCATTCTGTAGTTTTCCACTATTGTGACACGTTGCGCGTGACTATGTTGCAAACATTTCCAGACTGTCTGTAAATAACAACACTTATTCTGTTGCCGACTGAGAATTTTCTTCATTTACAGATTCTTCCTTATTTCCTATGTAATTGCCCTAGGGAGTTGCCTTATTTACACGCATTATCCAATGTTGTATGTTTATCATATCTGTAACGGCACTCCTATCAGTCATATATAATTGTATGTACACCAGCTCCTCAGAGAGAAAGAGACCATATTTGAGGAATGGTGGGAAATAGTCTCCCTTGTGATCGCTTTGCTTCACTTGTTAAGGTGCGAGTATCGTAATTAAAAAAAAAAAAAAAAAAAGTTTTACTTCTACTTCTTGTTACTTTCTTTGTCCAGCATACCATGCAACGAACCTAAGGTGTGATCTTTTTCACATTGTAACACTGCCATACCCTTGACCATTCCAAGTGGTCCTAGGTCTCTGCTCATGCTTTCCATCCCCTACCCAGAGCATCCACTCTAGTGCAGATTTTGGTGTCATCCACAAAGAGGCTAGCCTGCCATCAGAAGTAGTGGCAGCAAAGTCAGTCAGTGAATTCAAATGGGCATGGGACAGTAACTGTGGTCATCTCGGCCAAAGCAGTAGATTTGGGGGTAGACCTCTCAGGCAGACATAGATGGACCGCACAGTCTCCATCCCCTGGCAAATTCTTATGTGGTAGACCTTCCCCTCCAGCTCCTCTGCAATGTCACTTATAAAAAGACACTAAAAGAAGACCAGTCCCAGCACGGATCCCCGAGGCATCCCACTGGTCACCTTCCCTTCCTCAGAGTGAACTCTTATCCTCCAACCAGTTTTTTTTTTTTTTTACCCACTTTACCACCTTTGGACCTACTCCTAAGCTACCCAGCTTGCTTGCTAGCCTATGTGGAACAGGATTGAAGGCCTTACTGAAATCTAGGCAGGCCACAGCCACCTCTTCATCTTCCTTTAATTTTTTTTTTTTTTTTTTATTTCTACTCCCGTGCCCACCAGTCCCCATTCAGTCTCTCCAGCACTGCCATCCCGGCATCCTCTGGGACTTGCATGTTCAGATGTTCCCCCAAGGCTTGCTCCCCCCAGCAGGGTCAGCAGGTTCCCCTCAAACCTCACCAGGAACAGGATATGGTTCACTTGGATGTTGCCCAGATAGAGCGTGGGGCCTGTGGGAGACTGGTGTCATCCTGACAGTCACCATTTTCCCAATTTTCTCCGACCCCGGCATGGAGAGTGCCTCCTATGGCTCCCATTGTCATTCCCGAGAGGATGAGGAGGTGGAATAGAATCCTAACCTCATTGTCACGGAGGTGGAGTTGGAGGAGGAACACAGGGGTAAGGAGCAGTTTGAAAAAGGTAACAGACTTCTAACTCCACCCCATCATCCTACAATGAAGGATCTGGTTTATACACCTGGGTCTCCCCCCAAGGATCCCTCTTTTCAGGCTATGCTCCAGCAGAGAGTCTGTCATGGGTTTTGCTGTAGAGGAAGACTTGAGTAAAAGGAATCTTATGGAATATTTGGAGGTCCTTTGGACACCTTCCGTTATAAGTTCTCCTGTGTGTCCTGCTTTAGAGGGTGCCACCTTTGCTGCATGGTATAGGTCCAGTACCTTGCCTGCAGTTCTAAGGAAGGCTGATGAGCAGTACCCTACTCTGTTAAGCCTTACCATGCTACACAGCCTGCAACTGACTCTACAGACATTATGACTGCTCATGATCACTCTAGGGCCCCAGGCACATGAGTACTTTGCCTCCAGATAAAGAAGCTGGATGTAATGGCCAAACACACTTATGCCTCAGCATCCATAAGCCTGTGAATTGCCAATTACCAGGCCTGTACGATACCTGAATAGCCTATGGAGTGCTGCACGTACTGCAGCACAGACATTACCCGCTGGTCCTGCTAAGACCATCTTGCTTAAAACCATATCAGCAGTTTCTGAAGTTGGCAGACATCTGCAGTGTTCGGCAAATGAGGTGCCCAATGCCTCTGCCAGGGCTGTGGTACCAGGTATCTGCATTGGGCATCATACCTGCCTCACAGTAGCTGGTTTTGCTACAGATGTGCACCAGGCTGTTTTGAATGCTCTTTTCAGGGGTTCCAAGCTAGTTTGTTGGTAATGATGTTGAAAATGCACGCGTGACCTTCCATCCTCCAAAATGATTAAGGTCTGAAGTCCCTTTATCCTATGCCCACCAGAGGGCATGGTAGAGGATCTTTTCATAGCACTGTTGCCAGAGGTAATTGTACATACTGTCAACAGTCCCATGGCAGAGGTGGTGGTACACCTCCCAGATCCACTCCCATTGGTGCCCATACAAAACTGCACAAAGGAATCTGTCCTGGTGGCCCTTCCATCCCTGGTTCTCCCAGACTCTTACCTCCCTTCTCCCCCAAAGTTATTGCCTCCAGGGGTGAGGGACGGGAGGGTTTCCTGCATCTAAAGCAATAGAGGGAGATTAGAGACAAGTGGGTCCTGGAAATAGAAAAGGGGCATGCTCAGGAGTTTATATAAACATCTCCAGTTCACACTCCATCTCATTCCTCTTACCCTCCCGGCAGCATGTCCCTTCAAAACAGGAAACACCAGTCCCCATTTGAAGAAACATGCCACTGAACTTGTTAAAAGGGTTTTTATTCCTCTCCATAGCATTTTTCCCCTGCCACAGCTGTTGTTCCAGGGATATAGTTTTGATGTTCAAAAATGGTGGGGGGACCAAAAAATACTCCACTCAGGCTGTTGTAAAATTTCTCAACGTTCTTTATTTTTGTTAGTTAATTGCTCTACGTTTTGCATTCTTGTGCTTTTTCAAAGGGCTTTTCATATATTCTGTAGGAATAATAGATAAATATTGTTTATTAATCTTACATTTTTGAATTCCATTTCTTTTCATTATTCTTCTATTAAGATTTTCTATTATACTTCATTACCACTGTGCTTCTTTCCCATGCTACTTATAGTACACACGCTGTACTCTCTTCACTCTTATAACTAAAACTTTACACAAATACAGTAATAAAGAATATGTACCCTGTATTCATGCTTTATTTCCACACTGGCCAGACGCTTTTTACTTCTGCCTTTGCCTGTTCTACTAATTCTTCATGGCAAGGAATTGCACCAAACTTGTGTCTTAACTATAATATAAACAATATGTGAAAATGCCTTCAGCAATCTTAGTAGGTTATTTTCAATACAATAATCAAACAACTTTCCCTTATTGCTACCTTTTCAGTTATAACAGTGTACCATTTTAAAATATCTTGATTGGCTACATTTTACCTTTTGCAGCTTTATCTTTCAGCTCAGCATGTTCAGTTTCCTTTGTTCTTTGTCTTCCTTGAATTTTAGGTTCTGTTTTTAAAACATTTAAAGTTTTAATAGTCAAATTTCTTGGTAACTATTTAAACACTTCTACAATGTGTCTTTACCTGTATAACTGGTTTTAGCACTTTTTACTCTCTTTTGTGCTGAATGTTGTTTCCAACATCTTATTTCTTTATTTTTTTATTTTATTGTCAGTCCCTAAAAGAGAATCAATCCTTTCAGTACCCTTCAATGTCTTATATTTTCAGTCCTATTAATCTTCAATTGTATGTTACTATCTCACTTTACCTGGCTGGTATGTGTAGATACTTTGAGTATAGTGTTAAACGTCACCTTCAATTCTTTCTTTAGCTTTATTATGTGAGCCCTGTATCTGTATGTAAAGAAAATAAGCTCTTTTAGTCACATTTTAAATTTATTTGACTTAGCTACAGCTCCTAGATATCTAAATATTTGTCTTTTCTTACCTTGTGCTGATTCTGTTTTTCCTTGTGTTGTTTGGTGTAGCTAATATGTGTGTGGTGCAAACTCTTAAATACCTCTTGGCCTGATCACCACATGCAGATTCACCTGCAGTGGATGAGCTCCAATTAAGCTCAACTCATGGTCGCTTAGCAACCTTTGTTGTGATCAGGCCATTGCCTGGCCACAGTGTGTCTTTTTTTATTTATTCACTCATTTCTATGAGTAGTTTATTAAGAAACTAATGATGCCTTGAGGTGTGGGGTTTTCTTAGTAAGTTGTGATTCTTCAATGTTCTTAAGTTTGTGTTTAGTTAATGTGTTCTTTATATGGGGGGATAGTACTATGGGAGTGGGGGGGAAGACCTCAGAATGTGAAGTGTTCTTAACTTTATAATTTCTTACTTTACCATGTTTTTGTTAAAATTTGCATGCATATCCCTTCTTTTTCATGAACATTCAACTAATTGTGATGTTACTTTCATGTTTCTGACATAATTTGTTGATGGAATGTTTCTATCTTCTTTTATTAGATTCCCATATATCATTTCTATATTAAAGTGGAGAACAATTTTCATTATGGCTTACTAGTCACATTTTATCGTTGCCATTCTGTTTTTAGTGTCTAACCTTACCATTTTATGTTTATTTTTTATTTTTAGTTTTTTGTCTATGGCAGCATACTCCATCTCTACTTATTTTAACATTACCAACAAGCATTCCAGTTTGTGTCCTTGTTCATCCCTATATTTCTTTCCAGGGTTTGTAACTGAAAAATCCATTTCATTTCTGCTCTGTCCAACTGTTTTTGATAGTCCCCTTCCCTTACTGGTTTTTGGATTTGTTCAAGTCCCCAGAATCTGAGTGAGGCTCCTGTATGTCCTTGTTCAGTGAAGTGATTTGCTACCTGTGATTTTTCTTCCTGTCTTCTAATATCCCCTTTATGTTCCTGTATGCATGTTTTTAGAACTCTGGTCATTTGCCCCACATATAAGTGGTCACATGGACACCAATACATCTATTACCCCCTCTGTTGTACAGTCTATATGTTGTCTTATAGGGTACTCTTTACCCGTGTATGGGTGTTTAAACACTTTTTTGCTGGTATGGTTACATACCGAGCATCTCCCACATGGCACCATTCCAGATTTGAGGGGTCCTAGTAAAAGTTGCATCCCTTGCTGTACTGGGATTTTAAATTGGGATCTTACTAGTTTGTCTCTAATAGTTTTAAGTTTTTTTGCTGCAATAATGGGTCTTTCTTTAAATTCCATAGGGACTTGTTCGCCTACTGACATTATGTACCAGTGTTTGTTTATAATTCTTTTGATTTCTGTAAATTGATCATTAAACTTAGTTGTAAATACCACCCTTGGTTTATGTAGTTTTTGTTTGGTTTGTAGAGTGTCTTATCTAGTTACTGTCTCTATTCTTTAGCTTTTTTAAGTATGGACTTCTTGTATTCCCTTTGTTGAAATCGATTTAGCATTACTTGTTTCTTTAGTACAGTTTCTTTTCACTCTATGAATAGGGGATGCTTTGTTTTAGTCTTGTCTCATGAAAACTTTTGCCATGTAGGAGAGTGTTCCCGTCTGTCGGTTTTTTGTATAAGCTTGTGAATAGTTGGTTGTTTTCCTTATATATTTTGAGGGCAAGATATGATATTTCCATTTTATTATGTGTCATAAATTTTATTAGAATTAATGTTTAAATAATTTAAAAATTGTTCTAACCTCGGTATGGTACCTTTCCAAACAAAAAATCCATCATCTATATATCTATTCCATGTGTTGATATCAGTAAAAAATGGGTTCTCTCTCTCTCATTTAGTATATGTTCTTTTTCTAAATCGTACATAAAAGCGTTTGCATAGGCAGGTGCCATTGTGCTCCCCATAGCAGTACCCCTTACCTGTCTATAATACTCAGAGTCAAACTCAAAATAATTATTTGTCAATATGATGTGTGCTAACTCTTGTAGTATTTCTGTCTTTGGATGCGCTTGTGGGCTTCTTGTGTTCAATAATTTTCCCATTATTCGTATGCCATCTTCGCGCGGTATGGACGTGTATAAGTCCACCACATCCACTGTTACCAACATATCTGTTTCTTGTATGCCATTAAGTGTCATTTGTTCCAGTTTATATATCATATCTGTGCTATCTTTAACATAAGTTGTTGTTTGTTCAACTAAAGGTTGTAAGTGAAAATTTATGTATTGTGATATTGTTTCAAATAATGATTCATTAGCTGAAACTAATCGGTCTCCCTTGTGGATTTTTTTGATCTTTATGTATTTTAGGGATGGCATAGAATGTTGGTATTCTTGGATATTTATTTAGTATTATATTGGTTTCCCAACTATGTAACCATCCATTTTCAAATTCCATTAATGTTTGTGTTATTAATTGTTGAAGTCTGTCAGTGGGATTTTGTTGTAATTTCTCATAATTCTGTTGATTTTCTAATAACCGTAAACACATTTGTATAAAGTTTTCTGTCCATTATAACAATGCCTCCCCTCTTAGCTGCAGGTTTGATAATTTGTTCATCTTTTTGTAAGTTGAGTGCTGTCCTTTGTGCTATACTAAGATCATCTGTGTTTTGGTTTGTTGTGTTCTATATGGATCATGCATTTCTTTCTGTACTAGTGTACAGTATGTTTCTACTTGATTTTTCCCTACTGGTGGATTATATTTAAATTTAATATGTAATGCTGTTTTTACCCATTTCTCATATGAATCAATTTGTTCACTTTGTTGAAATTGTGTCTTAAGTCTTAAAGCCCTGAAAAATCTCTAAGCCTGCTTCCAACTGGAATAGGTCTGTGGACTGTTTTGGAGCAAATGACAGCCCTAGGCTTAACACTTCTATCTCTGTATTGGTTAATATTTTGTTACTTAGATTGAATATAGGTATCAAGTGCGTCTCTTATTCAGACTGCCTCTGTACCCTGTTCTTATTTTTCCAGTTGTTACGCCTCCCATTCCTCGACTGCCCCCACCCACGTACTTCGGTTCCCTGACTGGTTTGTCTATCTCTTAGTTGGTATCTTGCTGTTGTGTCTTGTTGATATGATGTGCCTGGCTCCTGTCTATCTTGTAATGACAGCTCTTCTATTTCTCTTGTCTCCTTATGTATATTAGGGTCCCTTGTATGGCTACTGTCACTATCTGTACTGTTCTTATGGTATCTGTTCTGTTGTCCCCATGTTCATTTCTGAGAATATTTTTTATATGTATATATTTTCTTATCTCGATAGTCATTTGCATCTTTGAAATTTTTATTTTTTGCTGCTTAAGCCTTTCTTCATATTCTTTGATTTTTATTTTTAAACTTTCTAGGTTGGCTTTAAATGCCTCTTCTGCTAGTTTAGTTTTTAATACTTCCTCCATTAATGTTTCTTTTTCTATCAATTCTCTTTCATCCAAAATAGCCTCTATAAGGCAGTACATAAAGTCACAAGATGCTCCATTTCTTATTCCATCCCAGTTTTTGACTAATTTCTCTGACTCTATGCCCAAATTAGGTTCAATGAAAATCCTTAGCCCTCTAGGTATCATATTGTATTCTAAGTATTTTGTTAATGTCAGACCATGCCACTCTAGTCTGGTATTTTTATATCGATAATTTCCCAAGTTTTGTACCAAAGTTTTATTAGTATCACCAAGTTGTTCTATTAAGTCCCGTTCACCTCTCATAGCATCAGACAGTTTCTTACATGTTTCTTCCGTATGTTTTATGATACATCAGTCCTTGTGCACTTTGGCCTATATCTCGAAATGCTTCCATCTTCTTAAGTAGTGTCCATTGATTTATTCAATTCTTCACGGTGGTAAGTGTTCCATTAGTTCTATGCTGGTGTTGCTAGTTACTTTAAAAAGTCCTTTTTTAATCTGTAACCCCAACATCCATGGATAGGTGTCCCAGTCCCTCAGGTCACCTCTTTTACAAATTGGCGGAAGGTATGTAGCTGTAATGCTTCACTCCATGGGTAACAGGATACTGTTAAGACAGTTTGTTGAATGGTTCCCCTTAACCCCTAACCATTGTGTTCAGACATGAAGGATGCATATCTTCACATCAAGATCAGACCGTGTCAGACAGGTAGTACCTCCGCTTTATGATGGAAGGTCATTTCAGAGTGCTGCCCTTTGGTTTATCCTTGGCACCATGGGTATTTACCCAACACTTTGCAGTGGATGCGGCACCCCTTCACAGGTAAGGGCTTAGGATGATCAGCTCCTGAAGGTCAACTCCAGGGAATCTCTGCTTCAGACCCTTGGTGGTGGGGTTCAAGAATACATGGGATAGGCATAATGGAATCTTAGGGAAAGGGGGGTGAATGGGCCAAAGATAGAGCAGGATCTGCAGTGAGACTATAGGTAGGGAAAAAAATGGGCAGACTAGGTGGGCCAAGTGGTCCTCATCTGCTGGCAGATTCTTTGTTCTATGTGTGGTCCAATGGAGGAGATATCCTCCATAAAGATAAACTGTTCCCCAGAGGATTATCATGCCTATTTGTTTAGGACATAAGTGAAACTCAGAGGAGCAAGATACTCAAAATGAGAATAGCTTGGGAAAGACATGGATAAATTGTTCCCTTTTTATGTTTGCCATGCGCATGCAGTGAACCTTTACTATGGAAGCTGGCTGTTGAGAGGCGTGACATTGTCTGTCCAATGCAGAGTAGTGTTTTAGGGATACAACAGTGGTACACCACTCATTAGCTGGGCTGAGTATGATAGAGTTTTGGCTTGCTAGACGGAGACACTGTGGACTTAAAAAGCCAACCCAATCATGGGTTGGCTTTTCTCTGATCTGTGCTGCCCAGCAACCAAAGCTGATCCTTCAAAAAAATCAGGCTGAAATGCCTGGAATGTCAAACACACAGGGGCTCATGCTAGCTGTAACAGAAATTCATCCATCAATGTTTGTTACTGGAGCCCCTGTAACCTGACCCTCCCTCTCAGCCCCCTGAACCTGACCTCCCTCTCAGCCCCCCAGAGATAAGACACCGAGGATGCCACTACCATGCCACTCCCAATGCACAATCACATCTCTAAATGGCACTGAAGTGCCTGAATGCTCATTTCACAGCTGTCAATCAATGTCTGTTGTTGATGCCCCTGTGACTGTCCACCCACCCGAGCCTCCCTCACCCTCAGTATCCACCCCCCTGCACCCTCCCAAACATAACACTGACACTGGGGTGCCCAATCCCCCAGTGTTGCTACCTGAAACACAAAAACCAAAAATAAAAACACTTCTCTCATAGTTCGTTATTAAATAAACCCTATAAAAAAAGAAATACATCCATCGATGTCTGTTGCAGCAGTTACCGTCCCCTGTGGCCGTAACTGTCCCCCCCCCCCACAACTCTCCCACTCGCACCTGCCCCCAAGCCCTTACTTACCCATTAGGGGTCCAATGCCATAATCTTCTCTAGACCACAAATGAGTCACTCTGCAAAGCCAGACCATGAACTGAAGAAACAGGTATGTGGTTCAATGCATTTCAATGGTGTTTTGAACTTAAGGGCATAACTTGGCCATTTTTATCCCAAAGTTTCAACATGCCTTTTTTGGGACCCCTCCTCATGAACAATTTCTGTGAAATTAGGCAAATCTGTCCCAAAAGGTGATTTCACATAGCTGTTTATTTATAGCACCTCATGAATGTGACAGCTGTCATTTTTCAAAGCCTGGCTAAAATGTGTTTTTGCGTCTCGAAAGGTGATTTTGTGGTCCCTGCGTGAAATCACCTTTCAGACAGGAGTTGAACATTTTCTCTGCACTTGTTCATGAGGTGGGGTCATAAGGAGGCTATGTTGACAATTATGGGCAAACAGATTAAAACAAAGTTATGGGCTGGCATTGAAATTAAGAAACGCGTGCTCTTGACTTTGCTAATACACAACCCACACAGTGCACCACACCACATTTAGTATCCCAGGGCTTCTATACCAGTGGCGAACATTTGACATTGACAAATGCTTGTTGTAGTGACCGTTCCCCTTTTCAAATAATGTTACATTAGTTCCTTGCTTTTTACATCTCATGCAGTCCTATCCAATGTAGGCTGTCCCCCACCTTCCCCAAACAGGAGGATGAAGCAAGATTGATGCACCTACCCATTTGAGATCAGGTTGTATTTCACATGATGCTCTGAATTGGAGTCTGGGGTGGCCCAGCAGCTTATCAGACTCAGCAGAAGATACTTGATCCTCTTCCTGCCTCGTAGCTTCAGCTGGACGTATACCGTATCAGATGGCTGCAAAGATGCAGAACTGCTTACATCATCCGTCAAGTCATGCAGCATGTGAACACTCATTTTTACACTGAAATCCCCCTCTGCAACCACAAATTCTACTAACCTGGGGGGGGAGAAGGAGGAAGAGAGAAAATACAAAACTGCCACAAAACTATCATTCATTGCAAACATCAGTGCCACAACTTTTACCAGCCTTCACAATCCACTGTAGAAAACCTTTTCACATTTTCTCCCAAACATCCCCTGCTCACCCTATCCAGCCAGAGTACTGGTCTGTACTCCAGACACCATGTGTCCAGTTTCCTCACTTTGCCTCTGTCCCCCCCCCATCCATTATCATGCCCCTCATAAAGTCGGCATGTAAATCTAGGAACATTGGATTAAGATGGAAGGAGGCTACCCTCTGCCTGCCCATCCCAATATTCAGTGGTTGAGCCATCAGAAGAGTTCATGTTTCTGTCAAAGGCTAGTTTAAGAAGGACCCGACTGAAATCACTGAGCAGCATGCTAGCTGGGGAAGACATTCCACAACTGAAATCCCCTCCGTGTGAAGTACTGTTTCCATTGCTCCATGTTAAAATCTTGTTCTGGTTAGTTGTAGGATTGTGATCCTTTGTAATCCCTAGTAACCAAATACAATAGTTGTTGGCCCATTATTGCTTTGTAAATGAGTAGCTTGTAAAACTCTGTAGCATTCAGATTGCACCACTCCCCCCCTCTTCAACTGCATCCCCTGGCCACCATGGTACAATAAGAATTCCCTTTTGGGCCAGCCCCAGTAAACGTATCCACTTAAGATCAGACTTTCTACCCCACAGGACTCTAATGCAGTGAGAGCGAGAGGCCATTTGGCACAATACACTCCTGGTTAAAGAATCAGTCTCAATCCTTAAATGGTGATTTGCATATACTTCCCATGATACTTTGCATTACTGGTGTATGTGCAATTTTGTTTATGGCTTTATTGCCACTGCTCTTTCTGAGTAACCCTCATTTCAGTGCATTTGTGCTGAGGTTCTTTGATGGCTTTCCTGTTTTGGGGCTCACCATGACCCAATCCCATAAGACCACCATAGAGCTGGTTCCCCCTTAACATAGGGTGTGATGCAGAGGAGACGCACTGATGAGTCGAGAGGGATGAAAACCTATCTGTCTTCTGTTCTCAGCCTTTGCAGATTGTGAGAAGATGCCACACACACACACAATGCTTTGCATTATTGGCGTATGTGTGATTTTACATTCCCAAGCACAGGATGAAAACTTGGGGCTGTCGCTTGCTGGCACAGCATAGTACAAAGTGCCTCAGACTGGCCCCCAATTGGGCAAGAGTTACTCAAGCTTGAACCATTTGCCAGTTATCATGCCAGTGACCAACAGTAATACAAGAGCTGTGCAAAATGTGAAATTCTGCTGAATTCGTGCAGAATAGCAAACTAATTACACTGCCAAAATGTTTCCCAATTTTCCTTTAGTTTAAGGAATTAAAAAAAACAAACAAAAAAACTTTGTGGAAACCACAGAATGATGTTCTTCAAATTTCCACCCCATCAATTCTCACACAGAGTACACCACTATACAAAGTACACTACTATACGTTCTTCCCTCTGTGGGCATGCATGCACATTTACCAGACTTTTCTCCCAGACTACCCCTGGATTAGTTCATATGAGGATTCTCCCCCAACCGGGACCAGATTCCTAGGTCACACCCACACCCCACCCAATCTGCCGAAGCAATGGATGCAAGAAATTTGTAAATGTCTGGAGGAAGTGACAGATCACTTCATTCTGTAGCCCTGAGGCCATTTTCTGTTTCTGCTACCACCTCAATGGTTGACCACACTGTCTGCACTGGAGCCTGGTGGATGTACACACCTCCCTCTTAATGCAGCAGTGCAATTAATTTTTTTAATGCTAGTTTTAGCTACAACTAAAACAAAATTAGCATACTTGCCAAATCTACATTTAGTTATCTCCTGTCCTGTGCACCATGGATTTTTCCTCAATCCTAACCCTAGACAGATCTAAAAGGTTATTTCTAGGCCAAATTTGGCAGACTTTTTCTTTAGAAAAATAAAAGCATTAATGAAACACATTTTAGTGAAACTAGAAAACTCCGAGTAAAACTAGAATATGCCTGTACTCTTGTGAAAAAAGGTAGGGTGTAATTTTGTTGCTCTGCTGCTTTGCAGGAAAAATTACACCCTCATATTTTGTAAATTTTATTTTGTTTTCATGTCAACAGGCAAATCTTTTTGTGTAGCTGTTGGTGAAGTATGTGTTTGCTGTAGTTTTCACTGTTCACACCAGCCCGTGGAACTAGCCTGGGGGAGGGGGGGGGATCTCCATTTTCTGACTGTTGCAATCTCACTATCCCCGAGAGCTGCATTAGCATATCAGAACATGATGCCCCAGCACCTATTTACACCATGAATCTCTATGTTAAAAGTACACAGAACCTATTAAAAAAAAAAAAAAAAACACAACACTCTAGAAGACACCACCAACTGAATGCAGTTTAAAGGAAAAAATGTGCATTACCATCTAGGTCTGTTTGTAAAGCCAACTGAAAATAAGCGTGGTATTTCACAGCCTGCTGCAATATGTTTTGCTCTAATCTAATGAAGCAGACAGGCTTACTGTGCAGTCTAAAGGGTGCCAACTCATCACATATGCTGCTAATGAAGCCCTCAAGGACAGAGAGATTCAACAGGCAAAAAATAGCAGACCCCCGAACAGTTACAGGGACTAGTATGAACAGTGAAAAACTAAAGCAACCACATGTATCCCTAACCGGTACACAAACAGTGGATATGAGGGTGTAGTTTTCTTTTAAGGTTTCAGCTACATTACCACCTGTGGCCACCCAGGTGGCAGTGTGGTAGTGAATCCTAAGAAGCATCCTCTGGGATGTACTGTCCTTCCCCAGAGTCGCCCTTGATGGCCCGGGCTCATATGGAACTCAGGTCACCATCATTAAGAGTGGTGCCCAACTGCTGAGCCAACAGACTGGCTACCTATTTGCATTAAAATAAAAAAATAAAAATTCTCACAAAACTAGTTGTGTACTGACCAAGAGTAGGTCACTTAACCTTCTGTGGAGCCATACCTGGAAACTAGCTTCAGCTCAGTGTGCCTTTCCAGGAACATAATTGAAAACAAAAAAATTCAAGGTACTGGAACTCTGTAAAGTGCCACAATCGGTGCCTTCTATGTAGTCATGAGTCAGAGTCCACCGCACCGGCACCAAACCCATACTGCAGAATTTCCTCTACTGGCTATAGCAAATCTTTCAAACCGCCCTTTAGTTTTCAGTTTTAGCCAAGGAGGAGCTCCAGAACACAGGGACATACAATGAAGTTTTTTTTTTGGGGTGGGGGGGGGGAGAGATATGATCAATACTTCTTCAGAATGTGTGGTAGACACGTGGAACAGGCTGCCAGAAGAGGTGGTGGGGCAAAGACATTGGGGAGCTTCAAGCATGCATGGGATAGGCACATGGGCACAAGTAGAGGAAAGGGAGGAGGGAAGGACATCGACAACCAAATAGGGCCCAGTGTGTAGTAATAGGCAAGGAAAAATGGGGCAGACCAGGTGGGCCCTACCGGTACTTTTCTGCCAACAAACTTTTTATGTTTCTATGTTTAGTGCAGGGATATGCAACTGACATGTGGTAGGATGCCAACCCCTACAGTCATTCCCTAAGGAGGCAGAGAGGGACACATCTCAAGTGATTGGAAAGGATCACCTTATCACATTATTCCAAAGTGTATTCTTGGCACCTACATGTTAGATGTTTACCAGGGATACTAACAGCAGCCTGGGAATCACCAGAAAGTGGCAGAACCACTGTCAAATATACAAAATGGAATACACCGATATTACACTAACCAGAGGGGGAACAGCTCCTTTCTGGATGGACTCCTGGATACAGTAAATAATGGGCAAAGATCCAACTTTTATTCCATAATTCCACCCCCATTATTGGGTCCTTACTGGGTGGTTGCTTCCCTTGTCCACCCTTTTTCCTTTTACCTCATTTCCCCTTTCCACTTCTTGGTCCCAGGTCAGCACCCAGGCTGGGAGTGCTAGTATTAGCAGGGTAGGGAGCCCTCGAGCGGTCTGCCACATCAGAAGAGGTTTTTTTTTTCCCCCCTCAGGGTGGGGGGGAAGAGAAAGAGGTATTGTTGAAAGATCATTGCATCATATCAGTGATAAAGATTGTACTGTAAGAACAAATAGCAGCATGTGTCACCTTATAGGGTTTTTTTGGGCAATATTTAGGTTTATGGGACAGTTTGGAGGACTTATGGATAAGAGTGTCACCTTGCATGTTCTTAGAACCACAGGACTGCAAACTGATGGTAAGCCATTCTGTGGTCCTAAAGATATAAGAGGCGGCACTTGGATCCATACGAGGCCCTCCAAACAGATCCATAAATACAAGATCGCTAACTGTATTAAATTCATTTAATTTTTTAAATGCTGGTGTCATAAGCAGTCAGTGAAAAGCCCATTATGGTGGTTCGGCATGTGAGGTACTCGTTACAGTAATAAGAGTTCTCATGCACAACTGAAAGGAGGGCTGTGATTGGTGGGGGATGTTCCCATGATCTAGAAAGACATCCATTTTTCTTTGTCTTATTTCATTCCTTAAGATACACAATTTTGAAGTTTTAAAAAAGTTCAAGCTCCCATGTCATACCTGCCTTGAAGAAATTTCATCTCAGTACAGTGCTCATCAGAAACGTGTGGTACCATGATCGTAACACATCCGCACGATCCTAATACATCCGCATTAGGAATCCAATGTGTACATTCAACAGGTAACCTCAGCAGAAGTGGGACTGGCAGCCATCTTGAATGAGTCTCCTTACAAAAGTTAACTATACACAAGCCATTTTAAAAACACAAATGATGGGCCAGATATTCAAAGCACAGCGCAGCGCACAAGCCAGTAGCTCGGGAATAGCGTGGAGCAGCCATATTCAAAGGACAGATTAACACACGCCAACCACAGTAGCATGGGGCAAACCGATAATGTATGTAAGGGGTAAAGAGGGGGGCCTGCATACACGTGCAACGGGATATTCAAAGCCATAGCGCTGCACTAGGGACACAGCGCAACACGTAGCACAGTGCTAGCTACCACCTATGAAAGGCTGGTCTTAACCCAGGGCAAATCACCTAGGAGGAGAGACCACAACAGGAAGTGGGAATGAGTGCTGCACCATTTGCAGTGATGCTGCCATTCATGGCAGCCATAGAGGAGGAGGAGGAGGAGGGAGCAGGCCCAACATGGGCCGCAATGCAGGCCAAGGAGACTGTATGCTGCAAACAGGTGGTACCGGCCCAGGGTCTCCTTCGAGACCCTGCCAGATGAGCACATCACTGGCTGGTACAGGATGAACAGGGGAATGTTGAGGCAGCTATGTGAACTCCTGCATGAGCAACTGCACCCCAACACCAGACGCAGCCATGCCATGACAGTAGAGAAGTTGACAGCAGCAATGTGCTTTCTTGCCGCAGGGATGTTCCAATGACCAACGGGGGACACCATTGGGGTATCACAGTCCGTCACTTCATGCTTCCTGACCCAGTTCCTAGAGGCTTTTCTGCCACATGCTAGGGAGTTCATAGTATTCCCCAGCATGGCAGCAGAGCGCAGAGAAACAATGCAGCAATTCCATCAAGTTGCGCACCTACCAGCGGTACTGGGTGCCACTGACTGCACCCATGTCCCCATCCATGCACCACCTGGCAATGGCAGTGATGTCAACATAAACAGGAAGGGGTACCACTCCATCAACTGCCAGGTGGTGTGCGATGCGACTGGACGCATCAGCAATGTCTGCACAGTACCCCGGCAGTGTCCACGATGCCTTCATCTGGCATCAGTCCCAGCTGTGCCAGGCATTTGAGGAGGGCAGGATACCCAGTGGGCACTTAGTCTGTGAGTAGCAGCTGACAGGGAACACACACCACAGCATGGATAGGGACAGGCATGGGAGGGAAGGGGTATGGGAGGGCAACACAGGGGTGCATGACAGTAATGGGCAGACAGCAGTACAACACAAACAGGTGGATCTCTCTCAACAGGGGACAGAGTCTTTCCCCTGCGACCCTGGGTGCTGACACTGGTACCCCTGCCAGCCACAGTGGCTGAAGAGCAGTATAACGAGACACATGCCAGCACCAGAAACATAATAGAGAGGGTGTTTGGCATACTGAAGATGCGCTTCTGATGCCTAGACACTTCAGGTGGTGCCCTACAGTATAGGCCTCAGAAGGTATGCCGTATCTTCCTAGCCTGTTGTAAGCTGCACAACATGGCAATGAACTGTGAGATACAGGCACCTGAACCTGAGGGACAGGCAGACAGTGACCCAGAACCAGCGGTTAGGGGGATAGTGAAGCAGCTCGAGAGAATGGATCCTCGCAGGGCCATAGAGCACAGGGCCGACATCATCAGGATATAGTCATAGGCCAGAGGGTGAGTACAGACTGCACAGCAACATGAAACAGTACAATGGTGAATGGTTTAATGTGTACAGACAACCACAACAGTTACAACATCAATCGCAGCAGGAGCACAACAAAGTGGCACAGAACGCATGTGTGTGCGGTGCGATGAGTGGGGTGTGCAGGTCACATCGGAGGTGGACACAGCCATGGTACAGTGGAATGGGCGATTTCTGATGTGTGGTGGCAATGTGAGGAGGGCCACCATGGCCGTGCAAGTGAGACAGTGCATGTGATGGAGTGCGGGGGTGTGTGTGTCAGCATGTGGGCATGTGTGTACAGGGGTGTGGGTGTGCTAATGTGCACACTAGGTGATGACCGTGCACAGGTGCAAGTCAGCCATGCCCATCACCAGCAACAACCACCATGCACACGGCACACACCACAGGTGTGGATCACAGAACCGGGGGTGCTCTGTGCTGAGGACACAGTGGGGGAGGACCATGGTGAGGCAGACAGGGCAGATCGCCTGTGCCCCCGACCAGCGGAGCCTGACAGGGTGGACGGATGGCCACGGTGGTGCTGGGTGCCTGTAGAAGTGTCCGATGCATTGGTGTTGGAGCCAGTGCCAGCCCTGCAGCCACGGGTGGCCCGCCTGTGGGCCCCTCTGCCATGGTCACCCTGACCTCCTGGCACATCCTGGTGACCCCCATGCACCCTGCATAGCACAGTGGTGAGGTAGACCACTGCACAAGTGAGCCCAGCAAAGCCACGGTCCAGCACAGCAACCATGTGACCCAGCCTGTCTTCGGCCCGCTGTTCCACACGAGCAAAGCCTTGGGACAGAGCTCCCACTGCAGGCCATGCAGGTCCATCTGAGCCTCCTGCTGGGATGTCAGTGCAGCCTGGAGCAGTGGGCAGGCCCCTGGGCATCCTGCTCCAAGGGAGCAGCCCCCTCTATGGCAGCTGGCACTGGTGCCTGCAGCTCACCAGGGTAGGGATGCCGGTGCATGGGCAGCATGTCCTGCTGCTGCAGGCCGCTGGCGGTGTGCTATGGTCCCAGAGGGCCCTGCCCCCAACCTGTGGGGGACACCGCATGTCCATCAGGGGACACACGTCCTCCACATGGTCAACCACCAACTGCATGGGTACACCTATGCCAGCAAGGCCAACCACCACCCCGGCACCTGTGCCATGCCTGCACCCAGCCCCACCCCTGTACCCTCCTCCACAGGCCCGTCCACGGGCAGGAGGTAAGAACCCTCTGACACATCTGTCTGTCACTAGTCACTGTCAGCAGGATCACCTGCCCACCACCAAGATCCTCCACCTGGGCATCCTCCAGGTTGACACTGAAGTCCACTTCCCCTCCTGAAGTGGAGGCCCCCTTCCCTGTTAGCTGTAACCCCTGACCAAGGGAGTGCCACACATGGTGCGGCCCTGGGAGTCCTTGTCCGCCACCCAGACCAGATGATGGCAGATTCTCCTCTTCCTCTTCCACTGGTCCAGAGGCAGCCATCCTGGCCTGGTCCTGGTTTGCTGCAGGCCCTGCACACACCACTGTGGAGGAAAAACAGGACAGGGTCAGTCACCTGTACATGCACAGTGTGCCCTACTACCACCACCCAAACATGCACACCCTAGGACATGTGCCACCCACTGTAGACATGCACACACCATCCCCACGGCTATAGCCAGTGGTCACATGCACCCAACCACCCCACAGTGTGCACGCATACCCGTCCCTTGTGCATAGTGTGCACATCAATGCAGCCCCACAGTGCACCCGAGGCTCGGCGCCAACATCAACACCCTGCACCTGTGCCATCACACCATGCAGGGTACACACATGTGGATACAGACCTGTCCTGGGCGGTGAGAGGCATCTCACACCCACCACCCGGTACACCAGCAACGGCCACTGGGTGCAATGTGGATGCCACTACGGTCAGGAGTGGGTCCCCCTCCTGCTATTGTGTTGATTGGGGGGCCACCACTGGTACGCATCCTATCGCGTAGCCGCTGTGCTTCCTCCTTCACTCGGCGCAGGTCACTCAAGTGCTTGCGCACTGCTTCAGTGGTCCTGCCACGTCCGCCAACTGCGTTCACCCCTGCTGTCACCTCTTTCCCATGCCTGGCGCACCACTGCATCCATGGCCCTGTGCTGCCGCAGCACCTGTTCCCTCTTCTTCACACCATGCACCCTGGTCTTCAGTTCCTCCTGGGAAAAGCAATGGGCACGAATGTGTTCAGGCCGTGCCACACTACCTATGGGAGAGATGGAAAGGGACATGTGTCACCAGCTGTGGCAGGCCTGTGGTGCATCGCGCATGTGCATGCCACCCCCTAGATTGGCACAGGTTGCATGGATGTGGCACTGGCCAGCATGTGCTTGTACGGCACACAGCCACAGTGTGCTGCGGCCACCCCTGTGTGCACTGTGCCACTGCACGGCTGTCTGTGTCCGGACGACAAGCACTGGACCCACAAGGGCACTGCAGTCACCCATGGCCGACGTGTACCCCAGGACAGGGCCACCCCAACTGCCACCACCTGGCACTGTACTGTGCCCCCTAGGGGTCATGAGCACTGCACACAGAGCATGGACACAGAGAATGGTACACATACAATGGCAGGCTACCAGGCACAGGCCACACGGTGCTGTCAACAGCACACTGCCGGGACCCTGTGACCCCTGGGCTGTAACTGTGTACCACCATTGGGAGCACTTGTGACCCTCCATGTCCCACATCCAGGGCGACAGAGGGGCCATGGACCCCAAGGCAGTGAGTCACTGTTGCGGGGCACATCCACACTCAGTGTTGGGGTCCCCCCAACCCTACCTGTGTGCAGGTGGTCCTGCACAGTGCAGGCTGATGCAGGAGCATGGGCACGGCCCATAGGCCAGTCTGCTGGACTACTGGCCATATGGCTAGGTGCACCATTATGCAGCAGTGTGCTTGCCTCAGGTCCTGTGGTTGGCAGACTGGTCCCCAGCCAGTACAGCTGTGGACTGCAGGTATGCAGTGCGTATGCCCCAACCCTGTGTTGCGCCAGTGCCATTCCAACAGTTCTTCAGCAGCTATAAAGACCTGCCTCTCGCTGCTCTGCCTCCTGTTGCATGGATCCTTCAATTGTGTGTTTGACTGCAGTATCTGCTGTATGCTGCATTCCCACAACACAACACCGGTGGAGCACTGCTTGCCCTTTTATAGCCCAGCCGGGCAATCCAGCCTGTTATGCATGCAAATCATCGGTTAATGAAATGCTAATCACAGTGTCTGCACCATGCATGCACAAGTACCCTCATTTGCATATGCCAGTTGAATATGTGCCTGATTAGCACCAGGCTAACAGCTTAGCACCATGCAAATGTCAACACTGGGCTATGGGGAGGACAGCACCATGCTGCCCTGGTATTGCAGCACTATGTGGCATAGCATAACCACCATGCATGCCCGTGAGGCCCCAGGGCCACGCTAGCATCGAGGTATAGTGCAGCGTAGTGCCGCTCTAGCCCACACAGTGCAGTGCTACACGCATGCATGATGTTGTGGCTCCAGGGTCATGACGGGGTCACATGCACAGTGGGCTCGCTTCCGGGTAGCGCCATATGTCATGTGATAGGGCGGTGCTACTGCACCGATTGCTGGAGGGTCCTGGGTGTGGGAAAAGCTGTGTAGTGCAACAAGTGGCAGGGTATCTGTGCTGCATGGGCAATGCCAGGAAGTGGATGACAGTGAGCTGTGGTGAACAGAGACAGACACTGGGGGGGAGGTGGAGACCACCAACCTTGTACAGCTTGTACACTAGCGGCACAGACCACTTGTTTGGGGAGGTCGGAGAGGGTGACCTCCCACGGTGGCAGGTGTGGGCATCCATTGCCAGGCAGCTCAGAGTGGACGGGCATCCAGAGGGATGCAGAGAAGTGCCGACACAGGTACATGGACCTATGCTGCCAGAGGGGCCAGCTGGAGGTGTTCAGACACACGGTGCGTGAGGGCACTGTGCCAGTGCCAGGTGAGTGCCTAAGCAAGTTGCACACATCCACAGTGTGTCATGGACTGCCAGTGTGTGTCGTGTGACACACACACACACACACACACACACACACACACACACACACGCAGGCTGTGGGGCATGCTGGGGAGGGGAGACAGTGGCCCAGGAGGGCACAACCACCACATGTGCTAGGTGGCAGTCACAGTGGTGGCATTGCATGCATGGGTGTTGTGGTTGGTGGGGCATGCTACAGGCCCATCCTGCAGCCTTCACTGATATTGTGTGGGGGTGCCGACGCACGGACACCAGGCTGCCTACGTGTGTGTGTGTGTGTGTGTGTGTGTGTGTGTGTGTGTGTGTGTGTGTGTGTGTCTCCAGTCGCTGTGCCCATGTGCCCTGCACGGTTGCAACACTGGGCCTACATGCCCTGTGTGCCTGGTGCATGGTCAGTGGGTCATGGGGTCCACTGTGTGGGTGTCCCCTGCATGCTATCACAGTCCCTGGGCTGCCCTGCATGTATGGTGTCCTAGTGGTGGGTGTGTATCTTGCTGTTGTGATCATGGTTCTTGCTGTGCATTGCAGTAATGCTTTTCCCCCCTGTCCACTGCAGAGTGGACCGTGCAGCCCAGCGCAGGGAGAGGGGGCCTTGAGCGGTCCCAGGTGCCAACCAGAGGCAGCCCAAGGGTGCCAGCCATGCAACAGCAGGCCCAGGAGAGTAGCCCCGAGGTCGGGGGCCTATTGTGTGAGTACATCTCAGTCTACATGTGTGCTGTGCTTCTGTAATGTGTTGTTCCTTCACTGAGCTGTCATTGACTGTGCTGGGGGTTTGGCCACCATGGTTATCATGCTGTTGCTGCTGCTTTCTGCTGTGTTGTGCAGCACTGTTTCTTGGTGCTGGCAGTATCTGGATGCCATGCCCTGTGACGGGGGCAGTATGTGCCAGTGTCTGCATGCATAGCTGGCATTCCCATGCTGTCCACATTCACCGCTGGCCATGTTCGGCTGGTCACCTGCTGTGTGCTTGTTCTGGCTGCAGGACACCACTCACAGTGCTGTACATGGGCCATGTGTGGCAGTGTCTGTTGGTCCTCCCCTGCTGGTGTGTGTGCCCTGTGGGCTTGCAGCTCTGGCAGGTCGGTTCTGCCCTGGCATGGGTTGGCCATTGGACTCCCACCATGCCTGCCCCATTTGCCGTTGCACTCTGCTGTCTGGTACATTGCTTTCTGACTGTGGGCAGCATGTCCCAATGTTAGGTCTCCCATGTGCGTGCTGTGTGGCCTACGCCCACCACCATTCGGGGTCTGCCTGTGTGTCTGCACTCGCTCACTGTCTGCAGTGCTGGGGTGGGTGGTGCTGTTCTTGCCTTGGTGTTGTCTGGGCCTGCGTCTCCATGTGTGTAGGATTTTGGGTTCTTGCCCATGTCTTCCAAGCCTTCCCTGTGGGCGACAGTCGGTTGTGCCTACCATTGTGTTCCTCGGCACCACATGGGTATGGCTGTTGAGACATGCTGTCCATCCCTGTCTGGCCACCTGTGGCTGCAGTTTGCCTCCTGGCTGGTTTACCATACTCACATGCTCCCCCTTCCTCTTTTAGGTCCACTCCAATCTTCATTGTGGGCTACACAGCCAGAGGAGTCAGAGGGCAGTGAGGACCTCCTGCAGAGAATCATGCACCAGCAACACACACTTAGAGCAGCAGGCAGTGCTCTTCGCCGAGACCCGGAGGGTGGCCACTCTTTTGAGGCACATCTGTCAGAACCTGTGAGCTCACAGCCATAACCTGTGGCAGCACACCTGTGTTTACCCTGCACCCCCCCAACCTGGACATTGCTTTCTGTTGCCACTCTTATCCCTTATTGTTTGTGTTCATATCCCCATTCCCGCCTGTGACTTTGCTTGGCCGATTTCCTCCAGCGCTGTACATATGTTTATCTTTGTATTTACCTTTGTTGCCGTTGTTCACTTGTTAGTTGTAGTTTAGTCACTGTTGTAGTTTAGTGTGTAGCTGTAGTGGTAGCATAGTTTGTTGTAGGTTCTGTAGAGGTAGTTGTAGTGTTAATCATAGTAGTAGTAGTTGTCATAGTTGTAGTAGTAGTCATAGTTGTAGGTCCTGTTCATGTGTATATAGCGTTTTGAGTAGATTTCCTTCTGCATTTCTAGTCATTCTATGTTACATTGCTGTTTGGTTTGATTGTGTTCACCTGTTGCATACCCGTTTCTGTTCTCTGTGACACACACACACACACACACACCTTTTTCATACTTGCACTGTCTTGTGTCTTTATTGTGTGCCTACCATTTACTGCAGAGTTGTTCTTACTTTGGTTCTGTTCATGGGTCCTGCCACACTCTGGTCTGTCCCCTGGGGATGGTGTGTGTGTGAGAGAGAGAGAGAGAGAGGGAGAGAGGTATATTGGTGTCTGGGTTATGCGCCGCTCTGTGCTCTTGGGGTCCCTTTTCCAGCCTGTGCTCCTTTGCCTGTGGTCCAGGGCCTAGTGGCTCCATCTGCATTGTGTGCCTGTTGATGTTTACACTGCCTGCCTTGGTGCTATATTCAGTGCTGTGTTGTCCTGGGATGTTTATGCCCTGCACTCCTGGCCCCGTTTGCTTGCTATATTCAACTGGTTTTGGCCCTGGCTATTCCTTTTGAATTTGGCTACACACACAAAACACACACAAAACACACACAAAACCCAAATTAGCACTGGTGTAGCACACCAACCTGTGTGTGCTTTATTTTTCTAGCTTTACCACTTAGTCATTTCCTGGCTTTTCTTAACCTGTGAAAAACACATGCAGCTGTGTTTAACTAGTTCCTTAGTTACTCTGCTTACTAAGAAGTTTTTTCTCTCGATGCACCCACTGTGCTCATTTTACTTCTCAAGCACAGATAATGTAACTCTGACATAAACGCATGCTTTGAGTAATCAAATTCTACCACAGTTCCTATACTGTATAGTATCTTACACACTCTACTTACAGCAGAACAATCCAGAGAGTGTTCCTGGTGGGAGTAACGTGCGTGCGTGCTTTTTCATTCTGTTTAAATAGGCAGAGACCCACCTCCAAATCTAGCTAATGACACTGACATGTGCAGGCTAATTATGCCTGCTTGAGTGCAAAACCCACTTAGTACTGTAATACTTGGTGTCAGAAGTGCCTAGGTATTATTCTCATCAGTTCAACTAAATAACATCAAGTACTTTATAAATTATTTTGTTTAACAGGAAATTTCCACACCAGGAATTCACCTTTCCCCAGAAAAGAGAAACTAAGTGGCACTGAATAGGTGTCTGAAACCCTGATTGTGCATCTATTATAATATGGGCTGCCACTCTTATTTTGTTAAGTCCATATCTAGGGTTATTTGCTTGAAAGGCATTAATCAAAATCTCTTCTCTCAGAAGTATTTTTTCATTGTAATTACTTCCTCTATTGTTTTTAAAAACTTTTTCTAATAAAAAAAAACAAACCAACCAAAAAAAAAAAAAAAAAAAAAAACAACCCACAATGTTGGTATTTGTTGCCCCTGTTCTGTAAAAGATCTCGAGAGGTTAAATCTTTATTTCTAATATAACCCTTATGTTCCCCAATTCGCTGTTTTGATGGTCCCCGTTTTTCCTAAATACATTAAATCACATGGACACTATACCACAAATCACTCCCTCCGTTTGACAATTTATGCACTCTTTAATAACAAAATCTTTATTACTTTGATTCCTAATAGTTTTCATTGTGTGTGCGTTATGACAATGTACACATCAGCCACCGTTGAAATTACCTCTCAACTCTTTTGTAAATAAGCCCTGTGGCTGACTCTGGAATTTTATGTTGAGTGTGTGTAAGTCGCTCTGACAGTGATTTCACTTTCTTTGCTACCACTTGTACTCCTTTAGAAAGAAGCCTTTTTCCCAAAATGTGTTGCTTTTAAAAACATGCCAATATTTTATTGTTCTTTTTATATCATAAAAAAAATTCACTATTTTAAAGTTGACATTTTGTCTCCTTTGCTTTTTTTTGTTCTTATTCACCAATAACTCTTCTCTAATGCTAATCACTGTCAGAGCGAGATCTTATAAAAACAGGAGCATCAAATACTTCATAACTTTTTTGGATTAGAAAAAGTGTTTAAAAATAAAAATAGATGCACAATCAGGGTTTCAGACATCTATTCAGTGCCACTTAGTTTCTCTTTTCTGGGGAAAGGTGAATTCCCGGTGTGGAAATGATTTCCTGTTGTAAAACAAAATAATGTATAAAGTATTTGATGATGATATTTAGTTCAACTGATGAGAATACCTAGGCACCTCTGACACCAAGTATTATGGTACTTGGTGCCACAATTAAGTGGGTCTGGCACTCAAGCAGGCATAATTAGCCTGCACATGACATCAGAGTCATTAGCCAGATTCAGAGGTGGGGCCCTGCCTATTTAAACAGAATGAAAAAGCCCGAATGTTACTCCCACCAGGAACACTCCATGGATTGTTCTGCTGCAAGTAGAGCATGTGTTAAGGTAGTATGCAGTATAGGAACTATGGTAGAATGATTACGCTAAGCGTTCGTTTATGTCAGAGTTAAATTATCTGTGCTCGTGCAGTAAAACTAGCACAGTGGGTGCATTGAGAGAAAAAACTGCTTAGTAAGCACAGTAACTAAGGAACTAGTTAAAACACAGCTGCACATGTTTTTCATCGGTTAAGAAAAGCCAGGAAACAACTAAGCGGCAAAGCTAGAAAAATAAAGCACGTAGGTTGGTGCGATTCACCAGTGTTAGTTTGATAAACATAGATATACTGAAGCACTGTTGTGCAGCAATTATAATGGTTTTGAGAGTCAGTGATGTAATGTATATTATCCTATTGTTACATCCTAGGAGAAAGTGGTGGGAGTCAAATACAATATACACAAAGATACGAAGCATGTGAAAAAAT
Organism: Neoceratodus forsteri; assembly: GCA_016271365.2. NCBI lineage: Eukaryota > Metazoa > Chordata > Ceratodontiformes > Ceratodontidae > Neoceratodus > Neoceratodus forsteri. The sequence continues at coordinate 1,610,008,067 of CM028130.1, forward strand.
TGATACATGTAAGGGCTTCTTTATAGATACCTTGTTTTGGAAACATTGACATTAGAAAACAGTTTGATAATATATTTGTTACAACTGAAATAAACTCCAAATATTTTGTTTTATTATAAAGGAACCAGTGTTTCTGATGAAGGGACATATCCTGAAACATAGAATGAGATTTGACTGGATGCTACTGATGAAATAAATATCGATCTGAAATTAAATACCCAGTAGTAGTAGTAGTAATAATATTTCAGGGGTGAGTGGACCAGCATTCCAGTATAGTGTTTGTTATAATAATTTTAATGTAGCCTTATACTGGGCTTTGGACTCCCCCAAAGAGCAGATTATTAATATATGAATTTGTTTATTCTGAGGTGACTGCTGTACTGGAGAGATTTTTCTTTTGAAGATTTGCTAGCACAATGTTTTAAGTGCAGGATTCCAGAGGGCCTGGCCAAGACACAAGGACACCATTCTGAGACATTTATGAGACTTTAGAGATTTATTTTGGAGATTGATTACCATCTGAACTTGAAAAAGGATTATTGGAAATGGATTTCCTCACTGGAAAAAGACCTACACTGGGAGAACAACGTTTTGAACAGAGTTTGGACATTTCTGATTTTCATAAATGTAGTATTTTTATTTATATTCCCATTTTGTTTATTGCCCAATTTAGTTAGAAAACTAATTGGTAAATATGAATAATTTTGAAGAAATATGAGCAATCACTGATAAAAGATCCTTACCAAGGATAATCACGGAGTCTGAAGAGCATGCAATTTTAGATAAGTTTAAATCAAAAAGACAGTTTATAGGCCCCATGCCCTCTATAACAGTGCTTCATGATTAGGAATTTAGCAGACAGAAGCAATTAAAATGGGATTGACATGCACTAACCCTTAGAGTATTCAAAACAAAAAAGAATCCCAAGGGGGTTAAGAATTTTAGTGGAACCTAATTTGGGCTTTACAACGGAAGAATTAATGAAGAAATGGGATGGGGCAAGAAACAGATACTTGAAAGACTTCATGCTTATCCTAGTAAAGGCCTTGACAAAAGAATTGGATAACATTGATAAGGAAATAGTGTTGTTGGAGGAAGTGAAAAAACGATTTGCTTTGGAAGAATTAAATAATTTTTTGGATCAAGTAAATAAGCAGATAGATTAGTACGAAAACAAGATTAGATCAGTAAAAATTACTAAGTTCAAATGCGATTTAAATGATTACCGCGATGGTAAAGTATACTCGTGGTTTAAGAATAAGAATATTAAAAACAGAAGACTACGTTTATAATCCTGATTTGGACACACATTTATATACAACTAGTAGTGACACAGAGGTGGAACTTGGGAGAGGGGCAAGGGGAGAATGTTGTTTTAGGGAGAAGAGGTTTCAGATGAAGGGGCAGAAGGCAATGGGGGAGACAGACACAGGGATACCAACATACAAAGAAAGACCAATATCAAATATCAGATCCAGAAGAAGGAGGTTCAGGAGTAGAAAGAACAAACACCTATCGGAGCCGAAGAAAAAAGGAAAGAAAAAACAAAGAGGTACAGCTACAGGTAGTAACCAGGTCACAAATGAAGTAACAGTTTTTAATGCATCAGACAGAGAACTTACACAAGATGAAATAAGATTACTGGGTAAAGGTCTCACTTTCTGTCCACGTGAAAAAAAGTGAGCGATTTTGAAACTAAATTAGACCTGAACAGAATTTTCCGAAAACTTAGATTGAGATTTTTTTTTATTAAATATAATAGACGATGAAAACAAATAGATCTGGAAAAAAAAAAAAAAAAAAAAAATGCAATTTAGCCATAGATTACAACTAAAGTCACAATTCCTCCCACCAGGTCCAATTCCACATATTATTGAAACCTATATCAGCTTAGTGAGTAAGGATGTGGAAAAACTTTTAAAACAAGAGACTCAGAGATAGATCAGTGAAGTTTAATTTAATTTCAAGAGAATTTGGGGCTTTGAGGCATCTAGAAAATGATCCGAATATAGTCATAAAAAAGCTGACAAGGGAAGGGGTACTGTTGTATAATATTATACAGTATACAGGGATAAATGTTTAAAAATGTAGAGGTGAAGGAAAATTTAAAACCGACATCAGACCCAACTACATAGATAGCCTCCTTGATTAAAGAAACATTAGAGAGACCTTTGGACAGAGTTTGGATACATGAGTGGGAACAAAATGCACTTTACAAAACATTTCCTCCGATCCTGGTGTTTTACACACTCCCTAAAATCCACAAGGACCTGCACCCCCCCCCCCCGGAGACCCATAGTGGCAGGTACAGGTTCAGTGTTGGAACCCCTGTCAGTGTTTGTGGATTTTCACATAAAACATCTAGTAGAGATAACTAGGTCCTTTATAAAGGACAGTACACGTGATGCATCTGCTCGGAGAGCTTAATCAAAGTCATTCTCAGGATGGTAAATCTATTATTTTAGTAACATTTGATGTCAAAGATTTATACACATCCATTCCACATCAGAAGGGATGTCAGACTGACAATTACTTTAGAAAAATACAGAACAGAGACAAAACCTCCTAACAAATTCTTGGTACAGTTAGATTTAGTTTTAACACAGAATTACTTCAGATTTGAAAAAAGACTTATGCACAAATAAAGGGGACACAATGGGGTCAAGCATGGCCCCGTTATATGCAAATTTATTTATGAATTGGTTTGAAGAAAATTGTTTATTTCAATAACCCCATAAGAATATTTTATAGTGGAATCATTTTATTGACAATATATTCCTAATTTGGGAAGGAACAGAGGTAGAATTAATGGGATTTCATAACTTTTTGGATAGCAGAACACCTTATTTGAGGTTTACATTGAACCAAGACAGAAAATTTCTTTCTTGGACTTGTTAATATGTAAAGACAAGAACAAATTGAGTACCAAAATGTTCAGGAAGGAGACAGACAGGAATATTATACTTAGAGCGGTTAGTTTCCATCCTAGGAAACTGGTGGAATCAATACCATTTAGTTATTGAAAGTGAAAATAAATTGTTCAGAGGAGGCAGACATATTAAAGAGTATAGGGGAAACTGTGGATAGATTCAGAGAGAGGAGCTACTCTAGTCAACTTCTGATTAGGGCTAAATCAAGGGCATTAGAGAAGAATAGAGAAGAGTTATTGGTGAATAAAAACAAAAAAACAAGCAAAGGAGACAAAAGAATGTTGACTTTAAAATATAGTGAATTTTTTTATGATATTAAAAGAACAGTAAAACATTGGCATGTTTTAAAAGCAATACCTTTTGGGAAAAGGCTTTTTTCTAAAAGAGTACAAGTGGTAGCAAAGAAAGTGAAATTACTGTCAGATCGACTTATACACTCAACATAAAATTCCAGCATCAGAGCCACAGGGCTTACTTACAAAAGAGTTGAAAGGTAATTTCAGCGGTGGGAGATGTGTACATTGTCATAACACACACAAAATGAAAACTACTAGGAATCAAAGTAATAAAGATGGTTAGTAAAGAATTCATAAATTGTCAAACAGAGGGAGTGATTTGTGGTATAAAGTGTCCATATGATTAATGTATATAGGAAAAACAGAGAGACCATTAAAACAGCGAATAGGGGAACATAAGGGTTATATTAGAAATAAGGATTTAACCTCTCCCATAGCGAGACATTTTATAGAACAGGGGTATCAAATACCAACATTACATTTTTTTGGATTACAAAAAGTGTTTAAAAATAATAGGAGATAATTACAATGAAAAATTTCTTCTGAGAGAAGTGATTTTGATTGACTTTCAAACAAATAACCCTAGATATGGACTTAAAATAATAGTGGCAGCCCATATTATAAAAATAGATGCACAATCAGGGTTTCAGACACCTATTCAGTGCCACTTAGTTTCTCTTTTCTGGGGAAAGGAGAGTTCCTGGTGTGGAAATTATTTCCTGTTGTAAAACAAAATAATGTATAAAGTATTTGACGATGTTATTTAGTTGAACTGATGAGAAGAATACCTAGGCACCTCTGACACCAAGTATTATGGTACTTGGTGCCACAATTAAGTGGGTCTGGCACTCAAGGAGGCATAATTAGCCTGCGCATGACATCAGAGTCATTAGCCAGATTCGGAGGTGGGGCTCTGCCTATTTAAACAGAATGAAAAAGCCCGCACATTACTCCCACCAGGAACACTCCGTGGATTGTTCTGCTGTCAAGTAGAGCATGTGTTAAGATACTATGCAGTATAGGAACTGTGGTAGAGTTTGATTACACTAAGCGTTCGTTTATGTCAGAGTTAAATTATCTGTGCTCGTGCAGTAAAACTAGCATAGTGGGTGCATTGATAGAAAAAACTGCTTAGTAAGCACAGTAATTAAGGAACTAGTTAAACAGCTGCATGGGTTTTTCACAGGTTAAGAAAAGCCAGGAAACAAGTAAGCAGCAAAGCTAGAAAACTAAGAAAGCACACACAGGTTGGTGCAATACACCAGTGCTAGTTTGCTAACAAATAAGGTACAGCCCTCCTCAGAGAGGGAGGAATCAGACATTCACCTGACTTCTAGTGGTGGCTAGGGTGAGGGTGCCTGGAACCACACACACCCAGTGGAAGGGGAGTGACAGGCGTTTACAAGCAGTGTATGGAGCACTCATGGCGGCGTGGGGTAACCAAGGAAAAAAAAAAGCCACTGCTGGTCGATGGCAGAGATATGATGCTCCACTAGCCCTCCTCCCACATCCATTCTAGGCCTGACCTGCCTGCACCAGCCTCCCCCCCCTTCGAGCTTCACCTCCGCCAGAGCAAACTGGACTAAGTGGGGCAGTCAACAAGGAGCAGAAGCCAACCTCTTCCCAGGAAGCAAGCCAGGAGGGCCAGACTGGTGTATTGCAGGTGGCCTGGGAGCCTGGTAGGAGGACAGGAGGAGATGCCGATAGGGCTGAAGGATGCCCTGCCCTGGGGCAGAGAAGGAGCATGAAGAGAAGTGAAAAAGAAAAAAAGTTCTACAGATCCACTGTGGGAAGGCTTATGCTGAAAAGCTAGTCCCTTTCATCATATTAGGCCTAGTTAATAGACCTGCCCCAGTCCATTTAGTGTGCTACTCCTGCCCCCAGTACATTTAGTGTGCTACCCCCCCCCCATCCTATTCAGTCATTGTGTGACTGCAATACTCACAGCATATACCACAGATCACTTCTTGGGGAAGTTGGTTAGGGGGTTGCACTTTAAGCAATAACAGAGAAGCCAGTCACTTCTGAGGTATTAATGGCCAGTTGAGGGGATGGCTGGCCCGAGGTGCAGCTGAGGGCCACCTCCCTCCAGCGAGTCATTAATGCAACAAAATTACCAGCTTTGAGGTTATTGCAATTCAGCGGGCAGCTGGAGTGGTTGTTTCCAAGACGTTAATGACTGATCCAGTAGCCAATTAGGAGTCTCGCTAGGCTCATGAATAATTAGACTTACAATGCAGAACAATGTTGGGAGGATGTGCGCTGTTGAACTGCCATTTATATCACTGGTCTGCATATTTGTTGGGAAGTACATAATGATTAAACAGGAATCTGGGCGACTATCACTAGGAGGCGGTTCCATGTCATAACAGTGTGTACATCGCCGAAAATGAATTTTGGCGATGCACACTTGTGGTGAGCAGAAATAGTGCACCAGAGACCTATGGGTTGTTTTCTTAATACAGGGGGCTGTGTCCCCTACATCCCCCCCAAACTTATGGATTCTCAACTCCAGGGGCACTGCATGTCGCAGGGGGGGCAAAAATAAAGAAAAAAAAAAACAAAACACACACAGACACTGCATCTCTGCACCTCCCAACAGGCCACCCTCACCACCACGCTGAAGACCAGCTCGGCAGCTGGCGCCACACCCTCCACATACCATCCCTCAACTGCCTCCCCCATGCGTACAACCTGTAGCCATATGCAGCCCACCCGTTATCCGGTCACCCCCTGCCAAAGTGCCTGAACATTGAGCACTGTAATGAGTGTTGCTGTTTTTAGATGCCGCAATTGCGGTCGCCTTCTCACAGGCAATTTCCTAGGAGGCATGCACATTAACTCTTGGGAGGTCACATTATTCAGTTTGTCATATTATGATGTGTAAAAAAAACTTTGATATGTTGATTAGCACAATAACCTGCAGAATTTCTAATTTTAGGAAAAATAAAAGCAATCTGATTGGAGAAGGTTTGGAACACCTGCAGAGGGACACGCTATGGGAGCAGCAAGTTAAGACAGTTTATCATGTTATATACTGCGGGTTATCATGCTGCAAAAAAAAAAAAATTCGCAATTTTCTTCTTACACAATGATAAATTATCACCAGTGGCAATTATTGTGATGTCCTACTGTGTTACCATGACATCCCCAATTGCCACTGTGGGGGTGTACCACTGCTACTGCCACTAGGGGGCATCCATTACTACTGCCACTGTGGGGGGGGTGTACCATTGCTACTGCCACTAGGGGACATCCATTACTACTGCCACTGTGGGGGGTGTACCACTGCTACTGCCACTAGGAGGCATCCATTACTACTGCCACTGTGGGGGTGTACCATTGCTACTGCCACCACAAAAGGAAAGACATTTTGTTGGGCTACTCACGAGGCCACTGAAAGCGGAAGCTGCACCAGGCTCTCATAGACGTACACACAGGAAAAGTTCACCTGAACATTCGGCAGCCTTGTAATCAAACTACTTCCATTTCCACCCACTGTCTGTAGCATGTTTCTGTAGATGATGTGGGATCCGTTTCTCTGGAATGTTAATAAGCAGAAGAGAAAGTAAAACTTTGCACATGGGGCCCTAAAAATACTGCAAAAAGACTGGGGAGCAGCATTCTGCAGGACCATGTGAGAACAATCATTAAACTGGAAAGGTTTCAGGAATGGGAACGGTCAAGAGAAAAGCCTCAAGAGGAGTGCCCTCTTGTTACTACTGGGTGCCCTTGCCACTTGGGTAGCTGGACTACACTTCTTGAACTAGTCTCCAATCAACGGAGGATAATGCAAAGAGTACAGTCCAACTAGCAATGAAGAGGATGTCAAGATGATGTATAAAATGGGGGAAGAGAATGTTATTCAGTGGTTAATCACCATTTGATATCAGAATCTGTGGTGTCCAAAATACCCCAGGTTGTGGCAGTTCTTAAGCTGGATTAAGAAATACAAGCAGACTAGATAGACCAAATGACCGCCTTCTACTAGCTTCTTTGCATGTTCCTATGTGGGCAATTATCCAGCAAAATGATCATATTCTGGACTACCAGATATGGTTCCAGTTCCACAAACAATGTATATGTCCACTGAAAGTGGGAGAAAGGGAAAAGGAGAACGGAGAAAGACACTACAGTCCTAATCATACCTCTCAACTGTACCACATTATGAGGAACGTTCCTTATTTTACTTCACAAAAACTCCCTGTTCCACATTGTGAGGACTTGTTCCACATTAAAAGTCCCAGCAGCCTGCCCTTGAATGGGGCTGCTTCAGCTCCCCCACAGCCGGCACCCAACCAGCCACCGACCGAGACCAGGACACCCGCCTGCAGCTCCTTGGAAGCTGCCTGTCCTTGAACAGGGCTGCTTCAGCTCCCCCGGTCATCCGCACCCAGCCATCCACCGGTGGCCGAGACCAGGCGCCACCTGCAGCTCCTTGGAAGGTATGGCGACAGCGCAATAATCGAACACAGGCGCTTCCTGCAAACCGCTCCGATTGGCCAGACGCTCCTGCTTTGCACCTGGCACTTTTACAAATAGATTTTAGATAGAACTAAGTACATTTCAAGTGTCTAATAGAAGGCTCCCCCTTCTCTTTTAGTGGCTAGTTTTCCATTAGCAGGTTATACAGACCTGCCACTAGAGGATTCTTGTTCCTTCATAAAAAAAAAAAAAGTCTACCCTCAGAGACAGTTGCTTTACTTGCTATATACCTTCCTTCCCACCCTCCAGATCCTCTCGAACCAGGTAAGACTTCCCTGAACCACAGGACTGCTGACAGCCATGCCATTGGCCCCACGGTATCTGTACCGCAGCCCGATTGGACGCTGTCTTGCCTCCTGCTCGGGGATTGGCTCTTGAACCAGCTAAAACTTTGCTCTGCTCAGGGCTGCTGTGCCCATTCTTTTCTATGGCAATAGGCCAAATTTTATGCCCACCCCGACCTTAACTTTAGACCTTCCTCCATGCCCTGGTAGCTCTGTCCCCACTCGTGCTCCATTGGGTACCTGTTTTGGGACTCCCCATCTTTTAGGTACCACCTCCACTCCCTGGCCTTCCTGGCTGTATCCTCACTTCCACTGATCCAGCTACTGCTCTTCGCCCCCTTCTCCTAGCCCTGCCAGCCTGTCTTAACCCTCCCTCCGCCTACCCCAATCCTACCTTAATCATGTGCCTCCACTGTTCTTCTACCCCATTCCATTTCTTCTTGCCTGTCTTCCTCCCTACTGCATGCCCCAAAAGCCTGCTTTCCTTCCTTCCCACAGCTACCACATTCCTACATCTTTCCTCTCCACATAGGCACGCTGCACACTGGTCACTGCCTCTTGCCCAGGGTCCATCCACCACCATGAAACTGTCCCACACCCACACTGGTCCTAGTCCCTCCACTCTGGTTTCCCCGCTTACTCACCCTCACCCACTAGTCGATGCTCGCAACTTCCAGAGATGCTAGCAGGTGAAACCATTCCCTTAAAGAAATATGCCGAGGCTCCTTGAGGCTAGTCCTCCTCCTCCTCCTCCTCCTCCTAATGCTGTCCGGCAACGTGCACCCAAACCCTGGCCCATTCTACTCTAAAACCACTAATCTGAGAAAGCCTTCGGGTGTCCTTTCATTCATATCAACCAACATCTGCAGCCTCCTTCCTAAAATGGATGCCCTACAGGCCTTCACCAGCCAACACTGCCCAGACATCCTGGCAGTTGTCGAAACGTGGCTCATACCATTAGTACCAGACCATGCAAATCAGCCTTCCTGGCCACAACGTCTTTAGGCTGGATCGCTTCTCCAAAAGAGGCGGGGGCTGTGCTCTCTACCTAAAAGGCTCCATACAGGGGCACTACATCATTACCTCACTCCAACCCACAACTGCTCAGATACTGCCAGCGAGAATCCTCCTCAGAGCCCAAAACAAAACCCTCACTGTTGCCACCATCTACATCCCTCCCAAAGAACAGAGAACTGGTCCAACAGCTGTGCTTTACTTTGTAGAGTCACTCCCTCCGGATACAGAATCCATCCTCCTAGGCGACTTCAACATCAACTGGCATGCAGCCAATGCAGGTGCACACAGGGATACCATTGCTGCGGCATACCTCACACAAATGGTTGACTCACCAACCAGGAAAAATTACAGGACCAGCACACTCTTGGACTGGATCCTTACCAGTCACCCATTGCGGATATCTAACACTAATGTCCTCCCTGACTCTCTCAGCGACCACTCCCCGTTAGCTGCACCTGGTCAAATAAATTCAAACAACCACCAAAAACTATCACCAGCAGGGTTCTACCCAGTGGTAACCTTCCTCAATTCAAATCCCACCTCCTCCATCAAGACTGGTCCCCTATCTTCAATGAAAACATAAACACTGCCCTTGACCACTTCATAAAGATCTTCACTGTGGCCTGTGACACGTATGCTCCTATTAAAGAAACGCAAAGTCAAATCACTCAGTAACCCTTGTCTCACAGGTGACCTCTCAGGATACTAAAAACAAGAGACCACCTATGGGAGCTGGCCAGAAACTCTGGAAGCAAAACGACATCCAAAACTACAAACGTGCCTGCAATGACTGCACCAAAACCATCCGGCAAATGAAGTCCTCCTACTATAAGCATGCCCTCACAAACTCCTGGGGCAATGGTCAGGAATTCTGGAAGGAACTCACCGGGAATCCACCCAAAACCCCCCCCATCAATACCCAACATCAACGGAACCACAACCCTCAACCCAAAAACCATTGCGGATACCTTTAAAGCCTTTACCGACCTCAGCGCTGTCCTACCCCAGGACTACTTCAAAGATGGTGAAGCCCCTCTGTCCACAATGAACACTACTCCCATCAGCTCCCCACGCTTCTACTTCAAAGCAGTCAAGGCTCACCAAATACGCAAATGTTACCAAAGCCCTTGGTAAATCAAGATTCAGTAATGACTCCCTCGATCTCAAAATCCTGTCTCACACTTGATGAAATGCTTAGTCCTCTGACCAGAATTTTCAACCTCTCCCTCAGCCTTAGCCAGTTCCCGGACAGATGGAAATCTGCCACCGTCATCCCAATCCATAAAAGTGGTGGCAAAACTGCCCATGATAAATGCAGACCTATCTCCCTAGTACCCCCACTCTCCAAGGCACTAGGACGCATCATCTTGGACCAGCTCACAGAATACCTGGATACGTACAACATCCTGTGCAAGCAACAACATGGGTTCCACAAAGGTCACAGCACCTCCACAGCCCTACTTGAATTCACCAGCGCAATCCACAATGCACTCGACTCCAGTGAACTACTAGGCTCAATCTACATTGGCTTAACTAGCGCCTTCGATGCCGTCAATCACCGCTTCCTGCTTGTCCAGCTTCAGAACACTGGGTTGTCAGACTCCATTGGCTGGTTTAAGAGCTACCTTGAAGAACTGCCCCAAAGAGTAAGAATTGCTGATACACTCTCGGATCCTAGACCAGTCTGCTCGGGAGTCCCCCAGGGCTCCATTCTGGGACCCCTCCTCTTCAGCCTATTCTTAAACTCACTACCGGACAGCTGCCCAGAACAAATAATTCTCTACGCTGACGATGCTGTGATCCTCACCTCGGACCCTGATCCAATCCAATTACAAAATAAACTTCAGCGGGCCTTCTCCTCCATAGAATCCTGGTTCCTAAATCATAAACTGCTTCTCAACCAGAAAAAAAACAAAAACAAAACAAGTCTATGGTCTTCTGCAGCCCCCACAACAATAAAACAAACTCCACCTCTCAATTGCAACCGAACAAGGAGCCATCCTAGAGCAAACACAATTGTTCAAGTACCTTGGCATCACCCTTGATCCCCACCTCTCATACGCTGTCCATATCAGCAATGTTGCAAAGTCTGCCAATGCGAGGTTAGGCATATTATTCCAGCACAGGAAACACCTAACCCCAGAAGCACTGCCAGCGGCCGTCCAAAGCTCCATCGTCAGCATCATAGACTATGGTCTTATATATGGGTCTGCAACTACCACTGCTCTCAAACTTATCACGACCTCCCTGAATAAGGCCTGTTGTCTCATCACTGGCTCACATCGTTGTACCTACACATGTGACCTTTATCCCCAATCTGGATGGTTTCAACTGGACAAACGCATAAAATACCAAACCTGCATCTCGGCCAAGAAAATTATAATGGAGCTTGCCCCACCTGGTGTCTGTGCCCTCCTTAAGCTTAGACATATGAACGTCACTACAAGGAGATCCAATTCCCATTTATTACATATCCCACAATGTCGCACGACCCAAGGACAAAGATCAGTGCAGTGGAGTGTGGGTCGCGGTTTGGTTCCCCACGTCGCTGATTGCATCATGCTAGCTGGAGGCTGCATCCAGCAACCTTACCAGACTGTATCCGATTTGATCATCTGGTCTGGGCCTCACCATTTCAGCCTAGATTGCCGCTCCTGCCGCAGAGTTACATCAGGTGAGAGACCTGCTGGGGGATTCGACTCCCTGCTCAACACCAATGAACAGGAATGACCACTGTGCATCATGTGGGCCCGGCTTCTCCTCGAAAACCAGCACTTCATCCTGAGGTCTCCATTTCATCCATCCTGCATCCTGACCAAACACCAGGATAGCTCCCTGCAACGAAGCTCAAATCAAAGTGCATCACCCGATTTAATTGGTTTTGCTAATCATTTCAGACTGAGCCATCCGGCTCCGCATTACAAATTAAGGGTTAAAGTGCATGTTTTCTTTCTTCCAAAGGGCCCACAACAACAGCTGCAATGTTGGCCTACCCCAGACAACATTTCAGGCTAGTCCATATTAACAACTGGGTACCCAGAGTGTGAGACTGTGTGTTACAGGGACCTTTGAGTGCATGCCTTATAACCTGAACCATTCAGATCTCAGATCAATCACTAAATTACTGCCCCTCCCTTGTTCACGTCCTAATAAAATCAGATCCAAATCTTTTTGCATCAAAACTGGTTGTGATGTACCTCTGTGTGGGGAATACTGTATTGTTGCATTTATCTGTTGCAGGCCTCATTTTACAGGGGGTCTCCAAGGCCATTGCAGCTGATCCAGCCTTGGTGGCAAGTGTGGGGTTAACATTGCATTCCTGTAATAATTGCGATCGTCTTATTGCTGATCAGTACAGGCCACTAGAGGGGTTAGAGGGGGTTATCAGTGTCCCGGAGGGCTGTACCCAGAGCAGCTACACTACCATTAACCCTGTCCTCTGGGTGGAGGCACCCCGTTCACAGAACTCTGGCCCCTCAACCTGCATCTAGTCACGCAGGCAGGGGTAGTATCCCTTGGGATAGCGCCACCTAGGGGTTGCACTTAGAGTCAGTGTCTCAGATTCCTTCAGGCCTCCAGGTCAGTCCGGTGCAGCATTCCCCACTATTGGCAGCTCTTGGCTACTCCAGTTGGGTAGGTACGGTACCGTACTCTGGTAGTACCCAACTGGGAAAGACTTTTCAAAAGGGAAGTAACAAAGAATCCTTGAGTCACCCAGCTGTGTGTGGAATGGGCCCACCTTAGTGGGTGTGTCAACATAGTTCTAAACCCCATTGAAATACATTGAACCGGATACCAGATTTCCTCAGTTCACGATGAGGCGTTGAAGAGTGAAGACATGTCCGAGGTCCAGAGAGGATTATGGTGTTGGACTTCTGGGGGTGGGGGGTGAGATCAGGTGGGAGGACAGTAACAGCTGCAATTGACATCTATTTGATTTTTTTTTTTTTTTTTTTTAAAAACACACACACACACACACACACACACACACACACACACACACACACACACACACACACACACACACACAGTTTAACTTTCGAGGGGCGGTTTCTTTATTTCAGGTGATGACCAGCGAGGACTGGGCACCCGAGTTGCCCTTGCTGCCTAGTAACCCTGAATTTAAACTTCTACTTCCTCCTACTACTTGCCAGCCCTCAAAACTGAGCCTTCCGTAGCCACAGCCTGTCGACGAGCCTTCTATCTACCGTCCTTAACTCAGCACTCTGTTTTAAGTTCCTCCCCTGCCACTGCACAAATATAATTGTCTCAAAGCACCAGTTTGCCCCCAGCTTATTCTGTGTATGGTCCTCCCTTACATTGCTCTGTAGTATGTTCCTTCTAGGTCAGTCTTGCACACAGAATTACCCCCAAACTAGAACTAACGACAAAGCCTCCTCTTGGCTGCCTTAACATACAGGGTGTGAAAGCCTCGTGGAGTCTTTCCACCCCCCCCTAACTTCATATGAAATAATGACAATGCCTCCCCAGCTGCTTTACCTCCTGCTAAATTTGTTTCTTAAACCCACAGCACTCACCATGTACCTTAGGCTGTACTAACTGCAATATGCTGTACCTCTGTATGAGATAGCCAACAATTGTGAATAGTTAGACCAATTGCTGTTATTTCTTGTATTTTTTTTGTCTCTGTACTTGCACACCCATACTCCAACTACCTTCCTGTGTTGTCCTACTGCCAAGATATGGAACCTTTGAAGGAGAAAAAAAAAAAAAAAAAAAAAAAAAAAAAGGAGCATTTTGCTCAAAGGTTATGTCCAAATGACGAAATAAATAAATAAATAAATTAAGTGTGTGTTTGGCAGCACTGGGGTGGGCTCCTCAGTGCTGCAGAAATAAGACAGGAGGATGAGTAGCAGCCGGCACGGGGGATTGGGCACCCCCGTGCTTGAATATTAATATGGGCTGTGGCAGCAACAAGACATCGATGGACGGCTTTCTCCTTTACAGGTTCAGGATGGTTTTGAGCAGGCTGATCATGGCAGATCAGCTGTGCTTGATGGGAGGAGTTGTGTAGATCAAAGGAAAGAGACACCCTATGAGTGATTGGATCAGCCCTCTCCCTTGCACTATATATGAAGTTTCTGTCCAGTAAGCCAGGACACTCTTGACCAGCCTGGTTGTTGACTGCTGCGATACTGACAAGCTCCTTGCAGACCACTCTGCAGTGGACTGACCGTGTCACACGCCTCAAAAGTTACTCTCATAGAAAATGTTGGCTATGTGTGTGCATGCACAGTGAACAAAAAAACACACAGGACAAGCAGCAGGAAATCGATCTTCTCAAAAAAGAAAATTACAAGCCAAAGCAATAGGGCTGCTGCTCGCTATGCCAACACAGTTTCATGAACACTCTGGCTGTTCTGGGGTTGTCTGGGAGAGAAGGGTCAAGCATCCTAGGGACGGCACACCTGGAGTGAGGAAACAGTATTCTGCTGTTAGTCCGATCCCTGGCAGAGTCCAAGGGATGGGAAAGGGGGATTGCACCAAGGGGATGGGCCGCCACATGCTGGAACACAAGGGTGTAGAAGTCATTGCATGGTGACAAATCAGAAGCCAGAAGAAAAGGCCCTGGCCTGCTCTTGCATTGGCACTCCCTCTCTGCACAATTGGCACTATTGTGGTCCTGACCAACTGATGGATAACACACAAGTCCATGAGAAGGTCAATGATGGAGGCTGGGGGTGCCATGTCTCCCCCCCCCCCCCAAACTATTTTTTTTCTGGCCCTCTGTCTCGGAACTCAGGCCACTGCACTCACCGACTCGCTCTACCGCCTGCTGTGTTCCCCTACATCTTCAATTTCATCGCAGTTCCCCAGGACGGGAGGCAACAACCTAGGGAAACTGCAGAGGCAGTGACGGGGAGCCAGCATTGGGCGTGTGGCGAAGGCACCGACATGGCTGTTGCCTATCTGAGGGTATTTTTCCTGGATTTACACCCTCTACGTTGGACGTGCAATGCCGCCCAGCCCACGATGTGAGTGCTCCCACCCAGGTCCGGAAGGCAGCTGCCAACGTCTACCCCACACCATGGCTCTGCCGCCGCAGCACCGCCAGGTCTCCACTGGGGCCGCCGCTGCCTCAGGCTTCCTGGATCCCTCCCAAGAGGGAGGCGGTCCCATGGACACTTGATCCTCTCTCCCCTGCTGACCCACGGCAACCGGGCTCGCTCCGAACCTGGTCGCCAACTGCTAGCGAGGTGTGGCGTCCAGCGCCCCAACCCTAAGCGCCACCGGGCCAGCCAGGGGGTGCCATGTTAACTACAGCAAAACAGCACTTCTCCTTACAGCAGTGTCCTTCAAGATACCACATTAGCCAAGTGTTACCTTACTGTGCTTGGTCAGTGCTTAGTCAGTGCAATAAGGCAACATGTCAGCTAATGTGGTATCTCAATAGCATGCAGCCATAAGGGGGAAATGCTGTATTGCAGTACCTTAAATCCTCTGTAGTAAAGCGGAGGATAAGGATGGCTAACACACCCACACAGCCGCCCCCCACCCCCGTATATACCCACACATACACACATGAAAAGGGTTGATATTTTACTGCTTCTGTGAGGCCTTGAACAAATTCCTTCCACTCTGCCTCAATCCTGCTAAGTGAATGACTGGGTAAAAGGCAGGTCACATCTTGGGTGAGCTATTCCAGATAAAGGGATTCCAACACAATTCATAAAACTTCACATGATTAACCTTTAGTATTTAACACGTGTTTTATGAGATTCTATTCTTGAACAGTACTAGATAATTAAATTGGTTCCTTACCAGGACCTCTGTGCCACAACTCCTGTTCCCCAAGTGATAAAGGCGGGTCATATAATACTGCACATCTTGGTCTCTGATAACCACCTTGAGGTCAGCTGTGCATGAGGGGTCCTTTAGGTGGACAACGGATGGGGTGATCTCTCTCCAAACAAAGAAACCCTTTGACACCAACACATCAATGTAGTTCTCCTCACAGTACACCACTGCGTCCAAGTCTAGAGAAAGGGAGGCATAGAAAAAGGAGAGGGGAAAAATAGTAAAAGTCAGTTGTTTCCAAGTTTAGAAAACTGAAGAACAGAATATTTTCTTGTTAATGGGTGACAGACGGGGATACAGGCTACCAGAGGAAGTGACGATAGCCAAAACAGTGTGTGAGCGTGTGTATGAGTGTGAGTGTGTGGGGTTCAAAGGATGGGACAGGCACATGTCCATAGTAAGACTAGTAGGCAAAGGTAAGAGAAGGATGGCTACTAGGGCCATGTAGAACCAACTAGAAGGGCCCATGGGCCTTTTTCTGCCATCATGTCCTATTTTCCTATGGTCAGCCAGCTGCAGCTGGGCAGGAAAATCCAGAAAGAGGAATCTGTACTACTCAACTGACAGTAATCTGGTGTGTAGGGTGATGACCAGACCCAGAGGCCAAGGCCCCAGATGGTACTGTGTAGATGGCAGGGGGATTCTATCCACCTTCCTTTCCCACTTACATTTACTCAGCCGATCACAGTCATTCAGCCCATTCAGAAGCCTTGGACTGGGCTGGCTTGTTGGCACAGCAGTAGTGCTTCTGCTCATAGTGCTGGTGACCAGAGTTTAGGAAAAAGCTCAAAATCGTCAGGAGTCAGCAAGTGGGAGGAGGATAGAGTGTCCCAGTGGATGCTCTTTTGGGATGGGTGTGCCATTGCAGTCACTTCAGTACTGCCACCTGGGTGACCGCAGGTGGCAATACAGCTGAAGGTGTTATGGGCAGGTTGGATGCAAGCCGAGGGTATGGAAGACCAGCACATCTTGATTGGCACATGTTCCTAGGAACAAAATGAGAAAAGACCCCACGGCTAGGCAGATGACAGCCCTAGCGAACCAAGTTACCAACCAATCCTGCACTCGCATTATCAGCCTTAAGACAGAATGTTGGGGGTGGTTCCTTCCACTTTCCTACGAGGGAAGGAAGGAGGAACAATGTGAGGCAGGGCGACTCTGGGTGCCAGAGAGACAGTGATCAGGCAGTCTGGCACCCAAGGGACCTGGAGGAAGCCATAGCAGTGATGTAGAAAGAGGGGGCAAAACAAAGAATATAGAAAAAAAGCCTTGGCTCACATGCCAACTGCACCAGTCACACATGCTTACCAAATAACCACACCAAGCATCCCCATACCATTGTAATGTTTTATGGTCATTTAAATGTTATTTGAATTTCTTAACTCTGCTAATAAGTGTCAATGTATGTAAAACAGGTGCTGTTATATGTTGTAAGTTATTTTTATGCCGCAATTATTTACTGCATTGTAATGTTTCATGTCAGGCATGGCTGAGAAAAGGCTGTGTACAGACCACCTCCTGGTATAGAAAAAACACACACACACACACACACACACACACACCCCCAGCTTGGGCCATCAATAATGGCAGAAGCCAGCCACTCTCCTTAAGGCGGGAGGCAGAGAAATTGAGCACTGGCTCATTCACCCAATAAAAGACCACCCAGTTAGACAGCAGTGAACAACATCTTGTTGGGTGACCAATGGAAGTTCAGTGGCTTGCCCCAAGGTCACAGTGACCATCTCTGGTGGGGTTTGGACCCGTAATCTACATATTCCTACAACTGCACCAGTGAGAAAACTAGAACAGAATAAAACCACAATTTACTGGAAACATAGAAACATAGAATTTGACAGCAGATAAGGACTGCTTGGCCCATCCAGTCTGCCCATTTCTCCCTAGCTACACTATTACTGCAGACTAAGCCCATCCTACAGCTCTTCCTTCCTCCCCCCTTCCTTTCCACTATGACACCCTTGTGCTTGTATACCATGCATTCTGGAACCACATCAATGTTTTTGTTCCCACCACCTCTGCTGGAAGCCTGTTCCTGGAATCCCCTTTCTGTGAAGAAGTACTTCCTCACATCTCTCCTAGATGTACCCCCCTTCAGCTTCATACCATGTCCCCTTGTTCTTCAGCACCTTTTCTCCTGAAAAATACTTCTCTCCTGAACTTTTTTTTTTTTTTTTTTTTTTTTTTTTAAACCTCCTGTGAGGTATTTAAAGGTCTCCATCGTATCCCCCTCCCTCCTCTGTTCCAGGGTGTACATGTTGAGGTCCTTTAGTCTCTCCCTTGTAGGACTTTTGGTGCAGACCCTGCCCCATTTTAGCTACCCTCCTCTGGATTGCCTTCACTCTGTCCTTCTAGCGATGTGGTGTCCAGAACTGGACACAGTACACTAGGAGCGTTTATTTTTTTCTAAACCAGTGATCTATACGGAGGCAACACCACCTCCCTCTTTCGGTTAAGTAATACCTCTACGCATCCCAGCATCCTACTAGCCCTCCCTACTGCCTTGTCACATTGCCTGGCCACCTTTAGGTCATCCAATATGATTACCCCCAGGTCTCTTTCCTGTTTGGTGGTAGTACCACCCCACCCATTTTGTTGTCCCGCCCCAGGTTTCTGTGAACTAAGGGCGTTACACTTTTCGCATTAAAAACCAGCTTCCATACCTTTGACTACTCCTCTAGTCACCCTTTCCAACCCCTCTTCAGAGCGTCCATCCTACAGCAGATTTTGGTGTCATCCACACAGAGGCAGACCTTTCCCTTCTAGCTTCTCTGCAATGTCACTTATATAGCCATTAAAGAAGACTGAACCCAGCACTGATCCCTGAGGCACCCCACTGGTCACCCTCCCTTCCATTTACCACCGCCACCCTCTGTTGCCTATCCCCCAACTTACGAACATACGAAATGCCAGCAGTAACAGGCCTCAAGGTCTATTGAGTCTGCTCAATTGTGCAGCTAGCCCCTCAACTTGCAGTTGCCCCACCCTCCCCTCCTTATACACCCCCACTCTGTCCCACCCTCTCAAATCCTTCCACTGTTCCACACGATACCACCTCCTCTGGCAGAGTGCTCACTTATCTACCACCTTTTCCATGAAAAAGGGTCTCCCGATTTCCCTCCCATCTCTCCTTCCCCCCCAATCTCAGCCGATGCCCTCTTGTGTCCCTCCCACTTCTGATCTGAAGAATCCCTTCTGTATTAAATCTGTTAATACCCTTTAGGTACTTATAGGTTTCGATCATACCACCCCCCCATCCCTCCTCTCTTCCAGGGAATACATTTGCTGCTCCTCCAGCCTTCTCCTCATAGGATTTTCCCTCAAGTCCCTGTATCATCTTCCTTGCCCTATGCTGCACTCCTTCCAGCAATCTGATGTCCCTCTTCAGGAATGGCCACCAGTACTGCATGCAGTATTCCACGTGCGGCCTGACCAGTAATCTGTACAGGGGTAGGATCACTTCTCTGTGCCTGGAGGAGATTCCCCTCGCTATGCACCCCAGTATCTTGCCTGCCATTGCAGCCACCTTCCTGCACTGAGCTGAGTGGTTCATACTCCCAGTTATTAGTACCCCTAGATCCTTTTCCTCCACCATGCTTTCCAACTGTACCCCTCCCAACTGATATTTCCTCCCCTGGTTCCTTGCTCCAAAGTGCAGTACCTTGCACTTCTTGGCGTTGAACCCCCACTGCCATATATCTGACCATTCCTGTAGTTTGGTCAGGTCTTCCTGCAGCCCTATCCTCCCCTCTATGTCATACCACTGCACCGATCTTTGTATCATCTGTGAACAGACTGATCCTACTCCAGATACCATTTGAGAGATCTGCTATGAATATCCTGAACAGCACCGGTCCCAGCACTGAACCCTGGGGCACCCCATTCATAACATCCCTTGGTGATGACAGTTCTTCCTCTTCACCACCCCTCAGCCAGTTGGGTGATCCAGTTGACCATTTTTGTCCCCATCCCAGTGTTTTCCAGTTTTCCCCCAGCCTCCCATGTGGCACAGAGTGAAAAGGCCTTGCTGAAGTCCAAATATAGGACATCCCCTGCATGGCCCCTGTCCAGTTCCCTGGTAACCCAGTAGTAGTAGTAGTCTACTAGGTTAATCTGGCAGGATCTGCCTGATACAAAACCATGCTGTTGGCCGTCTTGGAGCCCATTGTCTTCCAGAAAGGTCCTCAGCCTCTTTTAGGATCGACTCCATGAGTTTCCCCACAATTGAAGTGAGACTCCCTGGTCTGTAGTTGCCTGGATCATCATTTGGGCCACTTTTATGAATGGGCACATGGGTCATCCTCCAGTCCTGTGGCATGCACCAATTTCTTATCCAATTTAAACCACCTTTGGACCCACTCCTAAGGTGCCCAGCTTGCCTACTAGTCTCCTATGTGGAACAGTGTCTGCTTCGCTATGATCGTTCCTTGGTCACCCAGTCAAATAAATCTCAGATTACACATTACCTCCCTCTTGTGATAAGATGCTGCCTCAGGTCTTGTAACCCACTGGATTCAAGACATTCCACAATCCTTTCCTTCAGTGATTCCATTAACTTTTCCACCACTGTCAGATCGAATGGCCTATAATTTCCAGCCTCCTCTGCTACAACTTGTGTAGTGGAACTACATCCGCCCTTCTCCAGAACCAGTCCCATTTCCAGTGAGCTGTTAAATAGAACTGTCAGAGATGCAGCCAATATTTCCCCTGAGCTCCCTCAATACCTTTGAAGCCCCCCATATGGCCCTATTGCTTTGACCACCTTCAGATTAGCTAGTTCCTTCAGGACTCTCCTCCTTCCTTTGTGAACACTGAACTATTTGTTCAGGATGTCTGCCTTTTCCTAGCCCCCCCTTCTGCACAGTTCCCCCTCCCTTTTTAACCTTACAATCCCACCTCTGGTCTTCCTCTTTTTACTTACAATAAAAACAATGTCCTCCCCCCCCTTCTTTACCTCCTGGGTAATTCTTGCTTCAGTTTGTGCCTTTGCATACCCTACTGCTTTCCCATATTCCTTCCGTGTCCCTTGATACACCTCCCTATCCTCCCTCTAGCGTCTTCTTATACCTTTTGAATACTACTCTTTACCTGGTCTGCCACCTCTTTAGAGAACCATACTGGTCCCCTTTTCCTCTTGCTTGATGCGGAGGTTTGTTGTCTTTACTAGGTTCCCTTTCATCTTTGCCCACTGTTCCTCCACCCCACACATGCCATGCCCCCCTTGCCAGGTCATCACTGAGGCATTCACCCACCTTTGTAAAATCTGCCCTCCTGAAGTCTAGGACCCTCTCCCCCCTTGTGTGATTTGACAGTAATCTTATTGAATTGCACCGTATGGTGATCACAGGTCCCCAAGTGGCCTTCCACTTTGATGTCTGCAACACTGTCCCAGTTAGCAGCAGTAGCGCTACCGCTTGCGATGCCAGTATCCTGGGCTCTGTAACAAGCTCAGGTCATCAAGGGCAAGAGTATTCCATCTTCTGGGGATGGGGAAATAGTCCATCCTCTGCCATGATACTGCCAGCTAGGTGACCAGAGGTGATAGTGCAGCTGTAGAACCAAAGGAAGAGTGGGTCCATCACCAAGGTCGATGTGTGGAGACGTGCACTGTGTGTGTGGGTACTCCTTGACATCCTAGCATGCAATGTCTGCAGGGGGATGGGAGGAGATGCAAAGGGAAAATGTCCCCAGTACCTCAGCTATGAAAGGACACAGATATATCCTGTTTCCCACCACCTGGTAAAAAACACACGTTCAGGGGTACATCCCCCTACCCCACCGGGGGGGGGGGTGCATCCAAGGCTCTATGGAGGTAGGTAGCCATGGCTCAAGAGGCAGGAAACGAATAAAAAAAAAAAAAAATAAAAAAAATAATCTGGGGTGCCTGGAGGTTCTGAGAGTCATCAGGGACTGGAAAGAAGGGGGAAATTCCTTTGGAATAGTCTCCCGGAGGTCCTCTAAAGAGGCCTCCACTCTGTGGAGACCTTTAAAAGGTGTCTGGACTCATGCGTTTGCACTGGCTTATGAGGAGTAAGTCCCTAAATGTTACTATCTAATGGGTGTCAATGTGTATTCGATAGCAGAGACCACCATTTAATTGATACGTTGGATTTTATGGTTTTGCTTCTGTGTAATGGTGCCCTGAGCATCTAGGGAAGGGCACCACAAATAAAGTTTACTACCACAACCCCCCCCACCACATTCTACCACCAATCCACCCATTCCATGCCCTACCCAGATTTAAAACAAACAAAAAAAAAAAAAAAAAAAAAAACACACACACACACACACACACACACACACACACACACACACACACACCACAACAGCACACCCACACACCCCTCTATTTGTTGTACAGGCACAGAGGTTTAAAGGTTGTTGCCCAATAGTTAGAGGCAGCACATAGGGCTGCCATCTGGGGGACCAGTCCCACAATTCTGCATTGGGGCCAACCAGGACCCAATCACACTGTGAAGGGAAGGCACAAAGTTATGGATCTGAAAATGCCAACGCTAAGTGTTTTCACGTTTCCATGGCAAAGGTACAGGCCTAGTGATCCCCACTGGAATCATTTCAAGTCAATGATCACCAAGGTGACAGCTGGCATTCCTTATCGGGGGGGGGTGGAGGCATTACCTTTACACACGGTTCCAGTATATCCATGTTGGCAGTAGCAAGTTGGGATGCTCTTCTCCACACGGCACACACCTTCATTCTTGCAAATGTTTACGTCACAACCTGTTACAAAAAATATTCATTCTCAATGTACAGCAGTTTGGTGTGCTGGAGAGCCCCATCTCCCAAGATTAGACATTAGCTAACCTTTATTCACCCCCCCCCCCAGCAACCAGCCCTTATTCACCCTGCTCTCCGATACCACTATTTGTACACATGGCACGCAACCAGCCTTTATTCACCCTGCCCCCCCGATACCACTATTTGTGTACACACACACACACACACACACACACACACACACACTTTCTGATGAATCATTAGTGATTTAACTGAAGTCCTGTACAGCAATGCACTGGGCAAGCTCCCAGCCACACATTCCCAGGTAACATTCATACCTACTGCAAACTCAGATTGTTCCCAGTATTCCCCAACCACCACTTTGCCACATGTCCAGAATGTGGGTGGGGTCAACTTGCTCCACACCACGTGCCTCTATCCCAACTGGAAAGAGGCAGGAGACTGTCACGGCACACAGAGACAAGGCTGATGAGCCGGTCTGCCACAGGAGGATAAAAACCTTTATGGAAAGGGAAAAAAAGTTCAGGATGTGATCGAGCCACACTTTTATATTTAAAGTGCTTTAGTCACATTCCGCAAATGCCCATTTCACATAGTATGCCATTACCACCCATGCTTCAGATGTTGAAGGTGTAATTTGTCTTTTTTTTTTTTTTTTTAACAAAACAAACACCCATCTGTCAGTCATTCTATTTGTACGTTTGTTTCTGCCCGCAGCCAACTCCCAGAACAATGTTATACCAGGGAATGGTCAATGTTTTACATCCAGTAACAAGGAATTCTGGATAAACTAACATGCAAGTCAATGTTATAATTTATCAGAGGTTCAGTCCCTTATTTTGGTAGTGGGGACTGCAGAATAGCACCCAATATGTAGGCATATAGCCTAGTTCTAGAGAAGCTTGACAAAGCTAAGTACATGCACACATGGGCAGACTAGGTGGGCCGGAGGCCCTTATCTGCTGAACATTATAAATATTTTATTTATATTTGTAGCAAGGCATTGTGGGTATACATGGCTGATTTTTCTGTCTCCCTTATTAAGGTGCAGTCTCCTATGTTGGTAGTGTTTACAGCAGTACAGACTGTAGAAAAGTTCCTATAAAACTGTTTTTGTGATGCAGACAGGCCAAAAAAGATAATTTGGCAGTCTGTGTAGATGTTTGACTTTTACTGCCTGCCGGTGAAGTGACAGGTCTGAAGTGGCAGCTCCTGTCAGAATGTGGGAGTGTGATTATACTTCTCTAGGTTTATGTTATAGGGCCTGAATGACTATAGGTAGTTCAGGAGTGTAATTATGGGTCAGGTTATTTTTTTAAGTTGCCTTGTGCATGCGCAAGCAACATCTTCCAGTAGTAGGAGAAATGCAGAGATGTGTCATGTTGGCAAATGCAGGGCACACTTTAGTAGGTGCATCCCTCATTCCCCAATTAGCCAGCATGCTAGCACTGACAAGAATTATGTAAAGTGTCACCAACTTCAAAGAAATGTGCCACTGCAATCAGAGACAAGCTCGTCAAGCAGCGGCACAGAACACTCCTCCCATATGTGCCGTTACTGGCGAAACAGTTCAATAAGCATGGCAGCGGAAGGAGCCACTGCCACACAATCCCCAAAGAAAGACGACATCAGGGTGCAATTCCTGTGTTGGCATGTCTCTTCCCCCCCCCCCCCCCCACATTATGTGTGACACTGGGATCCCACCCTAGTATGCTGCTGCTCACACAAAGCCGACCGTGTTGGCATGTTCCTCCCCCCCCACACCCATTGTGTGGCACATTGGGAGCCCACCCCAGTGTGCCCATTTGCTTTATAGTGTATGGAACTCCATGGGTTTAAAAATGTAAAACAGTTCAAAAGGTCATGGAACATGATTGTACCACACTGTGGTACAACAACATTTCGAAACCATCCAGAGGTTCCACGTGCTCAACTGACATGGAAACACACTGGGGGCGGTGGCATGATCACCCGAACCGATGAATCTAACAGGGCATGACCAAAAATCGCAGCAGGATCAACCAGATATTTAAAGCTACTCACTTTACCATAGGTGATTCCTCTCATTCACGGTCCTCTCGCTCAACAAGAGATGCTGCTGCCATGAATTGTTTTTCTGGAAACCCCTCCCAAAGGCAACTGACAGCCAATGGCAGACTGTGCTACAGACGTAGGGATGTTTGGTCCCCAACAACCACAGCACTGACCCTAGCAACCAGACTTCAATCCTGGACCAAGGCCACATTTCTTTTAAACACACAAAAAAAAAAAAAAAAAAGAAAATATGTAAATATTTACTTTGAAATTTTAAGGGCACCACACACACTATAAAAATGGTGTATGGGCAACTCTATGCCCAACCTGTGTGTTGAGCTACCTTGGGGTTCAGATTCCCACGGACCTCTCGAGCTTTGCTTGAGGTCACAGGGAATCAGTACCCTTCGGTGGCACAACACACTGGTTGTGCATAATTGCCCATCCATTATTCTCTATATTTCACCTGTAAAGAAGAAAACAGTCCTGCAATGTTAGGTTTTCTTTCTGTACCTGAAAAACAGTCCCTTGACTTCCCCAGCGCCCTCCCCCAACTCGACCCACCCTCTGTACCCCCCCCTCCACACCCCACCCTCTGTACCCCCTCTCACACACCCCTCACCCCCATACTTGCCTCTGGAGGTCCGGCACTACAATCTTCAGTGGAGCAGAACATGTCTGGACTCTTCAAAGCCAAACCGCAAAATGAAGAAATGCCGGTAAGCTTTAAATGGCATCGGGGGTTCAACTTAGTGGGATATCTCAGCCATTATTTTGAATTTTGGCTCCAAATTTTCAACATGGGGTTCTTGAGACCCCATCTCATGGAGACATACACTGTCATCTCGTTATTCGGTCCCAAAAGGTCATTTCGTGGTCACTGTGCAGAATCACCTTTTGGGACAGATTAACAAAATGAGTGTGCCACTGTTCATGAGGTGGGGTCCCAAAAAGCCTATGTTGCAAATTTGGTGAAAAAATTAAAAGAAATGACTGTTATGAGCATGCATTGCACAGTTTTCACACATGCTCGTAACTTCGACAATTTAATATTTTCACTCCAGATTTTCAACTTTTATTTTTTTTTTTTTTTAAATAAACAAACACCTCCTCATGAGCAGTACAGCTGTCATGTTTCACATCCTGCCCAAAATGTGTTTTTGCACCTGCAGCACCAAATGGCACAGTTGCTGTGCTCACCTTTTGGCTAACAAACTGATAGTGTCACAGTTCATGAGGTGGGGTTACAAAAAGCCCATGTTGAAAATTTGTAGTAAAAATACCAAACGCCCAGAGTGTTGGGGTTTCCAACCATAACGCTGCACTCTGTAGAGATTGACAAGCATCAGGGGTGTGACTTGGGATTGTCCGCTGTAATGCTCACGCCATACCACCCCCACCCTGCAGCAAGTGACAGGCATCAAGGTGTGCCTTGGACTCTTCAGCCTCAGAGTTCACCCCATTCTCCTATACTGCACCCATCTCAGTGCATTTCCTTATGGAATGGGGTGAGCGCAAGGCCTGAAGACCCCAAGGCACACTGTGACACTTGTTGGTGTCTGCAGGGTAGGATGAGGTGAAATGGCGTTAGCGTTATGACAGATGACCCAAAGGCACACCCCAATGCCTGCCCGTCTCTGCAGGGTGGGGTTGGCATCCATTCAATACTTCATGGCCATTTCTATTATGGCATCTCTACCTCCTGCACCACCAATGCCAGCAAAACAACATTCGGCACTGACAAATGCTCGTTTTTCTTTGGTGTCCAGCTTCTGCTAGGAGTCCAAAATTGTGAAAAAAATATATATACACATCTGCAATACCAAGACTGACCAGAGGTCAGTTTCAACAGTACTTAAAAAGTTTGTTTCCCTTGCATGTCGTCACAGTTGGGGTTGCAGCACTGAGAAAAAAAGAAAAAGGGGTAGGGTTATGCAAATGAAGCACAGAAATAACATTTTTCATGGAAAACAGAACTTGACAGTTTGAATGGTAGCAGATAGATTCACAACTCCTACAGGTTACTACTCTGTTGTTATGGCAAACATAACAAAATCACCAAATATCATCACCTCTTCCAAACAAGTCCCATCTCCACCTCAGTTTGGGGCACAGGCCAAGTGCAAGACAAAAAGCAGGACTGTTTCAGTAATTACTTGTTTGGCTCTAGCCAGCTTTGCGTATCCCAAGTCTCTATTAATTCACCAATTATAGCAGTACCAACCACAGTGCAACACTGCAGCTTGCAGTAATACAAGTTGCAAATACTGCATGACAAAAAAACTCCACTGGCATTGCGGTGCAGCTTACCCTGCAGCATACTGCAGATTTACTGCTGTAATACTGCAGGGCACTGCACCCTGGCTGGCACTGCAGTAAGTCCTGAAAGAATACAAACTACAAAGACAAAAAAAAAAAAAAAAAAAAATTTAATTAAGTCACCTTTGATTGTAAATGATGCATAATTAAAGTAAAATCACCAATGGATAATAGGTAGCAGGAATGGGGTGCAATCAAGAATGGGGTCTTCATCCGGTAAGGGCTTTAGAAGAGATTATTCATTCTCAGAATTCCCTGGGGTCTGTTGGGGGGTGAAGTTTGAGTGCTGCAGGTAAGCCTCCCGATAAGTTGGGGTACATCTTTGATTTGCCCCTATGTCTATATGCAAGTCACTAGACTTGCCAGTGGGGTTAACTTAGCTTCCCATTGCTGGACAGTTAGTTGTGGATTATTTCCATGTGGTTAGGATGAGTTTCTTGGCTACCAAGAGGTCTCTCAGTAGCAATAGTCACTTCAGGTCTTTTGATGGGCATGAATCTTTTCCAGTTCTGAGGATGGCCAATTCAGGGGATAGGGCGAGAGGGTCTCAACCAGATCTGCGAGATTCTGCCCTGCACCTGTGTCCACAAGGACTTTTTGAGCTGCCACAGCAAGTGAATCAAGGTACCAAGCTCCTTGGCACGTCTCCAACATGCCAGTTTCCTGCAACCCTGCTGTATACAAGAAGGTGCCCAGTACATTCTCTACACAATCTTGAATAGTGATGAGAGACTGAGTTCCATAAGAAAGATCCCCCATCCCCTTGAGGGCCTGATCCCATTTGTCCTCTGGTAACATCTGTTCTAAAATCAGTGCCACATAACCAGAGTGCCAAATTCTGCTAGTGTGCTCCTGAGAAACTTGGTGATGTTTGGTGTGGTCCCTCCCAGGGCTGCTTCAAGAAGTCCTGATCAGGGCTAATCTGTGCTCAGCCACCTACTTTTCTTAAGGCAGGCAGCACTACACTTCTCAGCTGTACATAGTGCTAGAATTCCACACGGTAAAGCCCATGGGTTCATTATGCATACATTCTTTGTACTCACTGTCCTTCTCTATGAATATTTTGGGGAAAACCAGACTGTGCGCTTACATTACTGTTACCCTTTCTGCTTGCGGTTCCGTAGCCGTTTCACTTATCGTTCACGTCTACGCCACCATGCGAGTTATCCTTTGTGTTTTCATTTGCGCTTCCGTCATTTTTTACCATTTGTGTCTACAGTACTGTTTCTCTGTCCATTTCGCTTTGCGTCACCATGCCCATTACCATTTGCGGGCACCATGTTACTATGTGACAAGACATCTCGTGGCGGACCGTTCCCGTCTATGCCACCGTGTGCGTTACCCTTTCTGTTCTCATTTGTGCTTGCGTTACCATGTGCGCCACTGTTAGAGCTTCTGTTTGCATTGCTGTTCCTGGGCCCCGTGCTCCCGCCACCGCATTACATTCACTATTTCTCGTTATCATTCTCAAAAAGAAGGGAAATTAGAGGCAAACAACTCCATTTAATGCATCAGTTAGGGTTGTTTCACAGTGACAAGAGTGAGAAAATTCAGTGTTAGGGTTGAAAACCCCCCTTGGACCCCCCCAGCCGGCATTGGGGTCATTTGGCCCCAACTCTCACCCTATCACATGTGTAAAGAAGCAGAGATATAGGAGAATGGGGAAAGAGTTAGGACCAATGACCCCAATGTGCACCCAGATGCCAGTTGGGGGGTGGGCTGGGGGTCAAGTGGGGCTTTCAACCCTAACACCGAATTGCCTCGATTTTGTCACTGTGGAACAACCCTAACTGATGCATTAAAGAGTTTTTTGCCTCTAATTTCCCTTCTTTTTGAGAATAACGAGAAATAGTGAATGTAACACGGCAGCAGGAGTGCGGGGCCTTCTCACATAGTAACATGGTGCCCACAAATGCAAATGGTATTGTGCATGGTGACTCAAAGCGAAACAGAAAGAGAAGCAGTACTGTAGACACAAATGGTAAAAATAACGCAAACGCGAGTGCAAATGAAAACGCGAAGGGTAATGCACATGGTGGCATAGACGGGAACGGTAAGTGAAACGAGTATGGAACCGGAAGCGGTAATGGTAACAGTAATGTAAGCGCACAGGCTGGTTTTCCCTAAAAACTGCATAGAGAAAGACAGTGAGTACAAAGAATGTATGCATAATAATGGGTCTCGGACCAGAAAATGAGGAGTTGGAATACTAAATTGCTTATATCTCAGGAACTGTATGACGTAGAAAAAAAAAAAAAAAAAAGTCATCTGATTTGTGACTTTCCTGGCTAGCTTTGTACTTTGCCCCCCTTAGGGGCTAAGCATTTTTGACAAAAAGTCCGTATCTTGCACTGTTTCTGAGATATGGGCCCTGAAAGGCACGGCAAACGCCGTAATGTTATACTATGGGGAAAAAAAAGAGAAGTTCAGAGTGCCATAATGTTGGCTCCCTGTAATATTTTTTCACCAAACTACTGAAAGGCACATCTTTGGGATGTTTGCTTTCTTCCCTTCAAATTTCAGCCCAAAAGACCAAACCATTCTTTTGCAGCAGGGTGGCTAAGAACTGCTGTCATTTTCCCCACAGCCTGGAAAAGTACTGTCAAACTTTGTGAAAGCTTTCGCAAATTCATGAGACACTGTCGCAAATGTGAGAGTACTTTGCAAAAGTACTTTTCCCAGAAATCTGAAAAACATATTTCTGGGGTGTTTTATCCCAAAATAAAGACAAGCCTAGCATCCTCAGGGTCCGACTAGGTGAATACAAAAAGAATTAGGTTGCTAGAGGGTCCCAAATTTAAATGCCAGCATTTTTCTGATGACCAACTGAAAACAAAAATGGCGGATTTGCAACAGTAAAAGGGCCATTTGCGAAAGTAAAAACTGCATTTGCTATACTGTCAAACTGTTTGTTAACTTTTGAATCGTTGAATATTTTTTTTTTCCCCCCCACGAAATCTTCAAAAGGCACATCGGGCACCCCAGCTGCACGTTCCCTGAAGTTTTTGGACTGGTCGCGCAAACCGTGCGACCTGTAGGCGAGAGCAAAGAATTCGCAAAAAAGCATAAATGCACATTTCGTTGGTGCTCAACTCCTCAGCTGTATATCCGACCAGTATGAAACTTGTCAGATCCCAAGATCTACTATGCCCAATTGTGTGTACCAAATTTCAGGCAAATCTGTTGAACAGTGGCAAAGTTATTAAGGTGCAAAGTTTGACCCTTTAACCTTAAAATGGCTCCTTAACCCCAACTATAGTGGCACTATGGTGCCACTATAGTATATATTAGAGGCAAAAAACTGTTTAATGCATCAGTTAGGGTTGTTCCACAGCAACAAAAGCGAGGAAATTTGGCGTTCAGGATGAAAGCCCCCTTGAACCCCCCAGCCCACCCCCCAACTGGCATCGGGATGCACATTGGGGTCGTCGAGCTCAACTCACTCCATCAGATGTGTAAAGAAGCAGAGGTATAGGATAATGGGGTGAGAGTTAGGACTGAAGACACCAATGCACACCCCGATGCTGGTTGGGGGGGTTCAAGGGGGGCTTTCAACCCTAACATCCAATTTCCTCGCTTTTGTCGCTGTGGAACAACCCTAACTGATGCATTAAACAGAGTTTTTTGAGAGACAAACAGAACGTAAACATTGGGCACCCTCTAGTGTGTGGTGCCGATAAACTGCAAATGGAGAAGTGGATTGATTGAAAAAAAAAAATACATGTAATCAAGGTGACTAATATAAAGTATATGCATATTTAGTGGAATCCAGAGAAACAGAAGAGATAAAAATTCAGTGCATTGGATAGGATTGGAACCCAGAATTCTGTTCAAATAATAAATGAGCAATACTCAAATATTATGCTGTCGTTATACTCATGCTTCTAACAGCAAGCAGTCCATTCCCCTTAAAACTTACTATGCTATATGCACTTATTACCGAACTACATGCTCTTCAAGACTAGACTAGCTACTTAACGAAGCTCCTCAGGTGGAGCACTTGATGTGTCCTGGCTTTACAAGCAAAATGTCAGAGATTTGATCTCTAGATGAGTGCATTTCTATACTGCCTTATCAAGGACACAAGAATTATGGATTCACTATTATCATGGTTTCACCATGCCCTTCCTGTTTTCACTTGCTATACTGTTTATACTACAATCCAAAAGATAACTAAAAAAAATAAATAAATAAATTTGGCTGCTTGATGAGGTCTGCAAAATAGCCAAGAGGTTAAAGAAATGAGTTACGAACCAAAAGACCTCATGGTCCTAGGTTTAAATCCCACAACCACCAGATGTAAATTGCTCCCTGAACCAGCAACTGCATGTGTCCGAGCATCCGCTTTTGCCACATAGTCAGCATGCAAGCCCTGCCTCCAATCTCACCCCATATAAGCCCCGCCTTCAATCGCACCTCATGTTAGCAATAGGATGGTATTGGACCCCACGTCATGAAAAATGCTATTGTCATCTCGTTACTCAATCTAGAATCCTGATTTCATGGTTGCTGCACGGAATCAGCTTTTGGGATGTAAAAATCACCTTTCAGAACTGATTAATGAAATTACAATTCCGGTCTTGATGAGGGGAAATCCCAAAAAGCCAATGTTGAAAATGTGGTGCAAAAAATTCCCAAAACGGCCGTGTTACAAGCATGCATTGCGCAGTTTCTATGCACAATCATAACTTCACCAATTTTTAATATTTTTGCTCAAGATTGTCAACATTGCTATTTTTTCCACACCTCCTCATGAACAGTATAGCTGGCATTTCTCACATCCTGCTGGAAATGTGTTTTTGCACCTGTGGTGCAGAATGGCGCGTTGTTGTGCAAAATCAACTTTTGGGATGGATTAACAAAATCTCAGTGCCAGTGTTCATGAAGGAATATCCCAAAAAGCTCCTGTTGAAAATTTGGTAAAAAAAATTCCAAAAAACGACCAGATAACGAGCGTGCGTTGCTCAGGATTTGACGCACACTCATAACTTTACCAGTTTTCCATATTTTCCTTCCTGGTTTCAACATTACCCATTTCCACACCTCTTAATCAATGTTATACAGATGTCATTTTTTACATCCTGCCCAAAACATGATTTTGCACCTGTGGCGCAGAATGGCGCATTTGCTGTGCGAACTCAAATTTCTAGATTTATTAATCTCACAGTGCTAGTGTTCCTGAAAGAATTTCCCAAAATGCTCATGTTGAAGATTTGGTTAAAAAAATTCCAAAAACCGACCAGGTTACAAGTGTGCATTGCGCAGTTTCTACACATGCTCACAACTTTGCCAGTTTTCCATATTTTCCCTCCTGGTTTTCAACATTACCCTTTTCCACACCTCCCCATTAACATTATACAGCTGTCACATTTCACATCCTGCCCAAAATACGATTTTGTACCTCTGGCACAGATATATATGCATGTATATAGAACATGAAAATTCGGCACCCTCTAGTGTGTGGTGCTGATGAACTGCAAATGGAGAAGTGGATTGATTAAAGAAAAATACAGGCAATCAAGGTGACTAATACAAAGTATATGCATCTTTAGTGGAATCCAGAGAAACAGAAAAGGGGGAAAACAAAAAAACAAAAACACACACAGTACATTGACTAGGAATTTAACCCAGGAAACCCAGAATTCTGTTCAAATAATAAATGAGCAATACTCAAATATTGTGCTGTCGTTATACTCATGCCTCTAACAGCAAGCAGTCCATTCCCCTTAAAACTTACTATGCTATATGCACTTATTACCGAACTATATGCTCTTCAAGACTAGACCAGCTAGTTAACCAAGCTCCTCAGGTGGTGCACTGGATGTGTCTTGGCTTTACAAGCAAAAGGTCAGAGCTTTGATCTCTAGATGAGTGCACTTCTATACTGCCTTATCAAGGACACTCAAGAATTATGCATTCACTATTATCATGAATTCACCATGCCCTTCCTGTTTTCACTTGCTATACTGTTTATACTACGATCCAGAAGATTACTTTAAAAAAAAAAAAAAATTGGCTGCTTGATAAGGTCTGCAAAATAGCAAAGAGGTTAAAGCACAGAGTTACAAACCAAAAGACCTCATGGTCCAAGGTTTGAATCCCACAACCACCAGATGTAAATTGCTCCCTGAACCACCAACTGCATGTGTTAGAGCATCCGATTTTGCCACAGTCAGCATGTAAGCCCTGCCTCCAGTCCCACCCCATGCAAGCCCCGCATCCATCACCCAATATAAGCTCTGCCTTCAATCCCACTGCATGTAGGCCCTGCCTCCAATCTCACCCAATGTAAGCCCTGCCAATATCACCACATACAAGCCCTGCTTCCAATACCACCACATGTAAGCCCCACCTCCAATATCACCCAATATAAGCCCCACTTCCAATATCACCCCACATTAGCCATAGGGTGGTATTGGACCCCCCACGTCATGAAAAATGGTATTTTCATCTCGTTATGCAATCCAGAATAGTGATTTAATGGTTGCTGCATGGAATCAACTTTTGGGATGCAAAATCACCTTTCATAACTGATTAATGAAATAATTCCGGTCTTGAGGAGGTCCCAAGAAGCCAATGTTGAAAGTTAGTGCAAAAAATTCCCCAAACAGCTGTGTTACAAGCATGCGTTGCACAGTTTCTACGCACGATTGTAACTCCACCGATTTTTTATATTTTTACGCAAGATTTTCAACATTGCCATTTTTTCACACCTCCTCATGAACAGTATAGCTGGCATTTCTCACATCCTGCTGGAAGTGTTTTAGCACCTCTACTGCAGAATGGCGTGTTGTGCGAAATCAACTTTAGGGATGGATTAACAAAAAATCACAGTGCCTGTGTTCATGAAGGAATTTCCCAAAAATCTCATGTTGAAAATTTGGTTAAAAAAAGTTCCAAAAAACGACCAGGTTACGAGCGTGCGTTGAGCAGTTTCTACACACACTCAAAACTTCACCAGTTTTACATATTTTCCCTCCTGGTTTTCAACATTACCCATTTCCACACCTCCTCATTAACATTATATAGGTGTCATTTTCACATCCTCCCCAAAACATGATTTCGCACCTGTGGTGAAGAATGGCGCATTTGCTATGCGAACTCAACTTTCGGGACAAATGAATGAAATGGCACTGACATTGTTCATGACGTGGGGCCCTTAAAATACCATGTTGAAAATTGGGTGGAAAGAATTCTAAGAATGCCCGAGTTATATGCGTCCATTGAATTGTGGCCACCGTGGTATCTATAACTCGAAAACTATGCGAGACAGGGGTTTCGTTGACCATGTCGCATATGGAGGTCTCACCGTCTTCATTACGACGACATTTGAATTATTTTTGTAGCTGCTACAGTTGCTGAGATATTGGCACGTTAGTGGCACAAGTGTTCCTTGCTCTATATGGCTACTGTACAGCTCCATACCTGTGTGTGAGTGGGAGTGCAGAGCTCAGAGGGCCAACTCTCCTACAGACA